>CM031958.1:6643782-6741282 GCA_018749465.1 Paracanthobrama guichenoti
GCAACGGTGAACAATGATAGACCAATAAACCAATGATAACATGACACAGGATCACTGTCAGGAAGTAGTCGTAGACGGATTCAATTGCAAGTGAGAGGTTTGTGGTAACACAAAACACAAGGAATGTCCGGGGATTGGCTGGCGGTGACGCAGGGACTCAATGGGCTAGACAGTGAAGACGCCGTGCGGTGATAATCCCAGAGTGGTGATCGTGGAGCGTGGAACACGAAGACACAGGAACACGGGAGAGACAGGCACGGCATCACTGGAGGGACAACGACTCGACAACACAGTGGTGGTGAGAAGGGAACTAAATAGGCAGAGCAGATGGAATTCAGGTACAATGGATGATTGCTGAGTGTGTGATCAGTGGCCACACCCCCCACACTCACCTCACATACACAGACAGTAACTAGGAGACAACGAATTCATGAACCGTGACAGTACCCCAGCTTAACTGCCAACAATTCTCGGTTACCAATATCATAATTACGCTCTGCTGGGGACAAACGATGAGAAAAAAAAAATCCTTATCGTCCGAGGAAGAGCGCTGGGAGAGAACCGCACCTACCCCCACCTCTGAAGCGTCGACCTCCACCACGAACTGACGTGTGGGATCAGGGGCAATCAGAATGGGGCCAAACGGTTGCTCTTGAGTTTGGAGAACGCCGCTCGGGCGACGTTGCACCACCTGAACGTAGTTCTGGGGGAGGTCAAGGCTGTCAGAGGAGCGGCTAGTTGGCTGAAGTTACGGATGAAACGTCGATAGAAATTGGCGAACCCCAGGAACCTCAGCAGGGCCTTGCGAGAGTCCGGGGTTGGCCACTCTATCACAGCCTTAACCTTGTCGGGATCCATGCGCACTCCCTCCGACGAGATGATATACCCTAGAAAAGGAACAGACTGTGCATGAAAAACGCATTTCTCCGCCTTCACAAAAAGCCCATTCTGTAGTAACCGTTGGAGCACTCGGACGTGTTGCACAGGTTCCTGGAGAGACGAAGAAAATATCAGTATGTCATCCAGGTAAACATACGTGAACTGATCTATCATGTCTCTCAACACGTCATTGACGAGTGCTTGGAAGACAGCTGGGGAGTTGGACAGCCCAAAAGGCATGACCAAGTATTCAAAGTGGCCCCTGGGGGTATTAAATGCTGTCTTCCATTCATCCCCCTCTCTTATGCGGACCAAATGATAAGCATTACGTAAATCCAATTTCATGAAAATAGATGCTCCCTGCAACCTCTCGAACGCTGAAGACATCAACGGTAAAGGATAGGTATTCTTTACAGTGATGTTGTTCAGCCTTCAGTAGTCAATACAAGGTCGCAGAGAACCATCCTTCTTTCCCACAAAAAAAGAATCCCGCCCCCGCCGGAGAAGAGGGGCGGATGAACCCGATAGCCAAAGAATCAGAAATGTATTTCTCCATGGTCTCCCTTTCAGGAGTGGAAAGCGAGTACAACTTGCCCTTAGGCGGCGACATACCTGGCAAAATATCTATAGCACAGTCGTAGGGACGATGCGGAGGAAGAGAAGCAGCCCGAGACTTACTGAACACTTCCTTCAGGTCGAGGTACTCCGGGGGCACGTTAGACAAACTCGTCGGCTCCTCCTGCAACACAGAACTAGACACAGACGAACATGCAGATACAAGACAAGAGGCATGGCACTGATCACTTCAACTCGTGATGGTGTTGTGTCCCCAGTCAACCCTGGGATTGTGTTTGGATAACCAGGGATGACCGAGGACGACGGGGACCGAGGGAGAGTCT
The DNA here is from genome assembly GCA_018749465.1 of Paracanthobrama guichenoti. NCBI lineage: Eukaryota > Metazoa > Chordata > Actinopteri > Cypriniformes > Gobionidae > Paracanthobrama > Paracanthobrama guichenoti. The sequence goes on from CM031958.1 coordinate 6,645,561, forward strand.
GTGATGAAAAAGTCTATGGTCTCGATATGATTACCTGCAATGGTGAGGCTGAGGGGAATAGTTTTATGAGAAATGTCCGGTAGGCTTTGGCCGCCCAGAGCGTTGACTGCGATGGAGTGTGTGAGATGTTCGGTGGTGATCTTGAGTTGAAGTGCAAGTGCGTGGTCCATAAAGTTGCCCTCAGCCCCAGAATCCAATAAAGCGTGACAATGATGTGAAGAATGAGCCCATTGAAGTCTTACCGGGAGGAGAGTCGCTGAGGAGGATCTGTTAACTGTGACCATGCCCGTTAGTAGCCCCCTCCTTACTGGCGGGCGCTGGCTTTTACCGGGCAGTGGAGGATGAAGTGCCCTTCTCCTCCACAGTAGATACAGAGCCCCTGGGCTCTGCGGCGTTCTCTCTCCTCCCGGGAAAGCTGAGCTCGACAAACCTGCATGGGCTCGTGATCGAAGACGGAACTGACCGCGTCAGGATGGTGGGTATCGCTGGGGACCCTGGACCTGTAGACTGGGGTGATCGAAGCTTGCCCCGCTCCAGCCGGGCGTCAACTCGCAGAGCCAGTTCGATGAGTCCATTGAGTCCAGTGGGTAGGTCCAGGGTGTAGATCTCTTGTTGGACGTGGTCAGCCAGCCCATGCAGGAACCTGTCCCACTGCGCCTCCTCGTTCCATTTGCAGTCGGTCGCGAGTGTACGGAACTCGATAGAATAATCAGACACAGATCGGTTCCCCTGCTTGAGCTCTGACAGTTTACGTGCTGCCTCACGGCCGACCGCTGACCGGTCAAAGACCCTTCTCATCTCCTCCGAGAAGGTCTGGAACGAGGAGCAGCAAGGATCTTGGTTCTCCCACACCGCCGTTCCCCATTTGGCTGCTCGTCCCGAGAGCAGCGTGATGACCAGGGCTACTTTAGCTTGTTCAGATGCGTAGGTTTGTGGTTGGAGAGAAAAAAATACAGAGCACTTTGTGAGGAAGGCTGTTGAATCCTATTGGTGAGCTCAGACACCTGCGCTACTAATGCTTGTACAGCGCGCCCAGTGGCCAGCATTTGTTCCTCTTGCCGATCTAGGCGCGCCATGTTGTTGGTAACAAAGTCCTGCCAGCCGGGGTAGATATTGTAGGTTGAGTCATTCTGTCAGGAAGTAGTCATAGACGGATTCAATTGCAAGTGAGAGGTTTATTGTGGTAACACAAAACACAAGGAATGTCCAGGGATTGGCTGGCGGTGACGCAGGGACTCAATGGGCTAGACAGTGAAGACGTTGTGCGGTGATAATCCCAGAGTGGTGATCGTGGAGCATGGAACACGAAGACACAGGAGAGACAGGCACAGCATCACTGGAGGGCCAACGACTCAACAACACAGTGGTGGTGAGAAGGGAACTAAATAGGCAGAGCAGATGGAATTCAGGTGCAATGGATGATTGCTGAGTGTGTGATCAGTGACCACGCCCCCCACACTCACCTCACATACACACACAGGCAGTAACTAGGAGACAACGAATTCATGAACCGTGACAATCACATGAGGGCAAGGAGTCACATGACAAGACCAGGAAGTGTATGACAAACTCAGAAACACGACAGTGAACATGATTAAATTAAAAACATGAAACATGAAACAACACCAAAACACACTGTGACAAACAGAATGGATCAGAACACACAGGTCTAAGAGATGTTTTGTTTTTGTTTTTTTCAAAGCTGAACAACTTGACATGGCACCTGTCAAGAGTAAATGCAACTGTCACGGTATATACACTACTTCAGGTGTAATATTTGTTCTACCTTTGAAGTGTAAAGGTGAAAACATAACCATGACGCTTTCAGAGCAGCCATGTACAGAGGGCAAGGACATGGGACCGAAACACTGTGAGGTGTTCCTGGAGTGCAGCCAGAACTCGTACTGTCTCCTCCCCAGGAAAGAACATCACATCTGCTTCCAAGAACAAGCTGACCGCATCTTCATGTGAGCTCCGTGCGGAGAGCGGATAGGTGTGGACACACACTGCAGGGACTAATCAATTATACACAGTCATTCTTATCGGCTCTGTTGATGAAGGTGGGGGGAGTGGTATATCACTGATGTCATTGATTTGTAGTGCACTGAGGTATACTTCAACATGTAAATTCAAGTCAAGTCAAGTCAGTTTTATTGTCACATCACCAAAGCACATGTGCCTTGGAGAGTGAAATTCTTGGGAGCGTGCTTGTAGTTGTAATTGCAGTAACAGTTAACATAACCATACAACCTTAAGCAGGTAAAAACAGAAAAAGGTGCAATGTGCACATACATATAGTTAGTACACACAGTGTACTATTGGACATACTTACAGTCAGTACTACATTACACATTATACTCTGAAAGTACATGCATACAGTTAGCACCACGTTAAACACTATACACATTAAACACTATACACATTAAACACTAAGCACTATACACATTAAGCACTATACACAGAATATACACATTAAGCACTATACACATTAAGCACTGTACACAGAATATACACATTAAGCACTATACACAAAATGTACACATTAAATACTATACACAATAAACACTATACACAGAATGTACACGTTCTACATTATTGACATTTATACGTATAAAATGATGTTTTGACGTATAAAATGATGTTTCAGTTGTATGTGAACTGGATACAGAATGTCATGAGTGTGCATCGGATGTATCCAGTGGTAACCGGTGGATAGTGCGGTGATAAATGAAGTGTGTGTATATAGTCCAGTGTTGACTGTTATAGTTGAGTGCGGTGTGTGGCATGCCATATTGTGGGAGTATGCTGTAGAGAGTATTAGTTTTGAGCGTTCAATAGTCTGATAGCCTGAGGGAAAAAGCTATCCCTAAATCGGCTAGTGCGGGATCGGATGCTGCGGAGACGTCTTCCTGAGGGCAGCAGAGAGAGCAGTCTGTGGGACGGGTGGCTGGAGTCACTGATGATCCTCCGGGCCTTCCTTGCACACCGCCTGGTGTAGATGTCCTGGAGGGAGAGAAGCTCACCTCCAACAATGTGGCTGGCAGTTCGCACGACCCTCTTCAGAGCTTTACGGTTGCCAGCGGTGCTGTTTCCGAACCAGGCCGTGATGCAGCCCGTCAGGATGCTCTCTATGGTGCACGTGTAGAAGGATCTGAGGATGCTGGGGCTCATTCCAAACTTCCTCAGCCGCCTCAGGAAGAAGAGGCGTTGATGTGCCTTCTTCAGCACTGCGTCAGTGTGTGTGGACCAGGTGAGATCCTCACTGATGTTGACACCGAGGAACTTAAAGCTGTTAACCCGCTCCACTGGTGTCTTGTCGATGGTGATGGGTTTGTGTTTTCTGCTCTGTCTCCTGAAATCCACCACCAGCTCCTTGGTCTTGTCGGTGTTGAGTGAGAGGTGGTTCTCCTGACACCATTTAGTCAGAGTGCTCACCTTCTCTCTGTAGGCCGTCTCATCGTTGTCGGTGATCAGGCCTATCACCGTTGTGTCATCGGCGAATTTGACAATAACGTTGGAGCTGTGTGTGGCTGTACAGTCATGTGTGTACAGGGAGTACAGGAGTGGGCTGAGGACACAGCCCTGAGGAGCACCAGTGTTGAGGGTCAGAGGGGATGATGTGTTGTTGCCCATTCTGACCACCTGACTTCTGCCTGTCAGGAAGTCCAGGATCCAGCTGCACAGAGATCTGTTTAGTCCCAGAGTCTGGAGCTTCGCAACAAGTGTAGTGGGCACTATGGTGTTAAATGCTGAGCTGTAGTCCACAAACAGCATTCTCACATAGGTGTTCTTGTTTTCCAGGTGGGAGAGAGCAGTGTGTAGGGTGAAAGCAATAGCATCATCTGTAGAACGGTTGCTACGATATGCAAATTGTAGTGGATCCAATGATGAAGGCAGCACAGAGCAGATGTGATCTCTGATGAGTCTCTCAAAGCACTTGCTGAAAATTAAGATATACACCAGGGGTAATAAGCAGTGTTTTTGTAAACCACTTGTACAGTAAACCTGTATGAATAACAAGATTTTCTTCTGTGCACACATGATCATATACAATCAAGTTGCATCTGCTATAGTTTAGTTTAATTACGGTTATAATTTATGTTGTCATCATGCTTTTATGACATGCGATTGCATTTGTGTTCGTACTGTGTTCATATGCGAAAAGACAGATGGGACAGCTAGAGCAGACTCACAAATGTGCTCGACTACAACAACTCTTCCTCTTCTCAACATGGCCTCACAGGGGCAGGGTTTATGTAAATTGTAGGGTTTGTGATGTCACTAACTTGTGAATAAGCTCATTGTAGTCCCTACAGCCCATCATTACCAGATTTCTGTAAAAGAAAATATCTCCCTTTGCTTTGAACTTTGAACAACATTATACTAAAGTTAAAAAAGTGAAATCATAATCAACCACCCCTTTAATAAAAAATGCCTTGAGAATCCGTGCATGTAGCCTAGTACAATAGACTACTGTGCATGCACATTTAGAGCACACACTTTCACTGTGTGGTGTAGCCTATTAGAATGCAGTTAAAATGCCCCCCAAAAATTGCAAATGTGACAAAGAACAGTTCAATAAACAAGAAGTTAATATTAAATCAGTTACATTGTGTATGTTTTGACAGCAGTGTTTTGTTACTGAATTAATCTGTTTTTGAATGAAAAGTTTGAGTGAATGATTCAATGACTAGTCATAAACACTAGTCTCAGCCTCAGACGTCACGCCCACAGACCTTCAGGAGTTTTGAAGTTGTCATCTGATCGGTTCAATTCTACAGGATGTCTGTGAGACGTGTGTGTTGTATTCTGTAATGATCGACTACCAGGATACCAGGATCAACTAAACGCTGGATTTTCAAAAGTATGTGAAGTTTGCAGCTCCATTGTTGCAGTAAACTTGCACAACGTTCTTGAATGAATAATTTATAGATGCATGCCGGTCTGTTATTGCAGGGACACCAACTTTACATTTTAACACCCCTAAACATGACACGGAACAAAACAAACTGTGATGCATTACATGTCAGTCAAACATCCTCTTGGGCGGTCCTTGACCTTGATATTAAAAGCTGCGATAATGTCCAGACATTCTGCCGTTAGTCTGATGGTCTGGCTACATGAGACTATTAAGACAGTCACTTGCTTTGTTCCTGTAAGAATCAGCCATTTGAACAAATCAGTTGAATCTATGTTTACTGTCATGAACCCAAATAATCAATTTATAATTTGATTGAGCCATCATATAAACACATCAATTGATCTGATTGAAATTTTGATCATATTGAAAGGATTGGTGTAGACATTGCTGATTACCTAGAAAAAATTATGTATATGCTTGCATCCAATTATTTTTTTCAATCGAGTTCAAAAATACCTTATGCACAGTGCCGTGATGCTTGCTTACATACATTTTTTATGTGCTTATGCTTATAAACACTGTACGCCTTACAAACTGGGCTGCACCTTAAAAGCATGTAAGCCTTTTGTTTGTTTAGATGTGTGTACCTGCCTGCCTGTATTGACTCACCTGAGATTCCTTGTTCATTAAACTTCTCGTTTGAGAATTGTATCAGCCAGTCTTCGTCTTCCTGCCTGCACACACCCGTGACACAATGGCACAAAAAAAAAAGCTACATTTTTACTCACATTTTACAAAACCACTATTCTCTGGATTCAAACGGATATTGCCTGAAAGTGTACAGTAAGTGCCTCCAATAACAGGCATCTTTTTAATACGTCAACGTCAAGCCCTTTAGTACATCACCATAACATGAAAGAGCCTTCAAACCTTTAATTTCCCCACTGTGTGCAATCATCGAGAGATCAGCCTGTTATTGTTAAAGTCTTGAAAACATCACAGTGATGACAGAGTCTTGGAGTGACCAGAGATGATGACTCAGCACTGGGTGCAGGGGGGCATCTCAGAGGAACTAAAATGCAGTATGATGAACAGAGTTTCATGAGAACACAGCCTACTGCGCAGTTGCTCAACCTTCATTTCATGTTTATTGTTTCAGTCCAAAACCCATTGTGCAAGCAAACCCCTGTCTACATAACACTGCCAGTCACAACTGACAGTCCAATCACCAGCCTCATGTAGATCACACCCCTGACAAACATTCACAATTTGCTCAATGAGTTATCTGTGCAACTTGTTCAGGAAGAAAAGTAACCTGATTTTAGCTGATTATAATGTATTCAGTTCAATAAAACACATGTAAGGGATGATAGTGCTGATGATTTACCTTAGATACGAGCGAGAGTGAGCCTGCAGTGTATTTGAGCATACTTGTGCAATCAGGGCAGCAAGTTAATGGAAAACCAACTGTTTCCTCAATAGAGTCTGTTAGCAAGAAGCAGAAAGCCGCCTTCATGCGACACACATACAGTAAACCCAAGTGCCGTTTACTCTGCTGTGCATAATAGCACCAAATTAATAAAAAACACAATTTATTGACCGCATTCTGTTTTCTATCATGTGCATATGTGATGACATAAGATGAACACAAATGCACCAGGGTTCGATAGAATCAAGCTGAGTGTGAAACCAGACCAACGCTGAGGGGGTGCCGAGAACAATCGCGCTCGGACCGCAGCAAATGTGCCTGGAGTAAAAACACCCTTAAAAATCAGATGAATTCATACGAAATTGCCACCTCGTAAAAAATAGTTATGTTTACCATGAGTGTGAGACTAAATCTGCCATCAAACCTTTTCAGTGATGGAACTGTAATAAATCCAAGCATGGATCTCTCGACTATTTGCGATTGTGTTTGCTGAGTAACTGCACTTACGCAACCAGTGTGACAATACACAGTCTTTTTTTGCTGTTGTTTTAATAGAAAAACATTAAAGTAATGAGGAATTTCACTGTTTTCAAATTTTAGAGAAGTTTCTTATTTGACCAGTAGGCCTATATGATAAATAGCCTATAATAAATCATTAAACTAGGATGAGGTAAAATAAATAATGCGTATGGCTTGACATTCTCTTGATTTGTGCTTATAGGTGAAAGTGCAACAGTTCTGATGAAATGTAAAAATACATTTCTCAAATGACAACAATCGTTGTGATTATAATTTTAGCAAAATAATTGGGATTAACAATGCAGCATGACGAAAGTTTTCATTGGTGAAAACTAGACTAAAATGCTCAGACATTTAGTCGACTAAAACTCGACTAAACAAAAACAGGACAAGGTTGACTAAATATGATAAAAAACTAAAAAGCACGTTTGACACAGGACTAAGACTTAGACTAAATAAAATTTATAAAAAAATAGCTGATGAAATTAACACTTGTTAAAAAGCCTGGAAGTGTCCGAAGATTTGACGAACAGTCCTGCAGTCCAACCCCATGACAACTGTCAAATTAAAAACCAATAGGAGCACCGAACCTGATGACGCAATTAGTGAGACAACAAACCACCACTTGCTCTGCACACATCATCTTCTTTTTTTTTAATTGAAGCCATGATCAAAATTAACACTAGAGACCATGTTTTGTTTGCTAGCCAACATTTCTATCCCACATGTAAATGCCGCTCACATCACTGAACGTGTCACAGACTGATGATGTAACACTCTTGACTGCTGTACAGTCTGACATTAATGACATTAAGTGAGATCCCACAGTGTGACATGCAGCGGGGACCATCACCTTTATTTATATAGCGATAATAGAATATTTTCTATTAACAAGTCCAATTGTTTCAAAGCAGCTTCACATTGTTAACAGGAAAATAATGCAACAGAATTTGTACAGCCGTTCTGGTGAAACGGTGATGTTATCCAGCTAATTTCAAGTATCATATAGCGTCAATGCGGGCAGATCGGTAATATAGATGAAATTTAGGTGTCCCCAACTGAGCAAGCCAAAAGTCAGAGGCAACGGTGGCAAGGAACCAAAACTCCTTCAGGGTCAGAATGGAGAAAAAAACCTTGGGAGAAACCAGGCTCAGTCGGGGTGCCAGTTCTCCTCTGGCCGACAAACAAACAGTGTATGATTATAATTCTGGCAACATTGCAGGTCTTAATTCATATTAGGTAAATAGATATTCGTAAGATTATTCGAAAGATTGGAGTCCTCATGACGAAGACGGGTTTAATGAGGATGTCGTGTCGATGCAGCATTTACGGGGGGAGTTTATTTGACACGCTCTCTGCAGACATTTCAGGGATGCGTTGGTCGTGTCCAGGCGCAGGTCCACCATCTGATCTGGTTACGGCCCGGATCCGGCTGACTGCAGTAAACCTCGGGATAAACAGAGAGACTAACATTAGCGTAGATGCCATTCTTCTTATGATGTAACGAGTACATCAGGTGTTATGGGAAGTGTTCCCGGTTCCGGCTGACCTAGTTAATGCAGTCTAACAATCATTTACTGATTTGAGTAATAGAAATTGATAATGTTTTATGTGTAAGCCATAGTAAAGAGATGCGTTTTTAGTCTAGATTTAAACTGACAGAGTGTGTCTGCTTCCCGAACAATGCTAGGATCCTAGGATCCTGGATCCTGACACGTGTTGCCTTAGTCCAATAGAGTTTAGAATGTCTCTAAATGCTAATCCCAATGCGTCTTTTTCATTATCTACATGGATATTAAAATCACCAACAATTAGTACTTTATCTGCAGCCAGTACTAACTCTGATAGAAAGTCAGCAAATTCTTTGATAAAGTCTGCATGGTGCCCTGGTGGCCTGTATACAGTAGCCAGCACAAATGTCAAACAGGATTTATCAATTACACTACATAACGTTACATAAAGCACCAAAACTTCAAAAGAATTATATTTGAAACTAGACTTCTGAGTAATACTGAAGATATTATTATAAATGACAGCAACCCCTCCCCCTTTGCCTTTCAGACGCGGCTCGTGTTTATAACAATAATCTTGTGGGGTGGACTCATTTAAAGTAATGTAGTCGTCAGGTTTTAGCCAGGTTTCTGTCAAACACAGCACATCTAGATTATTATCTGTAATCATATCATTAACAATAAGCGCTTTTGGGGAAAGGGATCGAATATTCAGCAACCCAAGCTTTATTATTTGATTATCTGTATTATATCTGTTGTTTATTTGTTGGACATCAATTAAGTTTTTACTGTTGAATGGTCTTGATGTTTTTTTGTATTTACTAATTCGGGGAGCAGACACAGTCTCTATGTGATAATATCTAGGTGAAAGAGTCTCTATGTGTTGGGATTTATCTGACTTCTGTAACGGGAGACAGCTAGTAGACGGTCGGGTAAGCCAGTCCGTCTGCTTCCTGACCTGACCTGACTAAATGCCAAATTACTAGAGAGAAGAGCAGCACCACTCCAAGAAGGATGGATGCTGTCCCTCTTCAACAGGTCAGGTCTGCCCCAAAAGCTTTTCCAATTGTCTATGAACCCTATGTTATTTCGCGGACACCACTTAAACAACCAGCCATTGAGTGATGATAGTCTGCTAAGTATCTCATCACTCCTTTTAACAGGGAACAGAACAAAAAACTGCATCTGCCATCGTACTTGCGATTTCACACACCTCTTTAATGTTAATTTTGGTGATCTCCGACTGGCGAAGTCGAACATCGTTAGTGCCGACGTGAATAATCTTAGAGAATTTACGATTAGCTTTAGCCAGCACTTTTAAATTTGCTTTGATATTAGGCGCTCTGGCTCCTGGTAAACATGTGACTATGGTGGCTGGTGTCTATATTTTCACGTCCCGTGTAATAGAATCACCAATAACTAGGGCACTTTCAACAGGATTCTCAGTGGGTGCGTCACTGAGTGGGGAGAACCTGTTTGATGTTCTAATCGGAACGGAAGAGTGGTTTTTTGATCCGCGACTATGCCGCCTCACCATGTTCCTACAGTCTGACAAGCAACAGTTGTAAAGGACTATTATAAATCGTACAGTGTGTACCCGGCTTTAATCTAAGCCCTGTCTGTGAAACCAGGTATATTCATATTTCTGCATTTTAAGGTGGTTCCTTGCTATAATACTTTTTCCTGTCTCAGCATAAGTAAGCTTTTTGTACATTGTAGGACTAAGGATTTTTATTTTCAGCAATATACTTTAATATTTGCTAGAAATGTTAATATTTTTGATTAAATGTTTGTTTTTGTTTTTTGTTTGTTTTGTTTTTTAATTATACAGCTATGACACAAAAAACACACTTTTGTTGGAAAACCAAATATTATGTCACAATACAAAACAATTCATAATTTGAGGGTTGAACTTCAAAATCGAAAACTGTTCAAATTAAGAGAAACACCATTTAACAGAATCTACTGTTTTATCATTTAAACAAAAGAACAAACTTATTTCTGGGGACTGTTTTGCTTGACAATTGTGCTTGTGCTACCTTCTTTAAGTCTGCATGAAAATGAAGTTGCGATAGTCTTTTCTTCCTAATTGTGACGTATTCGAGTGAAACGTAGCCTTGAAATCTAGACGCACCCTAGTGGCAGCAAATGTAATTTGCAGGGTCGTCTAGCAACTCTCCGTTGGCTTGCGAGCTTGAAAAACCAAACTCTAGTCAGTCCAATCACATCGTGTATAGAGTAGGTGGGTGGGCTTAACATAATGACAAAAGAGTTGCGATGGTTCTGCGTGAATTTTTGCCAACCGGATATGGCAAAAGTTTAATCAACTAGCTCCGCTGGTGGGAAAACACATGGGACTCAGCCACAACCCCCTTGTGACTGTAGTCTCACCACTGATAGCGAATTTGAAAAACAACCGTTTATCCCACCCCTCGAATTGAGCCCTGCCAATGGTGTGTTCCCAGACCCAACATCTTGATGTGGGTCTGGCTTGTCAGGCTAAGTGAAACAGCTTCTGGAATAAGAACAAATGGGACTTGATTTTGTCCATGGGGAATTAATTGGATGGTTGTGGTTTGCTATTGCTGTGATATGTGAGTGACAGGTTGCCCCGGCTCATGCCATAAACACTTAATTTGAGAAAAAAGCTGCAAGAGAGGGAGGGGAAGTTATTTTGATAAGAGATTATGAGGGCACTAGACTGGGTAAACTGAGCCTGATCTGGTGGTGATTTTGATTTCGCCCTGCAGCTCAGTCTGGGAACTTGTACATTCAATTATCCTGCTTCTGTCACAATTTTTGTGGGAACCAGTCATAGACTGGCTTATCCACCTGGCGCGCTATTGGTGGGTTTAACACAATGACGGATAGAGAAGGATGGATCGATGCCTGTTGATCACGCCTCTTGTGATCTGATTGGTTGATGGACTATCCAACAGCGCACAGAGTCATTTGAACTATGCCCGTTGATCACGCCACTTGTGCAGCAGAAAATACAGAGCAGACTCCCCAGACCAATGTTCAATCTTAAAAGATTGAGCTTGGCCTGGTGATAGCCAGAAAATGAGGGCACATGAATTAAAAACAAATAAATAGCAACGATGATGTGCACGAATAAATCATTTATAATAAATACTACTGTTTTGTATCTAATGCAAAGACACTCACACTTGATTTTTTTTACACATGTGTGGGTTAAATGTCCAGACACTTTTTGGAGTCACTGAATAAACAAAAACATATTTGACTTTATCCGATCTGTTACTCAGCACTGGGCATTGTGTGGGCTGTAATGAGAAAGGTCAGAGGAGCAGGATTGAGAAACACTAGATCATATTATTCCTTTGTCACGATCCACAAGAGAGAAAACATTGTTATGTTAAGAGACACAATTCGCTAATCTAATTATCTGAAAAGCTGATTCAATTTGATTTAAGAGTCGACTGTAAACTCAAAATGCTGTTATGTCATGCTGACTCAAGTAAAGCAGAGGTTAAAAGCCTATTTAACAAATGGGGCACTTTGTAGAAAAGTCTTACACATGTGTGGATGAGGATGATGCCAGCATTTGTGCTGTGCTAGTTAAAATGGTACAGCTGCAATGAATACAGCTCAGTTAGGTATGAAAACACAGTAATAGCTGGAAAATAGCTGCTCTTTTAAATGCTGACAGAAGAACATGACAACTTTAAGTTGTGTCTCTTGCATGTAATCAAATACAGACCTCTTTAATGTGCCATAAAGTTTTTGTGGGATCCACTCTAAACTACAATATTTTTTATTTTTTTTTATTTTTTTTTATTTTAAATATCACTGATTTCAAGGTAAATTATGGCTTTATAGTGTAAAGTGGTGTAAAATATATACATTTACTGTACATATAAAACACTGTACAAGTTAGGTTTAAAAGCTTAAACTGACTAGCATCTTACATCTGTCAGGCTAATGTCTCCCCTAATGGTTTACAACGTCTATAAAGGCAGTAAATCACCTCCAGTGTTCAAAGTCCTGAAAGTAAAAGTATCATTGAAATTACACAGTTTCTATATTGGATGTTTATTTAAGGATATGCTGGAACATATCATTGGTTCATATGCTTTGTTGTGGTACAGAATTGGATTTAGTGCTTAAAGCAGTGAGGTTAAAAGCTAAAGTTAACATATAGTACTAGACCATTCATGGTTACATAAAATAATAGCACAAGAGTGCACTTTAAATGTCATACATATGCTATATCAAGGTGAACGTAATTTCATCAAGTAGCTACAACATAATCCTGGATCAACATCTTTTTTTCATCCTGGAACAACGTTCCATTCAACCAATCAGATTTGAGGGACAAGTTTAGGCTTAGAACCAGGGTTTGGTGCTTCTACATCAGTGTCATTCACCTATAATTTCCTTCTGATTTTAGGAATATGTTATGGGTAGGGTTAATTTTAGGGGTAGGGATAGGTGTAGGGATAAGGTTAGGACTACATTTAGTGTTACAAAATATGGTGATCCAGGAACATGTCATTCTTTGCAAAATCCCAGTGACCACTATATTAATATTTATCTAACATTATGACATTTTTGTTCCAGTGTAGTGCAAATTACAACTATACTATGGTAGTCAATGGCTGCCGAGATCTGCTTCATTACAAACATTCTTCCAAATATCTTCCTTTGTGTTCAGCAGAAACTCTTACAGGTTTGGAACAACTTGTGGGTGAGTAAATGATGACAGAATTTGAACTATCCTTTATATATATATATATATATATATTTTTTTTTTTTTTTTTTTTTTTTTCAGATTATGCAATTTATAAATACAACCTCATTTTATTTGTTTTGAATAATCTGCAAGTGAATAATCTGCTCTGTCCCTTCTCCTCTCCACGGCCTCATAAATCCTGCTTTGTATTGGGCCCCATGCTCATGGGTCAGCTGCCTATGGAAATCTACCCAGTCTTCTTGGCACACACTGGAACCCGTGAACAAAAGGGGCACCCAGAATCACTCATGAAATGACACCTGGACTCTGAAACAAAGAGGAGGTCAGCTCAAAACATTTGACTGATACATATGCCTTTGTACATGCTGTTAGTAATGAGGCGCTGAGATTTTAAGGGAGATCAGACACAATAAATTATTCGCAGACAGAACGGTTAATGCAGGGATGAAAAATAAGGATGGCCCAGGTCAGTGTGAGAGAGTTTAGTTCAATCCTGTTACTACAATTTTCATTTGATGATCATGTTTTTATGCCTTACAAATGCTTTTAAACATTGTTTTTCTGTGATGTACCAAACATTGTTGCTAATTATGCTGATTTAGCTAAAATCACTATAAAATTATTGAGTGGAAACAAATGATCATATACCAGTGTGTTTATGAAGTTATACCTGTCATGGAGTTATACTGTAGTTGTATAATTTCCTGCTAATATAAATTGTTTGTTGATTTTAGCCATATAATTCCCTGAAATATAAATAAATTTTTTTAGCACTTTCTTGGCTTGCTCATTCCATAATTGTGCAGGATTTACTTTGAAACTATTTTCACTCAGAAATTGCTTCACAAATAAAGAAATGCGTTGAATTAAACGTGAACGTTTTTCTTGTAAAATGGAGAACTTTTGAGTGAACTTTTGTAGTCAGGGATGCTCATCTCTGCAAGCATGTCTTAACGTACATTTTACAACCAAAACGGTGCTCATTCAGCAGTGATAATCCTCTTTTTCACTACATTATTCAGCCATCAGACCATTCAATGGCTGCAGAGCTCACACACTGAAAGACCTTCTAGGGTGGCATGGTGGGTGGAGCTTCTGAAAGTGGTCACATAGTGGGTTCACTAATGCACAGCCAATCCACGGCTAGTCTTTATTTTTTCACCCTTGGGCATTCTCCACAGGTTACCAATGGGGTGAAATCGTGGCCCTCTTTGCCTTCAACCCACCCTCACACTTGAACACGCATCCAAACAGCATAAATCACATGGTTTGGAATTAAACCTGAACGACATAAAAGGGAAGTGATGCTTTCAGTTTTCTCACTTTTTCTCCCAGAGTGACAAGGGTCAGCCTGGTCTCATTAATATGTAGGTATTAATACATCATTTTAAAGACACAAAACATACTTTTTGTACATTTGGATAGATGCTAAAACGTACAATATGGCCGTTATCCACCTTTTATAGTCAATCACTTCAGTCCAGCACTAGCACACTGAACTGTGCTGAATGTCAACGCTGTAAAAACACGTTGGAAACAAAATCATTTGACACAAGTCAAAGTGCTTGCACAAAATACGTGTACATTTAAATTAAAATGAGTGGTGATTAAAAACTAATGTGTGTGTGTGTGTATATATATATATATATATATATATATATATATATATATATATATATATATATATATATATATATATATATACACACTCACCTAAAGGATTATTAGGAACACCTGTTCAATTTCTCATTAATGCAATTATCTAATCAACCAATCACATGGCAGTTGCTTCAATGCATTTAGAGGTGTGGTCCCGGTCAAGACAATCTCCTGAACTCCAAACTGAATGTTAGAATGGGAAAGAAAGGTGATTTAAGCAATTTTGAGCATGGCATGGTTGTTGGTGCCAGACGGGCCGGTCTGAGTATTTCACAATCTGCTCAGTTACTGGGATTTTCACGCACAGCCATTTCTAGGGTTTACAAAGAATGGTGTGAAAAGGGAAAAACATCCAGTATGCGGCAGTCCTGTGGGCAAAAATGCCTTGTTGATGCTAGAGGTCAGAGGAGAATGGGCCTACTGATTCAAGCTGATAGAAGAGCAACTTTGACTGAAATAACCACTCGTTACAACCGAGGTATGCAGCAAAGCATTTGTGAAGCCACAACCGGATGGGCTACAACAGCAGAAGACCCCACCGGGTACCACTCATCTCCACTACAAATAGGAAAAAGAGGCTACAATTTGCACGAGCTGGACATTAGTATTGGACAGTTGAAGACTGGAAAAATGTTGCCTGGTCTGATGAGTCTCGATTTCTGTTGAGACATTCAGATGGTAGAGTCAGAATTTGGCGTAAACAGAATAAGAACATGGATCCATCATGCCTTGTTACCACTGTGCAGGCTGGTGGTGATGGTGTAATGGTGTGGGGGATGTTTTCTTGGCACACTTTAGGTCCCTTAGTGCCAATTGGGCATCGTTTAAATGCCACGACCTACCTGAGCATTGTTTCTGACCATGTCCATCCCTTTATGACCACCATGTACCCATTCTCTGATGGCTACTTCCAGCAGGATAATGCACCATGTCACAAAGCTCGAATCATTTCAAATTGGTTGCTTGAACATGACAATGAGTTCACTGTACTAAAATGGCCCTCACAGTCACCAGATCTCAACCCAATAGAGCATCTTTGGGATGTGGTGGAACGGGAGCTTCGTGCCCTGGATGTGCATCCCACAAATCTCCATCAACTGCAAGATGCTATCCTATCAATATGGGCCAACATTTCTAAAGAATGCTTTCAGCACCTTGTTGAATCAATGCCACGTAGAATTAAGGCAGTTCTGAAGGCGAAAGGGGTCAAACACAATATTAGTATGGTGTTCCTAATAATCCTTTAGGTGAGTGTATATACACACACACACACACACACACACACACACACACACATATATATATATATATATATATATATATATATATATATATATATATATATATATATATATATATATATATATATATATATATCCCAGATATCCCACTTTCCTGTTTCTGTTTACATCCATGTTGTCAGTCTGTTACATGGTTATATGTAGTTAATGCTGTTTTTTTTTACTTTTTAATTTTGTTAATTATCATAATCCTGTTCATTCTTTAGGGTCAAGCTACCTCTGTCTGCAAAGATACTTCCTGATCCAGATCAATGTAGTCTAGTGTAGCCAGACCTTCAGATGGTCTGGACTAGGCTTGCTGTGATAGTCAGTGTTGCTGGTGTTCAGACACAACACCAGCAGCTTTCATTGGTCGAGGACCACATGTAACACAACCAATCACAGTTAGTTCTGATCCACGTCATGTTTAGGGGTGTTAAAATGTAAAGTTGGTGTTCCTGCAATAACAGACTGGCGTGCATCTAATAAATTGTTCCTTCAAGAACGTTGTGCAAGTTTACTGCAGGAATGGAACTGCAAACTTCACGTACTTCAAAATCCAGCATTTAGTTGATCCTGGTAAGCGCTCATTGTCACAGTTGTAAACACGATGGCGCTCTTCTTCCACGAGGAGGTTTGGCATCACAGCTTTTGTTTCCAGGCGGACCATTAAAGAACACGACACACACATCTCCCGGACATCCAGTATAAATCAACCAACCAGATGACGATTTTGAAAATCCTGAAGGGTTTCCAGTTAGTGTGCCATATGCATCAGACTTTCAGCCAATGGTCCATGGGTGTGACATCTGAGGCTGAGACTAAGCTCAATGTTACATCCGTCAGCTGGAGTGCCTATGATATCCAGCAGAGGGCACTCTTCCCTAGGCTATTGCAACCATTTCAGGAACTACCTATAAAACTTTGCCTGGACTCAATATGCTGATTATTACCACCTGTTTGTCATTAGCTTGTTTATGTTGGCCTATTTATACTCTGTGTGTACATTCATTCTTTGCAAATTCTTGTAAATGTCACTGGAATTCTCTTGGTTGCCTTTGTTTTGGTTTTCGATTCTCTGCCAGTTGTTTTGGATTTCTCTGTTTTGCCTGTGCTTCTTGGACTGTGTTTTATGCTTGGATTGATTACCCTGTGTTTGACCCTTTGACTGTCTTTTTTTATTTTTTATTTAAGATTCTGGGTTACCCTCAATAAATGCTGCATTTGGACTTCGCCCAAGTCTCGGAGCAGTTTGTGACACTCAACCAAATGTTACACAGTCGCGTGCAAAAGGAATCAAGTTAGACCCCGCATCCAAACACGCGTATACTGGACCAGCAGTAGTGGAGGAGGGAGTTTTACAGTTCACTACCTCTCCTCAGATTGGCAGCTTAAGTGCCATTGTTTGGAGTCAAATTTTTCCTAAAAGACCATACCTCAAAAAACATCTCAGAAATGTTTGAAAACATGCTTCAGGAATGGAAAATTTCAAAGGAAAGTCTGTGTGGAATTACTACAGACAATGCAACAAATATGAAGAAGGCATTTTCAGAGTTGTGTTTGGGTCGTCACTTATTTAGGTCACAATTTAAATCTGGCCATTAGCAAAGCCTTGAAAATCAAAAGGGTGCTGTCAGAGCATGCCAACACTTGATTCAAGGATTTTCTATTGGTTGGAAAAAGAGAATAAAAAATTAAAAAAAACCTGGCACACCTGGAACTTCCTGAGCAATGTAGCGACTGAGGCAAATCAGACAAAGAATCGCCTGTTACATTTAACAAATATGTTTTAAATGCTTTGTGCTTAGTATCAGACTTCGCCCAACACAACAGAGAAAGGGCCTCCGTTACCCTGGATACCAACTGATAAGACGTTTTATAGCCCTAAAAAAATGTGGCCACATGGAAAAGGCCATAGTTAAGACACAAAGCCTGTAAAACACACGCTTTTGCCTCAAGTTATAGACAAACCGTCTATAAATGAACATGCACACCAGGACACTGTATGTACACATATAACTGTCTTGTAAAGTGTCCCTTGTATGTTATTTTGTCTATGCATGTTTTATGAACAACTTACTAGTTCATGTAACCTCATATATGTTGTGTCTCCTATCAAATTAATGCTCGCTTCATGACTTACACTTTCATGTATGTCACTTCTTCATTGGAGGTAATGTGTGTTTGTTGCATTAATTGGAGTAAATATGGGCACAGGCCCATTGAATCTTGTTTGAAACAAAGAGCCATAAATGTCCCACAGAGGAATTTCCCGCTGGGAAAGCCTAACAATCCCACTGGTCAACTCAACCATCAAGTGGGATTTCTCTAAGACTCTTAAAAGAGAGGCTTCTCTTCTCTTCTCCCTGGCACCTACGAAACACGCTGGGCCTGTGGGATTCCGCCCGGCAAGCCACCAAGCATGCGGGCCTACACCCACAGAACCATGTGGGTGTGTGGAACAGGAAACCCGAGGCCAACACTCGGCCATGGGCCGGAAGGCCCAAACTCCTTAAGGCCAGCAAGGATGCCACCACACGACCAGGAGGACACATCATGTGGACTTTCTTTGACCATCAGAGTCCCTGCAAATACACCGTCTTTCCTTCACCCAACACAAAAGGAATCGTGCGTTGTAAAGCCATCGGACCAAACCATCAAACTTTCTCCTGCGATTTCCGCCTGGACGGTCTTCTACGGCTCAAGCCATATGCAAGTATCGTACGAAAAACAAATTTCTGTGTAGTGAGTAAAACTGTAAACCCCTTTGTCCTTCATCCACCTGTTCTGACCCTTTTCTCTCCATGCACTTTAACCTTGCCTTACCATGTTTTGTCAGTGTAGTCTTGTATATGATTTAGTTATTAATATTTGTGCACAATATATTGTGACGGGGTGAAGACGCACACGACACGAGGATGCAGGCAAGTTCCCCGAAGGGTGGACTTTTATTAGGGAGTGCTGAGGGAAAACAAGTAAAAGTGAAATGTGGCGTGGGTGCTCGGTGCTATCTCTTCTTTCCTGGTGCTCTGTGCGCAGTGCGGTGTGGGTCCGTGGTCTCGCTTAGTGGCGGGGCTGGCGGTCACATGCTGCTCTCTGCAAACACACAAAGGAAAGGGTTTAGCCGAGGCTTGTGGAGACATCTCTCACCTTTCCGCCTGTGTGTGCCGCTTATCAAGCCACCGTCATGATGAGCCGCAGGTGTGGCCGAGAGAACATCCTCAAGCAGAAAGAGTACCACCAGTACCACCACCACCACCACTAAAAGTAAAGAAAAAAGTCTGTCTGGGTTGCTGCAGTGAATCACTTCATCTGGGCAGAAAAAGGCAACCTCAGGAAATGAAAATGTCTGTTATAAGGTGCTGTCTGAAATGAAGATGTACAAGTCTCTTCCAACCATCAAGCATGGACACTGACCCTCTAGTCAATTGGTAGAAAATGCATGCTGAAGAATTGCCTCTTCTGGTAAATGTGGCCAGAATGTAACTCTGTATCCCTGCCACAAGCGTGCCTTCAGAGAGGATGTTCAGAACAAGTGGATGCATTCTCTCACCTCAGCAGTCAAGAATGAGCCCTGAAAATCACATGCTTACATTTCTTCATCATAACCTAGCTTGAAAAGAAACAAAGAAATGCATGCTGCTATGATAATATGATCTCAGGAAAAATATTAACAAACATGGCCCTGCACATTTTGCTCCATTTATGCTGTTCAAGAGGAAGGACAGTTTGGTTTATTCTTGTCTAATCTAATGAGAAATAACTTTTTAGGCCTACTGCTTTATTTATTTATTTAATTATTCATAATACTTCTTGAATAATAACTTGAATAATTATTCATAATAATTATTTATATATTTTCATAAAATTATTATTTATTTATCTTTTCGAGTGGAACTGCAAGCTGCATTCTGACGTTTGACGCTGTGGGAACACCCCCGCGTGAGATGTCTGAAGCACGTGTGGGAAACGGCAGTTGTGATTGTCAACAATGTGGTCACATGACGTAGTGATTACGGTACAGTTCATTACCATTTCCATTGTCAGAAGTTGTAAATGGTACCCTAATTCCGAACCGTACCGTACCACTTTTTTGGCACCCTTCCGTTGGGATACCAAGCACAGTAGTCCAGAACTAAAGGGTGGAGCTAGGCTTACTGTAGAACATTGATTGGTTGACGGAGAATCATCACTTGTGTTTGCTTTTTCGGCTGTGTTTTTCCTTGCAGCCTGCAGCCTTGGCTCAAACAAAGCATGTCTTCTTGTGACAAACAGCCACATGCCGAGAAGCAAGAACAAGATCTTCTGTATGTCATCCATTGTTGTTTACTGTGACGCTTTCTTCTTCACGCGAGAATGACGTTGAATGCTACATCATGCCCATCATAAGCATACTATTGGCGCTGGAAATGCAAGTCGGATCAGGGTTTACGGTCCCATATCGTACTGTACTGAACTGTACCGCACCGCTCGGTGGAAACAAGCCATAAGTGTGTAATGGGGTGACCCTTTAGCTGAGTTTTCTGTGTTGCGTGAGTGGATGGAGCTGGACGGAAGTTAACGCTCACGACCCCTTTAAAAGCGCAAGATTCTGCAGAGAGATTCCTGTCTAATTTTGGTGTGGGCCTGCGTGTGTTCAACTGCATCAACATCAGGGTATGTTACTGCACTGAATTGTGTTGTATATACAATTCAATAGTGGCACTTACTAATTGTGGCTCGTTTATTTAGCGTGACCCAGGCAGAAGTGGTGGGTTGTTCAATACACTTACTGAGGGCCAGTCAATTGTGCTGCAGGTAGGTTTTATATTCTGTTTTGTAAATTCTGTGCCATTTAAAGATGTCATTTTAGATTTAATGTATGTGTGATTTAATGACCAAATGGAGGAATTATCTTATAGAAATCTGTCCGCTGCTGTTTTGCTGCTGTGTGGTGATTCGCCTCGGTGACCCCGCGGTCTTGGGTATTCCTCAAGTGCACACGATCGCGTGCGTGTGTATGCTCAAGTTGCACCAACGTGATCCGTGAGCGTGCCTCTTTGTGAGCGTGTCTTTTTTTGAGTGCGCCTTCTGAGCACGTCAGTCTGTGAACGCGTGGGTGAGTGTGTGGTTGTGTGTGTGTCAGTTGGTGTTATGTTTCTTTGTGAATGATTTAATTGTATTTTCTTTACTTTGTTCTTGAATACTGTGAGTGGCGATTGTCACCTTTGATATCAATTTCCTGTATAATCAACAAGGGCTAATATCTCTTGTGATGGGGAGGGTTTACTTTATTTCTTTTGTTTGATTGTGTGGATTGTGGTTTTGGTTACTTATTTTGAGCGGGGTTAATTTTGTTTGTTTTACAGATTTGTATGAAGGTGATAATTGAGGTTATTGTTTGAATTCAATTGTCTTGGATTTTTCTTTTCTTCCTTTCACAAATGTTGATCCTATTGTCCTATCGATATTCAAGATATACTCTTATAGGTGGCCACTGGATGGTATCAGGGTCTTCTTTTGCTTAAACGTTATTTGTCATTTGTGTATTTTCTTTTGAAGTCTTGTGTCTTTTGTATGATTATTCTTTTAAACCTCTGTGTGTCAATTAAAGATTGGTTGTGCACATCTCTGTTTGTTCTCTAGCCTCCGCTCACAAGTGCATCGCCGAGACCATGAATGGATGCCAGAAACATGCGTCACCAGCTTCTTCTCTTTTTTTTTTTTTTTTTTCAATCATTCAAGTTTATCTACTGTCTGTCTGTGTGAAAGAACAAAGAAATATATGGTAGAGAGTTATAAACAGTGTGTGCCATGCCCTCGCTACATGTATAGGGGTGACGAGCACAATCTCTGTCGTGTTTAGGAGCGGAGCATGCTCTCGAGGGAGCCGAATGTCTTTGTTATGAGAAGTTCACTTTAAGGAAGCTCTTAAGCCTGGCTCTTTTCGTGAACAATGTGAGTCAGGTGTCTGCACCCCGTGGTTTGTGTCCCACCTTTGTGCCATTTTAAGTAATGAAGATCGCAGATGGATCTGTCTAAGGAGTTGGAGACAGACTCTGCCCTTTCTCTTACGTACGCATCATTGCATACTATGGCCATTCTTTACCAGCGTACCAGGCTGACCTGCTTAAACAAATGGACTCAAAGAAGGAACACTGGAAGCAAGAATTACGGCAAGTTGTATAAGTCTTCAAGTTTTTAGGGGAGAGAGGACTGGCATTCAGAGGAAATGCTGAGGTGTTTGGTTCAGCTCATAATGGAAATTTCCTAGGAATCCTCAAACTTTTGGCAGAGTATGATCCATGTATGATTCATTTTTAGCTGAACATATCAGAAAGTTTGGGTGGAAGGGAAAGGGCACTGTGTCTGTCACAAATACGGTCTCTGTGGTCCCCTCCGATCACCACCAGAGGGCTCCCTCACCCGAATACTAGATCCCCAGGACTCCACTTCCCATAATCCCATGCTCTGCTCTGATTACCTGCACACCTGATATCACTCTTGTGGACTATAAATTCTCCCACTCCCATCATCGCGGCAAGCAAGCTCAGATTGTAATTCGGTGTTCAATCCCTTTCGAAACAGTAGCTCAAGGGTGTCCTCTACCCACACAGTTTGGGCCGCGAGAGTGCGGAAGGAGAGAGCATAGTCAGCGGCGGTTTGATTTCCTTGACGAAGTGCTAATAATTGTTCTCCCGCCTCCTTTCCACCCTCGGCATGCTCAAAAATCTCCCGAAACCTCTTCAAGAAGCTACTAAATGTTGCAAATGTCGGTTGTCCTTCCTTCCAGACCGCGGTTGCCCATTCCAGAGCCTTTCCAGTCAGCAGGGAACAAACAAATGATATGCGACTCTCCTCTGTGGGATAAAGGGTTGGCTGTTGAGACACGAATAAAGAGCACTGTAACAGAAATCCCTTACACTTCGAGGGAGAGCCGTCATACTTCTCCGGGAACGCGAGTCGTGGGCTTGCGGTGGACACTACTGGTGTAACACTGGTGGAAGGTGGGGGAACTGGTGAGCTTGCTTCCGCGCTGGCTGGCTGCATACCGCGGATAGCCTTTACCAGTTCTTCCGTGATGGATGTTAGTCGCTCCAGCTGTTGTTGGTGGGTTGCCAGGACTCCCGCTTGAGTCGAGACCTCAGAGGATAACTGATAGCTAGCCGCTGGATCATGGTGAGGCAAAGTTTTCTGTAATGCAGGGTCAGAGGCAGTGGGATCCATTTGCAGCTTTTTATTAAGAACAATCGTCGTCAGACAGGCAGGGGTAAATCACCAGCAACAGAAGATCAGAGACAAGGCAGAGACAAAACAATGATGCAGGCAGAATTCAGGGCAGGCAGCAATGGGTCGTAAACGAGATAAACAGTCCGAGGTAATACACAAGAATCAGCGTAAACGCTCAGCGATGTCAGTCAGGGCAGAACAAAACTTCGCACTGAGGAGATGGGAGTGGGAGAATTTATAGTCCACAAGAGTGATATCAGGTGTGCAGGTAATCAGAGCAGAGCATGGGATTATGGGAAGTGGAGTCCTGGGGATCTAGTATTCGGGTGAGGGAGCCCTCTGGTGGTGATCGGAGGGGACCACAGAGACCGTATTTGTGACAGTGTCCTATTTATCATCAACAATGTGTGAAGTTTATTCAGATAATGGGTAGAGCTTGGTGGACTGCATTTTGGCTGTGGTTGACAGTCTTGTTCTTGACCTATGCAATTGTAGAGGGCAGTTATACGACAATGCAAGTAACATCTCAGGGAATTATAAAGGGGTCCAGGCACACCTTAAATGGGGAAAACCCTTGATCAATTTTGTGCCATGTACAGCACATTCATTACATTTAGTTGGCATCTTCGCTGTTGATAGTTGCAAAGTAGCTGGTAGGTTTTTTTTTTTTTTAATTGGTTCAGTCAATTTATTGTTTTTATTGTGGCACGACATAGACATATTTACAGCAACTTGTCTCATTTAATCTCTGCAGGAATTTGAAGCATTTGAAAGAACAGCCATGAATGTGTCCGGCGTGTTATAGGCCAGACCAGATGTTCTGCATGATACAAGGAATCAATTTCGAGTAGCGACATTCAATATCATCACTGACAAACTCACATCCTGTCTTCAACATCTATTGGAGGCTTGCCAACACCTGACGGTTGGTGTTCTTTTCATGCCAGAAAACTTTGACATTACAGCAAGTGCCGCCTCGCTCTCAGCCTCGTACCAACTGAATTTGGATAAGAGTCTGGCAGAGGAACATTTCAGATCATTTATGCAAGATGAACTAAAAATTCCCCTCAACATGCTCCAAACAATGATTAATCTGAATTTGCAATCAACTTTTCCAAACGTTTTTTACATTGCGCTAAGACTTTTTCTAACACTGCCAGTTACGAACTGCAAGGGAGAGCTCTCATTTTCTCAAATGTCTCGAGCTAAAAACAAACTGAGAACGAGAACGTGCCAAGAACATCTCAACTCTCTATCGCTTATGACCATTGAGTCCGAACTCTCAAAAGAGCTCATCCAAGTAGTGGATGATTTGGTGAGGAGGTTGACAAGAAACTCCTGTAAGAAATAGTTTTGGTAACCATATGCTGGATTGTATAATTGTCAGGGCCTACAAAAATTGTGTTTGTAATTGTGTATTTTCTTAAATTGCATATTCTTGTTTAATGGTCTGATGTTTACAGGCATGTGATGTTTGTCACAGGGTGGTTTTATGGTGGCAAATAATTTTTTGATTCATGTGAAAGTTAAAAGTAGTAAAGGTAATTTTAATAGTAAAGCAATACCAAGTTAGCTTTGAAAGCATGAGATCCCACCCTCCCTTCAGAGCATCTCCAAAGCCACGCCTTCTTCAAAACACAAGTGCACATAGTAGAGTTAGCAAAGCGTCACAAGAGATGGTGTTAAACTACCTCATGTCTCAGAGCACATAACATTATAATAATAATGGGCCTCATTCATGACATTTTCGTAAATATATGAATTCAGAGTAATTTGCATGTAAAATGGACCTTTAAGAAAACTCTCCTCCGGTCACTCATTCATAATTAGCATAATCCCCGCCCATGAGTTACAACTATGCAAATTACGTGTCCAGGAACGCTGTGGAATCACAGCTGTACTTCCTTCTGGTTTGGTTCCAGTATATTGCATAAATGCTAAAGAGACCAATTGGCCATATGCCTAGCAATAAATATTAAATTATTGTGTGTCCACCAAAGCATTTTTAGCCAAATAAAAAATATCTGGTGCTCTTCTGAAAATGGCCAGCTGGTGGTGCTTGAAATTGCTTTACAAGTGCAGCATTTAAGATACTTTGGTTGCTGATACAGAATATCTATGGCAGTAATGTGTTACTATAGTATCTCATTTTAAAGAATATTACTGAATATAAAAATGCAGTAACCAGCAATATTAACTTCTCCATTGTTGTTCAGTCGTTGTACAAGTAGGATGGCTGGGTAAAAAGTGACCGTGAGGAGCGCTGCCTATTACCCAAAGTTGAACCGTTAAAAAAAAAGAAATGGTACACAGTGCATCAAAATGCAATGTCATCGGATGCATTTGACAGTCTGCTTGAGCTGGTGCGCGGAGGTACAGTATGAAAATACATACGTTGACAGGCAGGTAGTACATCATATCATTGCATTCAGACTAAATGCAATGATTTTTTGTATAAATTTTATTTAAATTAATCCACCCACAGAAGAATTAGATTTAATCATTTTCATTTACAAACCCGATTCCAAAAAAGTTGGGACACTGTACAAATTGTGAATAAAAACAGAATGCAATAATGTGGAAGTTTCAAATTTCAATATTTTATTCAGAATACAACATAATGACATATCAAATGTTTAAACTGAGAAAATGTATAATTTTAAGGGAAAAATAAGTTGATTTTACATTTCATGGCATCAACACATCTCAAAAAAGTTGGGACAAGGCCATGTTTCCCACTGTGTGGCATCCCCTCTTCTTTTTCTAACAGTCTGCAAACGTCTGGGGACTGAGGAGACAAGTTGCTCAAGTTTAGGAATAGGAATGTTGTCCCATTCTTGTCTAATACAGGCTTCTAGTTGCTCAACTGTCTTAGGTCTTCTTTGTGGCATCTTCCTCTTTATGATGCTCAAATGTTTTCTATGGGTGAAAGATCTGGACTGCAGGCTGGCCATTTCAGTCCCCGGATCCTTCTTCTACACAGCCATGATGTTGTAATTGATGCAGTATGTGGTCTGGCATTGTCATGTTGGAAAATGCAAGGTCTTCCCTCAAAGAGACGACATCTGGATGGGAGCATATGTTGTTCTAGAACTTGGATATTCCTTTCAGCATTGATGGTGCCTTTCCAGATGTGTAAGCTGCCCATGCCACACGCACTCATGCAACCCCATCCCATCAGAGATGCAGGCTTCTGAACTGAGCGCTGAGAACAACTTGGGTTGTCCTTTTCCTCTTTAGTCCGGATGACATGGCGTCCCAGTCTTCCAAAAAGAACTTCAAAATTTGATTGGTCTGACCACAGAACAGTTTTCCACTTTGCCACAGTCCATTTTAAATGAGCCTTGGCCCAGAGAAAACACCAGAGAAAATGTTTAGATATGGCTTCTTTTTTGACCTATAGAGTTTTAGCCGGCAACGGCGAATGGCACGGTGGATTGTGTTCACCGACAATGTTTTCTGGAAGTATTCCTGAGCCCATGTTGTGATTTCCATTACAGTAGCATTCCTGTATGTGATGCAGTGCCGTCTAAGGGCCCGAAGATCACGGGCATCCAGTATGGTTTTCCGGCCTTGACCAGCGTTCTCCACATGGATCATATAGATCAGATACAGTCCGGAGTGAGAGTGTTTAAGTTTCTTATGGACCTATTTCATATACTCCAATGCTCTAAACAGGAAATAGCAGTGTGTATGCGCATATATTTCATCACGTCTTCTTCAAATGAAATGTATGCAAAGGACACTGATACATCACGGCCGCAATGACACCATAGATTATTCTGCTACACGGACGACAACGATGTAAGTTAATAAATAAACTGACAATTCAAAGAGGAATGGGCAAAAAAGTAACTTTTTATTCTTTCTGTGTTTAACTTGCGCGTGTCATTTGTTCAGAGTAGTGCTCTTAAATGTATTGAAAATATCCTTAGACCTTTTAAATGTTCTTCCGCGTTTCTTCCTCGTTTTGGCAGTTTGTTGTTAGCGTTATATAGGGTTAGATTTTCAAAATGCTTAATGTGCCCTCAACTCTCAATTCTCTCCGTGGTCATATTTTAATATTCATGTGTCTGTAATGAGTGAGCTGCAGGTCTTGTGTTTTATTGGTTGTTGTCTCCCCACAGCATCATTTTGTGGGGCTTTGCAAACCTGTATTAACTCTAGTGTGGAATTTTTCTACAATATTCACTCATGACAGTAAAATAGGGCATTCTAGTCAATCTACTGCAGTATTTCCTCTCTCAATCAGTAGAAAATGTGGTTAACACCCGGTCATGCATAGGGAGAAAAATACCGTCATATACCGCAAAACCGATATAATTTAGAAAAATACCATGATATAAATTTTTGGTCATACCGCCCAGCACTAATAGATACGTGCATGTATGAATGTGACTGTGTGTGTGTTACAAGCCCGGACTCCATTTCCCATGATCCTCCCTGTCTCACACCTGAACTCACTTCCTCATCATCTCTCCTGCTCTCCCCGGATTCCCTGCACCTGGTCCTCGTCATCTAGCACTCCTTTATGTTGTATTTTTTAGCATCTTATGTAAATTACAGATATAAATAGTATTAATAACAAAAAATAATAATAATAAAAAATAAAAATAAAAAACAGAGAGAGTTTAAAGGCACTGTAAAATGCCAAAAAGTAAATGCATATCCAGTAGCTTGGGTGGCATTCTTAAAACTCATTCATACCGAGAACAATAATTATTATGATAACTATAATGGTAACTATCAGCATCCACATGATAACACAAACTGACTATGGTATGTCACACGTTAAAAGGAGACGATTGAGGGGATTCTCCACCTAAAATACCATCCTGATAACATCATTTATGTTGGCAAACAAAAAGTATTTATAAATATAGCTGCAAGGAGTAATTTTTGGGGCCGAGCAAGTCGGAAACAAAGTGACAAGCTAAGCAAGCATGGCACAGAGCATCAGAACAGTAGAATAAAATGCGTATTATTTTTCAACATCTGCTTCTGCTGTCATTTACTCAGGAATATTATTAAAACTAATTTAATAAAACTAAAAACATTGCAATTATGGGAACATTAGACTGCAATGTGATCCTTAAATAGAGTATTTTAATATGTCATCAAATGATTCCGGTTTAAATATTCCTAATAAGATTTTCTGATCCATAAAAATTGTTACACTGAATGACATTTTAGTGGGTGTCTACTGTAAACCATAAAAAAAAAAAATAATAATAATTATAATAGTCATTATTTTTGCTCAGAAAAATATAAAATTAAACAGGACACATTCTAATGTACAGTAATAAAACAAAATTAAAAGCTGTTTTTCACATTTGTTTCTTTTTATGCTTGATACCTATGTCTGATATCCGAGATAATACATGCTATAAACACGAAACGAGTTTATGTCCTATAGGCCTCGCTACTTTAGCCTACTGTAGTTCACCGTTTATTTCTTTCTTTAGGCCTATTTATTTATTTAATTTTCGTAACAGCAGCATAATAAACCATTTGCCGTGTTTCGTTTGTATGCTATAGGTTTTGGTTTTCAGCATATTTCTATTCCCAGTGTTCAGCTTTAGATATTAGTTATTGAACAAGTAGTGTGTTTGGCTTGTTTAATTGCAGTTACGAAGGTTTTAGTAGTGTATCATGCAAACCTGGCTCCGCACATCGGATGACCATGTTTCATTTACACGTTGAATTACCCTGTGTTTATTAATTGTAATTTTTATTGTGGTAGTTCTGTTACATAACATAAATACATCCTGTTGTGAAAATGTTGGTGACCACTGCTCTTATGTGCTTTATAAATAAAAAATTTGCTTCGCTATTGTGGCAGAAATGACACATTATGACCAAGCAAAAATACACTAACAAAATAGTCATTTTTAAAAACGTTTGCAGCTCCTGTAAGGAGACCCAACAAAATAACAGCAGTGAAAATGTGAACTATTATTATAGGCTATTTTTATTATTGAATTCATGTTATACAATTTGTTTGCACCACAATAATTTCATACTTTTAGCGCATCAGTGATGATTATAACGATTAGAGAGATCCTTGTCCTTGAAAAGGCTTTAAAAACATTTAGGTATAATACATAATTATATGCTTAATTAAAATTATTATCCGACTACTGAAATAATCAGTGTATGAAAATTAAGAACTATTAAATTAAATTGTGTTGCTAAAATCACTGCCATACAGTGTTGCTTAATTTCATATAGACATAAAAACATCTTTAATATAATTTTAATGTTCAATAATGCCCAGTTTTAGGTGGCAACTCAGTAAGAGCAAGAATCGTTAGCTTTGTTGACTCAAAAATTAGCAAGCCAATTAGCCTGTTAATCATCATGGCACCATTATAAAAACTTATATCGAGGCTAAATTTAAGCCTATACTGTATGATTACACTGCTGCTAATCATATATATATATATATATATATATTCATATATGTGTTTGTGTACTTCCCCTACCTTAAGCAGAAGAGGTAAAATAAAATTTTTTTTTTTTGTAACGTCTTACTGTGACATTTTAATGAATATATTTATTGCTATTATAATATTTTTTAGATTATAATATATTGCTATTAATAATTATTGAGACATGTTAAAATCATGGCAACAACGACGAAAAGGAAAAAAATATTTAATTAAAGCTTACACGTTTAAACGTACACGCATTAGATAGTACACAGCGACCCCGTGTGGTAACCCTGGGCGAGTTAAAGTGGCTCATGAAATGCTCTTCTGTAATAACTGGGTGACCAGATTTCATTTCTCACGGGTGGACAGGCATTATTGCATTTGTGTTAATACGTTTTCCTCACAAAATAATAGATGCTAGATAGATAGAGCATAGCATACATTTGAGCGGAAGTACTCAGTTTGGACGCCATGGCAACGGAACTAACAAGTTACAGAAGTCACAAATCTTGATAGACAGGTAAACTTTTCATGTGTATTGAACTTCCTCGTGTCCGTTTTAAACCATTTGTTGTCACACAACTGTTGTTAACTGACATGCGAAATGTAAGTTTAATTAGGCGATAACTTGTTTTCAAATGTGTAATAATCCGCAGCATGTGTTCAGCAGTGGCGACTGGCTCGAGGACTCCTCTCCTCCCAGACATTTATAATCCCCATCAACACAGGAAAACAACAACATCCAAGTAAGCTCTGATTATTAACTCGGAAACTTTACTGAAACGTTTTGTCTTCCAACGAGTTGCAGACTGTTTTTAATTAAGTTTAGTCCTTCCGGGAATGGATAAAGGATCCCATCTATCCTGCTGAAGAGAAAACACAAATCCCCACCAAGCACGAAATAGCACAGTAAGAAGTGTGTTTGTTTTATGGAAGCCCGTTTCCGACAAACAACAACAACAACAACAT
The DNA here is from genome assembly GCA_018749465.1 of Paracanthobrama guichenoti. Taxonomy (NCBI): domain Eukaryota; kingdom Metazoa; phylum Chordata; class Actinopteri; order Cypriniformes; family Gobionidae; genus Paracanthobrama; species Paracanthobrama guichenoti. The sequence goes on from CM031958.1 coordinate 6,676,149, forward strand.
TAGTAGAAATTATAGTTAGGGTGAATTCAGGGTGATTGGGATACTTTTTCCAAGTCATCTCAATGGCAAAAAGTGTCCCAATCACCCTGAATTCACCCTAACTATAATTTCTACTAATGTTGTTGTCGAAACTGTTAAATTATTAGCCTACTGAAAATTTCATATTGACATTATAAAGTCAAGACCTCACTTAAAAAGTCATGATTATGACATAAAAAGCCATGGCATACAGAAAGTCGTATTTTGACTTTTTAATCACATAATTATGGCTTTTTGTCATAGTTTCGACTTTTTATATATATCATAGTTTTGAACTTTTTATTTCAAAATTATGCCTATTTATCATGTTGTAATTAAGATTTACCAACGCATGTTTTTGTTTTTCTCTTTTGTGGTGGAAATGGCCTTCCATATATTTATAGTGGTTCTGACTGAGCATGTTTTATTATAGGCTGCGTCTGAAAACCTAGGCAGCTGACTCATTGCCTCGCTGCCTCATCAGACAGTGGCTTGTAAAGCAGCGTTTGTGCATGAAGGCACCTCACGAAACTGATTTCGGACAGACTTCTAAGGCCGCGTAACAGTTTAATGATCTACAGCGAAATAGAGAGTGCTTCGGTGAGAACTAAACAAATATTTAATTACTACATTAGTAATTTCTCGCTAGAAATTACATCAGAAGTGGAAAATGTTGGTCAAAAACTTACATTTACACACAAACTGACCAGCAAACACAACTTTCGGACGCCATCTTTTTTCCCCAGCTCAACTGTCACAGAATGCAACACACAGGATTGTGGGATATCAAAGGCAGCGAAGGATGCATTTATGCTGCCTTCTAAACTCGATCACTCTCTCAGGAGACAGGAAGTGAAGCTAACATTAGATTCGGACGTGCCTTGATGCTTTCCGACCTTGAAATGTGTCCTCCGAAGGCAGCATTTTCCAGGTTTCGGACGCAGCCATAGACTTGGTCGGCATTACTAGGAACGCCCACAAACACATATCCGTTTATTCTGTGGGGGAAAACAAGCTATTCGAATGAACTTGTGTAGACCTTGTTAGGCGCTTAATCTTTACTCTTTGTAATGATAACGATTGATTTTTTTGCTTGGTGCAATGCCGAAAAGTTGATATGTGAGATATGCACCTCTAATAAGTTACAAAACCCCCGATCTGAAGTTTTATACTGCTGAATAAACAGGACGGAGCCGTTCGTCAATTCCAAAAGCCTGTGCAATACGTCCATTACAATGAAACTTTTACACCACATGATGCTGGTATTATTGAATTATTATTAAATATAATTTGAATAATACTGTGACTGACATGTCAGCTCCAAATTTGCTTTGTAAAATGTAAATGCTGAACTAATTCATTCGTGCATGGCTGCACTAACAAGAAAAAATAATAAACAGATAAAGCTACATGCATGCAAGACAACAGAAAACTGACGGATGTCTAAACTTTATCTAAACCCATGTCATTGATGCCAAACAGCTCATCATGTAACTAATAGGCTAACATTTGTTTAGGCTTTTGACAAATGTTTGTAAAACGTGGTACTGTGGTAAATTAACATTTGACATTAGACTCTGCGCATTTCATGTTTATATTCTAGCCCAAACAAACTTACATAAACAAACGCCCTTTGCAGTGCACGTGGCATATTCAGAAAAATATAATTCCTGATGTCAAGGTTCATGTGTAGTTTGTCTACAGGTGCACTAATGTATGTGGTCGATGATATGTTGGCTGTGAGACTTCCAGTTCCAAGAACAAAGCGGTACGTGTTGATGGCATCTTGCTCATGGTGTCTACCCCACTGGATCTATGGCTTCATAATAGGCCTGTGTCTCTGTTGGCATATGTCATTGATAAGTGACCTGCCTGGATTAGCAGCAGTCAGGACACGGTGCTCTATGGAGCCTATAATGTGACCCACACACGCTCCTGATGCCACTGGACACAAGATACCTGGCTGATGGTTGCTTTTTCCACTTTGTCCACCTCCTCTTCAGTCACTTCATGCAGGCTGAAACACCATGACTTTTTGGATGTTGTGGCAAAAGCATTAGAACTGTTCAGAACCACTGCATGTGGTGATCTAGCAGAAACTGCAGCTGCTGTGAAGTAGAGGCTTTTGGGATTGGGGCTTTTCTTTTCCTTTTTACTCCTGCTGCTGTTTGAGTAAAAAGGTTTTTTCTGCTACAAGTGCATGCAATATTTTATTTTTTTTACACAAATCTGATTGCATGCACAGGCTTTGCTTGTTGTTATTTACACTGTTAAAGGACGTATTTCTGTGCCAAATACACTCCTTCCGGATTCAAATAAGTTTCAGAAAGTGTTTTTTTCGAGTATGGGCCTGTGTGAGATCATAATAGGCGGAATTGCTTGTATGGGCACTTCTCCCAGATGAGCGCATGCGGAGCGCGTCGATCAACGAGCTTCGCTGGCAGCTCTGTCATATTGTTTTTAGACCATGAAATCAACAATGTCACCTAAAGAAGTGTGTTTCTGGTTGTCAAGTCAAGTCAAGTCACCTTTATTTACATAGCGCTTTTTACAATGCCAGTTGTTTCAAAGCAGCTTCACAGTGTTAACAGGAAAATATTGCAACAGTATTTGATTCGGCTGTACAGCCACTCTGGAGAAAACAGTGATGTCATCCAGCTAATTTCAAGTATCATATAGTGTCAATGCAGACAGATCAGTAATACAGTTGAAAATTTAGTGTCCCCAACTGAGCAAGCCAAAAGCCAAAGGCTACGGTGGCAAGGAACCAAAACTCCTTCAGGGTCAGAATGGAGAAAAAAACCTTGGGAGAAACCAGGCTCAGTCGGGGTGCCAGTTCTCCTCTGGCCAAGGAACAAACAGTGCATGATTATGATTATAGCAACATTACAGGTCAGAAGTCATATTAAATCAAAAGATATTCAAAAGATTATTCAAAAGAGCAGAGTCGTCATGCCGGAGACGGGTTTAATGAGGGTGTCGTGTCCACCATCTGGTCTGGATATGGCCCGGATCCGGCTGACTGCAGTAAACCTCGGGATAAACAGAGAGACTAACATTAGAGTAGATGCCAATCTTCTTATGATGTAACGAGTACATCAGGTATTATGGGAAGTGTTCCCGGTGCCAGCTGACCTAGTTAATGCAGCCTAACGATCATTTACTGATTTGAATAATAGAAATTGATAATGTTTTATGTGTAAGCCATAGTAAAGGCTATGGCTAGAGATGTGTTTTAAGTCTAGATTTAAACTGACAGAGTGTGTCTGCTTCCCAAACAATGCTAGGAAGACTGTTCCAGAGTTTAGGCGCTAAATAGGAAAAGGATCGACTGCCTGCAGTTGATTTTGATATTCTAGGTATTATCAACTGGCCAGAGTTTTGAGACCGCAATAGACGTGATGGAGTATAATGCGTTAAGAGCTCGCTCAAGTACTGGGGAGCTAAACCATTTAATGCTTGTAAGTAATTAGCAAGATTTTAAAATGTATACATTGTTTAATAGGGAGCCAGTGCAGAGCTCGAGCTGCTGCGTTTTGGACCAGCTGGAGTTTGTTTATTAAGCGAGCAGGGCAACCACCCAGTAAAGCATTACAATAATCTAGCCTTGAGGTCATGAACGCATGAACTAACTGTTCAGCATTTTGCATTGAAAGCATGTGCCGTAATTTAAATATATTTTTAAGATGTTAGAATGCAGTTTTACAGATGTTAGAAACGTGGCTTTCAAATGAAAGATTGGTATCAAAGAGCACACCCAGGTTCCTAGCTGATGACGAGGACTTGACAGAGCAGCCATCAAGTGTTAGACAGTATTCTAGGTTACTACGTGTGGAGATTTTTGGTTCAATAATTAAAAATTAATTTTTTTCTGAATTAATTTGCAGGAAATTACTAGTCATCCAATTTTTTATATCAGCTATGTATTCCTTTAATTTTGTGAACTGGTAAGTTTCGTCAGGGCATGAAGAAATATAGAGCTGAGTATCGTCAGCATAACAGTGAAAACTAATGCCATGCTTCCTAATGATATCTCCCAGTGGTAGCATGTACAGGGTGAAGAGCAACGGTCCTAGCACCGAGCCCTGCGGTACTCCATACTGAACTTGTGATCGGTGTGACATCTCTTCATTTACTGCTACAAACTGATAACGGTCAGATAAGTATGATTTAAACCATGCCAATGCAGTTCCACTAATGCCAACATAATTTTCAAGTCTATTCAAAATAATGTTGTGGTTGATAGTTGGTTGATTTCTAGTCACGGGAAATGAAGGAAAACTAAGGTGAGGACTCAAATTCGGGAAAACAGAATTTATTAACAAATTAAACAGAAGTACAAAACAAAACCCACGAGGGGGGAAAACATAAAACTAGAATAACAGCAAACCAACAGAAACATACCAACCGGGATCGCGGGGAAAGGGAGACGTTAGACAATGATCTGACACAGACTGCAAACACAAGGGAACTTATAAAGGGAAAATAATCAGGAGGGAACAGGTTGGAGAAATCAAACACTAATCAGATAACAAGGGGGAGGGATCAGACAGAGACCCGAGCACATGGCCCAAAATAACAAAACATCACATGTGCATCACGAGACAGGACAGGCATGTGACAATAGTATCGAATGCAGCGTTAAGATCGAGTAACACTAATAGAGAGATACAACCACAATCGGATGATAAGAGTAAATCAGAGTAAATCTGATGAGAGCAGTCTCAGTACTATGATACGGTCTAAATCCTGACTGGAAATCCTCACAGATACCATTTCTTTCTAAAAAGGAGCATAATTGTGAAGACACTGCCTTTTCCAGTATTTTTGACCGAAAGGGTAGATTTAAGATTGGCCTGTAATAGTCTAATTCTGTAGGATCAAGTTTTTTTAATAAGTGTAATAATAAAAAAAGTTAATAATAATAACTTAAAAGTTTTCGGTACAAATATTCTAATGACAAGGATAAATTGATGATATTAAGAAGAGGATCTATGACCTCTGGAAGCATCTCTTTTAGTAGCTTAGTTGGTATAGGGTCGAGCATACGTGTTGTTGATTTAGATGATTTAACGAGTTTAGCCAATTCTTCCTCTCCTGTAGCAGTGAATGAATATAATTTTTCCTCAGTGACACTACAATGCACTGTTTGAAGTGATACTGTAGTAGATGGTTGTATGGTTATCATTTTTTCCCTAATATTATCAATCTTGCACGTAAAGTCATTACTGCTGTGCTGTTTGCAAACGTCAGAGGAAAAGATAGAGGTTGTGAGGGAAAGATAACCTTGTTAAGCTTCCCAACTAACCCAGCATTAAACAGTAGATGCAGTTTGTTTTTCCGGTGCAGCAACGGAGTTCTGCAAGTGTGTTTGTTCCCGGTCACGAGTCGAAACCGGTGATTGAAACTGCATCAAATGTGTGAGTTTTGTTGGCAATCGGCATGTAAGTGCATATAATGTAAGCAACTTGAATGTATAGTGAATCGAAAGTTATCTTAGGGAGCGATAATGCCAAGGATGTATTGTATTGTGTGTGTGTGTGTGTGTGTGTGTGTGTGTGTGCTCTCTCTTTAGCTCTGCCCACTGCACGCCTTAACAAGCTCGGCTGTTTTCAGAAATAATAGGTACAGCGTCTTTTATAAATATGATGAAACTAAATACTCTTTGGAGATATGAAGGATGCAATACTACTCTATAGGTACTCAAGATTAACATGAGATTGGTAGAAACTGTGTGTAGCACTGGTAGCATTGATGGCACTGAGTAACGTCGCTGCTAAGACAATCTAGTCTTTTATACTATAGCTTTAATGAATATGGATAACAATATAGACTTTTGGATGATACTGATATTACAGTTAGATTAATTAATCTAAGATTAGCTGTCTCTTACCTGGAGACTCAATCAGGTAACAAAAAATGTTGGGAAACGACATCTCTGGCCAGTCACATACTGTAGGGACAATCTGACCCAATGCGGCTCAGTTTCTCCACGTATCTTGCTGTCGAGCAGCAGAAGTGATTTTCTGTATGCCATACTGGGTTAACACCATGCTTTTCCAGTATGGGGAAAAGAATTGTTTTCCCCCACGCCGACTCCGCCCCACACCACACCCCCAACTATGACACGACACCAAAACCAATACGATGTGTGTTTCTCAAATGGAAGGGTGCATCCTACCGAGACTGCGTCCTTCCCAGTCCAGTCCTTCTGAGGCTTGTAGGCTAGTGTCCTCCTCAGCAATTAAACCATAGAATGAGACGGTCTAGTAAGTGTGCATGGCTATGTCACACATGTTCCCACCCCCACGGTCAATAGACTGGCTTTCTATTAATGCAATACTGTGAATGCAGCCATCTGCGGTCTCCCAACAGCTTGCGTTATTGGCAGTTTAGTGTTAGTGATAAATTTACAGTAAAACAAAAGATAACATCTATGCTTTCATGTCCAAAAAAATTATAAATATAAATTCATAATAAATTCAGACAACCTCAGTACCAACTTCACTGCCAAATGAAGGACGTGAAACAAAGGCTGCCTTCGAAGGATCCTTCAAATTGAGAGGGCCTTCAGCAAAGTTTTATGACAAGGAAGCCGGGATATGCAGCCATCCGTTTGAGAAACACCCTATGCTTTTCCAGTGAGGGGGAATGGATTGTTCTCCCCCACGCTGACTCGCCTCATGCCACGGCCCCAGCTATGACATGACACCAACCAAGTCTATAATCAGCTACATGTTTTCATTCACATTCATTCATGATTGCGTATCTCTTGAGATTCAGAGAGCCTTTGTGTCAGAATGTGTGCGTGGGGATGCTGCGTGAGGGCTTTCACCGCTCGTTCGCGGAGCTTTTTGCACTGCTGCAGCGCTGGAAGGAAGCGGAGGAACATCCGCACAAACTACAGACACTACAGCACCACCTCAGCCGGGCTGAAACCGCAGAGAGAGCTGGTAATTTCCTATTAATGCACATTGTTTAAATCAAATATTGCATTCAGTTTGGGATTGGTGGGCACTGAAATTCATTAGATTGGGTCGAGGGGTGTAGTTGTTACTGATTTGTAATATATAGCCTATATAGATTGTATTCTTTAAATATAATCATAAAAAAATGGGAAACATATTTTTTCACCATAACCTGAGTGGAAATAATTTTTAATTTATATTCATTGTCACTATTGCGAGATGTAGCCTATTTCTTTGACTGATTCTGTGATTTGATTGTTCAGTCACTGTAATTAATTTAATGTACAAATGAATGTGTTGCATACTTTTAAAGAGACATTTGATTTAGGGGTAATGTACTTTATATAGGCCTATTCTTAAAAAAAATATATATCAGCTGGGAATTTACGTAAAAAAATCAAAGATGTCCTTTTAAGGGTACTGCCCCAGCGACAAGCAAACATTTTGACACCTTTTTTCTCTGTGTAATTACAACAATAGGCTATGTAACAGTTGTTACTTTTGTTAAAATAATATATTAGAGTTTTATCTTGAGCATGCTTATGTGTAAATATATCATCAGTAAATGTACATTGGCTCTCTTCCCCCCTATCTCTGTCTTTCCTGCTCTAGGACAGTATGGAGAGGTGTATGAGAACCACTTGTTTTTGGCCAGGTTTTTCACTGAGCCAGAGGACGAATGGTTGAAGCATCATTTCTTTCAGCTGGCCCTCCATTCAGCTCGCAAATTAAAAATGGACTCTGGCAAAAGAGAGGCTGAGGCCAACTTACACATGGGCCAAGTTTATTTAGAGAAGGGTAACACACATGAGCAGTCCTTCAATATATGGCAGTCTATGTATTAGGAGCTTTTTCCACACCAATGCGGTTTATTCAGCATACAAAATCTATATCTATCTATCTATCTATCTATCTATCTATCTATCTATCTATCTATCTATCTATCTATCTATCTATCTATCTATCTATCTATCTATCTATCTATCTATCTATCTATCTATCTCTATGTGTCTGTCTGTCTATCTCTATCTGTCTATCTGTCTATCTATCTATCTATCTATCTATCTATCTATCTATCTATCTATCTATCTATCTATCTATCTATCTATCTATCTATCTATCTATCTATCTATCTATCTATCTATCTATCTATCTATCTATCTATCTATCTATCTATCTATCTATCTATCTATCTATCTATCTATCTATCTATCTATCTATCTATCTATCTATCTATCTATCTATCTATCTATCCAAACGGCTTATAATCCTTCAAACAAGCTAAAATTCAAAATTGCTGGGCATATAAAAATGACAGACGATTCTTAAATGCTTGACTGATTAAATGTAGCAGTATTGGGCATGTGTGTTGCAGGTCAGCTTGAGCTAGCACGAGAGTATTATGAGGCGTTTTACCACCTGACCATGGGCCGGGCATGGCAGGACACCAGCGGCCGCATTCATCACTCACGCTCATGTGAGGAGCTCCAGAGGGTGTATACACTGCTGGCACAGACACTGCTTCAGGACAAACACTATGCAGACGCCATTAAGATGTTCAACAAGGCCTACGAGATGGCTAAAGAGTGTATGCACGCCCACTTCACTCCTCCTTCTGAATGTTCATATTAGCGATTCCTTGTCAAATTCGTGATCAGATTTTCTGTCAAGTTAAGTAACGTTCGTTTGTTCAGAGTAACGTAACGTTCGGCTGCAGAACTAATTTCCACTTCAACCAACAATACAGTCACTTAAGACCTCCAGCAATAAAACCACACGTCCTTAAAGCCCAGTTTACTCACTCACACCCTTTGTTTCTATTCCTGTTGATGGTTATTGATCTGACTTCTAGCGGGAGACCGAGGACCAGAAGGAGAGGCAGCCTATCATCTGGGCCTGGCGTATCAGAGCGTGGGAGACCAGAAGACTGCTAAACAGGTCTGTATAGAACTCACAAACTCAATTATTTACAATTATTTGTTCTGTGAGGTTTTTGTTGCTTGTGTCAGTTTTTCAGCCTGTATCTGGAGATCTCCACAACACTTGAAAATACAGACAGCCTGGGAAGAGCATATGAAGCCATTGCCAAATCTCTGGAGAGGTAGATGCACACACTTTCATGTAGTCATATGTTCAAACAACTTCTTTAGTCATATATACACAATCACACAATGCAAGTGTGTAATTTTTGCACCTCTAATGACACCAAACTAAAAAAACCTGTCTGTATCCTTGTGAAATGGAAGTGCAGTTGAATTATATTGAATGTGCAATTGTAGTGTACTTCAAATTTGAAAGTATAAAAAAAACTACTTGCAGATAATATAATATAAATTAAGTAAAAGACCACTTAAGTGTGCTTAAAGAGACTTTTGTTGTGCTTTGGTATTGATGTTGACCAAAATACTAAAGCACATAAAGTACTTGATTATCATTTTAACTGCAGTGTTTTATTTATTACATTTAAAAGTAATATATTTTAAATGTACTAAATTGCAACTTCATCATTACAAATGTGTGATTACAAATATATGTAAATGCATCACATATAATTATGAAAGATGTAAAGATGAAAGTCTTACTTAAGTACATAAAAATCACTATTAAAGGGCACCTATTATGCCCCTTTTTACAAGATGTAATATAAGTCTCAGGTGTCCCCAGAGTGTGTCTGAGATGCATGAACAGAGCATGCATCAATGACAACAGAATTACATTGATTAAGTTAAACAAGTTTAAGGAGGAGCTGGGGAGGAGGTAGGTTGCAAAGCAGTGTGCAGTGGAAGCAGCCAAGCAGGCAGACTGAACTTAAGCTGCACTTAAGGCGCTCTGTTTGAGAGTTGCCAGTTGAGTATAGGATATGGGTGGGCTGATAGCGGAGCTTGACTACGTGGCCTGCCTGAACTAATGTTGAATGCTTGATTACATTTTATTTAATTGTAAATAACATGCAGTTAAAACGTCCAAAAACATTACATTCAGTTCACACTTAAGTATATTCTTTTAAAGTATATTGTTTCCATAATTGTGAATGAGCCTACGGATGCGCTGGGACGAATCATCAGTGATGTAACAACCCAAGGTAGACGTTCTGATCTGGAAAAATCTTAGGCCAAAAAAGAAGTAAAAACCACAATGGATGCAGACAAAATGATAATAAAAGCTTTTGCTTTCTGCACCATCTTTAAAAGGTCAACAAAACTTTGGGTTAAGAGTCATGTGATCGTCAACAGATGGCAGTATAACAGTGATAAACCTGTATGTAACTTCATGGTGAATGTAAATAATTGACTTGTCAGTCATTGGTATTTAGTCATTTTAAAGGGGGTAATCGTACTTGGACCCTAATAATTGCTGCTTGCTGCTATATGTTCTTGCTTGCTGAGTGTGTATATTTGCAAATCTATAATGACTAATCAGCACCCATTTATGACTTAAGTGTGTTTGTATGTTCCAGTGAAGGAAAACTAGCAGAAGCAACAGAATACTTGGAGAAGTTTACTGAGATTTCTCTAAACAGCAAACAGGACCGAAACCTTGAGAAAGCCTACATGTGCCTCGGAACCATCCTCAACTCTAGAGTAAGAGAAAGCTTGGCTTGATAACTTCAACTAAGAATTTTGTAGTAAAATTGCTTAAATCTACATTTGAGCTAAGTCATAAACTCAGTTCTAAAACCTAGTGAGCTGCATTGCTAGACAGCATTTTAAGGCATCATTGGTATCCTGATGCCTGTCTGAAAAGGTAAACATGCTGGGGGTTTTTTTGCCTTTGGACAGCAAGTGAGATCACTAAGTTTTGGAATTGTGACATTAGCATACATGAGCATGTGTTATATGAGATGTACAAGACTTGTGCACATTAGGAGTGTTTGTAGGGTCGAGTTAGGATTCTAGTATTCTTATAACAATTGTGTGTCTGTGTGCTATTTGTGTACATAGAATCAATATGATGGAGCTTGTGTACATTTTGAACATGCATATGAGATTGCATGTAATCTGGCATCGGTGCCCAGGCTGCAGAAGGCTCAGGTGTGTACAGGCACTGCCCGTGTGCTCAGCATGATGCAGACATATCGCATGCTTATGGAGACTCCTAGATGCCAGAACATCCAGAAAATCATCAGCTGGAAGGAGAGAAGAGAGGAAAACTTCAGTGCTACATCACGTGAGTCAGCGGAACATTTTGGCTGACTTCTCTGCCGTATTGGAGGTTTCTGAATTGCTTTCGTGTGTCAGATAATGCACAAACTCACTTCTTTTCTTAACAGAGAACAAGAAATGAAGACAGTGAACAGTGGACAGACGAGATGGAAGGGCAATGTTTATTTGAAGGCTGAATAAAGTACTGTTATGTTATAAATCTTTTTTTTTTTTAAAAGAGATCCCTTCTGAAAATGAAGTACTTTTTAACATACTTTTAAAAGAGTAATTATTACTGAAATAACATACTTAATTGTGATGCTTTCGGACAATTAATTGCATGTTATTTACAATGAACTGAACATGTATTATAGTTTAAATTCATATTAAATGCAATTAGTTGAACTTAAGTGTGAATTTTTTTTTAACCCACTTAAGTAGGACTCTTTTATATATTTAGATCTTTACGAATAATTTCATAATTACTTCTTGTCTTTGGTTAAAGTGTACTGCTGAATGTGCTGACAAGCATTTATGGTAAAATAAAATATACTTTAATGTCATTTCTATTGAAACTCTTATGTATTACTCTTATGTACATAGGCTAATTTTTAATAACACATTTGTAAAGATGAAGTTACAATGTAGTACATTTAAAATGTATTAACTGTAAATGTAATATCAACATCATTTGAATAATATCAATATTAAAATTATAATAAAGTACTTTAAATGTGTTTTTGCATGTTAGTCAACACATCGAAATAAGTGTCATTTTTAAAGCATGCCAAAATATTATTAAAACATAATGATTTAAAATGTACTTTTAAAGTAAAACCTTAAATTTGATATTATAACAATGTGCACTTTTTAAATGTGTATAGGATAGGGGAAGATGCCCCCTTAAGAACAATGTGGATTTCGTTTTAAAGATTTATACGTCATCTGAAAGCTGAATAAATAAGCTTTCCATTGATGTATGGTTTGTTAGAGATAGGACAATATTTGGCGAAAGTTGTCCAAATGAAGTCCTTAGCAATGCATATTACTACTAATAATACATTTTTATATATTCACAGTAGGCAATTTACAAAATATCTTCATGGAACATGATCTTAATATCCTAATGATTTTGGTATAAAATAGAATCCAATGTATTGTTGGCCACTGCCACAAATATAAATGTTTTGTGGTCCAGGGTCACATATTTGGATGTGCTCGGTGATGATGTATCAGCCAATGTGTTATTATATTAAATAAATAGAAACATTTGCTAATGTAGTTGTTATAGCACAAAAACAAAAAAATAGATATACAAATATTAAAACAGGGGTATGTTGGCTTTTGATATAATTCTTATTAACTTTTTTTTTTTTTTTTTTTTAAAAGTGTCATTGAATTACCACCATCTTACCACAAGGGTCTAATTAATGTGTCCACAAATCCCTCATTAACAAATAGACAACAACAACAAAAAACTCAACATAATACAGTGCCATAGATCACTATTTTCCAGAAACATCTCACAAATGTTGATATTCAGATTAAATGAAAAAAATTTAAAATAGGCTATGCTATTTTCTAAATCTGAATATCAACATCAAGCGCTGAGATGAGATGTTGTGTCATCCATAGATGCAAACTCCTCACCTTTAGGTGAGAATTCACCTTTTGAGATCAAAATAGGTCACCTACGAGATTTGCGTAGATCTGATGAGAAAGTGTTTTGGGGAGGGGGTGTGGGGTCCGTTCAGGCTGATCTTTTTGTTTTTCCTCGTTTTGTGAAGGGTGACATTACAAGGTAATAAAAAAAAAAAAAAAAAGGCATGCAAGGCTGAGGCATGCAGCAAAACAAAGGAAGCGGGCCCTTGAAATTCTGGTGGCAAAACAGAAGAAATAGGGTTTAACTTACGAGGTGGTGTACAAAGTATCCCATATTGATGCATTTGTAACCAGTGGGATCTTCAGCTTTCAATTTTGAGTGTTAATAAAGAAGCTAAGATGATTTCCGACATACATTTTATCTGGTTGTTGTCGTCTTGTTTTTGTTTTGTTTATGCTCCCACATCTACTGAATCCTTTTTGTGTTTTATAAAGGGTTGTTTTGCCCTACATAAGACAAAAACTTTTTACCTCTTACCTGTTAGAATTAGTGCAAAGATGCTTAATAGTGTCTAGAAATTAGCATCTCTAGCAAATCTGTCAGTGCCAATGTTTTGTCTCAAGATGCACACCAGTAATGATTTTTTTTTCCTAAAGCACATTTATAAAAGCTACTAAATGCCCTAAGGCTTAATCCTGGATTCATCTAAACCCTGTTTGTGAAATCAGGCCATAGTCATTAAAGTGTAGCCTACTCTCTTTAAATTCTCTTAAGTGGCCTTTTAATTCACTAATATATTATCTGCAAGTACAATTTATTGTTTTAAATATACATGTAACATTTTAATTACACTACAAATGCACATTCAAGAGTCGTTTAAAACCTGTATGACCTTGTGTGTAGACTACAAAATGAAATGTTCAGGTTTGGACACACGTATTTGTGTATAAAACCTGTACACAATTGTTCACACGCATAAGTGATAATTTATCGGGTGTTTAAACTATTACACATTTACAGAAATATTTTGAACCAACTGAAACCACACACTTGTTTTCATAAGCCAAAATGTTGAATATTACGCTCTAAAAAATGCTGGGTTAAAAACAACCCAAGTTGGGTTGAAAAGGGACTAACCCAGCGATTGGGTTGTTTTACGCAAACATTTAACCCAACCGTTGGGTTAAAACAACCCAATCGCTGGGTTAGTCCATTTTCAACCCCAATTTGGGTTGTTTTTAACCCAGCATTTTTTAGAGTGTATATAACTCTTTGCACCGCTGTTAATATCTTGATCTGTATCTTCTGTCCACTGGGAATTAACTAACTAATGTGAAAAAATATCTGCCAATTAATTCTGATAACAATTTAATCGATAGCATTAGCAAACGTCATAACATTGTACAATGTGTAACACAGAGATAAAAATCTCTATAAATTTGATTATATAATATTTGAAAGAAGTACTGATCTGAGAAGCGTTATATAATCATCGTTAATGGTTAACCCCCCTGGTGCTGCTTGTGTGGAGGTCAAAAGTTATTTTATTTCAATGAAATTAATGACGTGTATTTTAGTTTGATAAAGTTTTTTGTTTCATATTTTGCATTTTTAGGGGATTTTATGGAAGTAAATTATATTTATGGAATGGTAATGATCCATGTCACTTGTTCACTTTTTGAGCATAGACCTGAAAATGAAATTTCCTTGAATGAAGTCTTGAATGCTTTGGCAGAGACTGGTTTATTTTTAAAGACAACAATTTGCAGATTATTGCTGAAGTGAAAAAAAGTTATACCCCCAGTTTCACAGACAAGCATTAAAGGGATAGTTCACCCAAAAATGAAATTCTGTCATTAATTCCTCAGCCCTCATGTCGTTCCAAACCCTTAAGACCTTCGTTCATCTTCAGAACACAGATTGAGATATTTTTGATGAAATCTGAGAGCACTGTGACCCTCCATAGACAGCAATTTAATTAACAATTTCAAGGTCCGGAAGACATTGTTAAAATAGTCCATGATAAACAGTAATTTTATAAAGCCACGAGAATACTTATTGTGCACAAAAAACAAACAAAAGTAATAACTTTATTCAACAATTTCTTTACGTATGTGTCAGAGTTTTGCGCTGTTGATGCAGTGAACAGTGCAGCGCTTCCAGAATGCCGGCTTACCATTGGCCGACGCTGTTCACGTGCGCACGAGTCGTTCTGCCGTAGAACTCGGAAGCGCTGCACTGTTCACACTGCGTCAACAGCGTAAAGAGACTGACAGGCTAGAAGAAATAAAGTTGAACCACTGGAGTCACATGGACTATTTTAACGATGTCTTTACTGCCTTTCTGGACCTTGAAAGTGTTAATTAAATTGTTGTCTATGGAGGGTCAGAGAGCTCTCGGATTTCATCAGAAATATCTTCATTTGTGTTCTGAAGATGAACGAAGGTCTAACGGGTTTGGAACGACATGAGGGTGAGGAATTAATGACAGAATTTTATTTTTGGGTGAACTAAGAACATTTTATTTTAAGAACATATCTTAAAATATGTCATTGCCATTGTTTTGTCTCAGGGTCAGCTCTCCCGTCTCTGCAGGACGTCTACACCAAACGCTGCAAAGGTAGAGCTACTAAGATCATCAAGGACTCTAATCACCCTGCAAACCCTCATTTCACGCTGCTGCCATCTGGTAAGCGCTTCCGTAGCCTGATGGCCAAAACTGAGAGACTCAGGAGAAGCTTCTTCCCCCAGGCCATCAGACTCCTAACTTAACATCACGTGACTTCACTTCAGGATAAACATCGATACACTGACATTGCACTGCACTTTCTGTTCTCGTTGTTACTGTGTATCAACCTGTTATAAACCTGTTTGCACATTATACTCTTTGTACATTTGTTAACCACATATTTATAAGTCTACAGTTTACTCACTGCACAGTTTATTTAACTTATTTTATTCCACTTCTTTATTTTTATTTTGTACTTTTTTTCTACTTGACTTATATATATATATTACTTTTTTATCCTATTTCTATTATAATTTCCTCCTTGTGTTTTTAACTGTGAATTTGCACTGTCCATGGAGCGGACCTGTTTACATTTCACTGCCGGTTGTATATTCTGTATATAACTGTGTATGTGACAAATAAAACTCTTGAATCTAAGCCCTATTTGTGAAAGTTTCATTTTATTATTATGAAAAATGTACAAATATAGCCTACTAGTTTTATACAAAATATATAGCTATTTCCCAAAACATGTTTTACTCAAAAACTAAACGAGTTGTGTTCTAAATTTGAGGTTGACATCTCAACAAATTAGTTTTCAGTTAGATTTTGTTTGGGTGCAGTACCAAAAGTTTCCACTACATTCGCTTCCCATTCGTTTCCGTTCATTTTTGACCGCCATACGAATCATGTCCATGATTTTCCTGACCTGCTCCTCCAAACATATTAGTTGGTCTAATAGCCAAAATATTAATTTTACAACAATAAACAACAACTAGCTATCATGAAACCTGATGACATCATTTGTTGTGTAAAAGGTTGTTTGATATGCCCAGCACACAGCAGAAAGTCCGTCCCTCTCTCTCCTGGTCACTTCCTCTTTTCCACATGAAGATCAATGATAACAGAGCCCAAGCCAGACTGACAGCTCAGCTCATGCCATGCAGCTTTACGAGATTTTCCCATTGAATTTGGAAGCACTCTCCATAAATCATGCCTTTCCACTCGCATTGCTTTTGTGTTTGGTGGTAGTGGTTAGATTACTGATTATGAAGAGGAAGGGGATGCGAACTATGGAGCATTTTCCAGGACCACCTGCACACTGGCTCTTCGGACACGTTAAGGAGGTAAACTACAGTTATGAATGAATAACTATATCGAAGCAATGAAAATAATCATCTATTTCTAATGTTTTAAAAACCTTTACTTGGTTATACGAACGTTAAGGGAACGTTTTGCAAACATTGTGAGAACGTTATTCTATTTAATGTTCTCTAAACATTCTGAAACATGTAACATTTGAAAAAAGTTAAATTCGAAATCGTCCAACTAGAACATTATCTCTTTGAACGAACATTCTATTAATGTTACAAATGTTCGCCAAAGTTCTGAGAACATTCACAGTTAGCCTGTAAAATAAACGTGCAGTCCAGTCATGCTTTTTTACGAGAAGTGATTTTTATGTTGCTTTCAAACATCTGTTGAGTAACTTCTGTGAGTTTTATCCTCCTAAAAATTCAAAAATCATCATAATATATTTGATATACCATTATAACTTAATATCTATTTGGATAACTCGCTCGATGTGCATGACGTAAATGTTTGGTTGCAAATTGTCGCATTTTTTTTTTTTTTTTTTTTTTTTTTTTTTTGATGCCAATTCATGAACGCTACAAAATGTATGAATAAAAATTCCTCCTTAACTCTGAGGGCAGTAACCTCATTCCTGAGCCGTTGTCTATTCACTGCATCTAAGCAATTACATAGTTATATTGTAAGGCAATAAACAGAAGAGCCTTGCATTGCACTCACATTCTTCAGCGGGAACTGGAAGGATTCACGTGAAATTAATAACTTGAGTAATGTTGATAACAGTTGCACAATTATTTTTATATTCATAGTTTCGCCAGGATGGACACGATTTGGAAAAGATTATCAGGTGGTGTGAACAGTATCCATTTGCTTTTCCACTGTGGTTTGGCCCGTCATTGTCCATTTTGAATATCCACCACCCATCATATGTGAAGACCATTCTCACCACAACAGGTGCTGATCTTTTTGACATTTCAGATTTATTTTGTACACTAATTCTGAAACATTAATAACCAAAACAAGCATTTTAAAAATGACTTTTTTTTTCTTTTTTTTTTTTTTTTTTGCTTTATCGACAGAACCCAAAGATGACTATGCATATAAGTTTTTCATCCCTTGGTTAGGTATGTTTACACACATATCTCATGGTTTATTTTTTGCCGTTTCTTCAGTTATGGGCACCTTTGGATTTTTAGAAACTCCCTTAAAACACACATTTCACACCCTCACTAGTTTACTTTATCGGCTAACAATATCCAACAGACTATACATTCTGCATTCTGACAAACAGCATTCTGTTTTTGTTGGTTTTATCATAAACAAATGTAATTTCCACCATCACAAGTCATCATTCATTCTGTGGCAGACATGACATTTTATTTTATTAGGGAAAATAGCAGTATTTGTGTTAATAGTTGCGACATGCTATTTATACAGAAAGACCTACTGTTTGCTTGTTAGTGTATTGTAGTATAAGGGCCATTCTACAGAATTGGTGCAAACTGCTGTCCCACAACCAAAAAACACATTTAAAAAGTATTCAAACCTTAGATGTTAATTAAGATCCTTCTATTATCTATTGAATCCCACAATAAGATTAACATCCGTATAAAAATATATATACAGTATATCCATAATCTTAATATATATTGATATATTATATATCATGTCACTGCCGAAACAGTGTATGTTTTAGTCCTTTGGCTGAGACTGATTTTAACTACGACCCTACATTTTTGATCAGGAAATATTCCGGTGTCCCCTCTCTCTGATAGCCTCTCTTTCATGGTAGATAGGTACCATAATTTTGAGATGTGTTCAAAAGTCTGAAAATCTGTGTGTACCTTTAAGGAATGTCACTATCAAACACCTTTTTTCTGCAATTAAGCAAACTTTTTGGGGTGTTATTCCTTAAAATTTAGTTATGTGTGTACAACTGTTCAGAACTGTGCTTCACCACATGTTTCGGCCATGACTGATTCAGTAGTGACAAAAGGGAACACAATCGTTTATTTAGGGGAAATAATCAAGATTTTAGTAGTTATGCAAATCTTTAGTGTTTTTGTAATGTTAGGTGAGAGCAGGCAAAGGCGGGGATCTAAGTGCAAATGAGTACATTTAATAAACAAACTGAAACAAGTCCAAAACAGGGAAAACACTGGGAACACCAAACACTGGAACATCCAAACAAGACACACCTAGGGAGACTAATCAATAGGGAAAACTACAAAGGACTACAATATGGCACATAGGACAGGAAGTAACATAAAAGTCCAACCAAGACTAAGGCAACTTATGACAGAGCTCCCCCTACACACACTTAAGAGCAGCTTCCAGATGCTCTCTGGAAAACACCCCAAAACAAAAGTCCAGGTGGGTGGCGGAGTGGAGGCAGGCCAGGGGGAGGGATGGTGGGCCAGGTCCATGGAGAGCAAGAGGGCCAGGGGACAGAGACAGAGCAGGGAACCAGGGAGGAGCAAGTTGGGCATATGACCAGAGTGGAGCAGGCAAAGCAGGTGTCCAGGGCAGAGCTGGAGCCATCACTGGACTCTGGACAGGGGCTGGAGCTGATGTGTGTGTTGCCCACACACACAAGATAGCCGTGGCCACAATGGTCAGTGCTGCACACTCTGAAGAAGATTCTGGGGTTGGAGACTCAGGCGTGGCGGCCATCTTGGCTGAAGACTCAGGCGTGGCGGCCTGCAAAATAATATTCCAAAACTCTCTGAAAATACAATATGAGAATTGTTACATATTCCCTGTGTGGATTTCTAGACTTTTATGTTGAAGTGTGTCCTGGTTCTTGTGCCATGCTTTGTTGTCTTTCATGTTTGTAGTCCAATTGTTCATTGGTTCTCCCTTGATTATTCTCCCCAGCTGTGTCTTGTTTACTTCGCCTGCTTTCTCTGGCTCGTTATACGAATTAACTGCACAATTATTGGATATCTTGGATATTATACAATTTGCATACATACAAAATTTGTGAGAAATGTTTCCAACTTTGAACCAATTCTGTATAATGGCCCATATTATAAAACAGTACGCAGTAATAACAACATATTCAGTGTATGTGATTATATTTATTAAAATCACAAATTACTGTCCCTAAAGCTACCCCTAACCATACCCGTTATACACTTTACTCCCACAATTATATACTTATACTTTTTGAATATTTTCTTAGTTTTTATTAAAAATAAACGCCTCTCAGAACATTTGAAGGGCAGTTGTAATTCAACAAAAACTGGTTATTTTTCACATTTTATCTCTGGGTGTGGAACAAAGGTAAAACAATGAAATCTATACATAAACAGCATTTGAAAAGTAGTTTTAATAAAAATCTAGCCATGTGACAAAAGAAACACTGTTATCACTACAGCTAACTCTTCACTGTCTCCTCAGGTGATGGCTTGCTTGTGTCTGCTGGACAGAAATGGTTTCGGCATAGACGACTCCTCACTCCTGGTTTCCATTATGATGTTTTGAAGCCTTATGTGAAACTTATTTCAGATTCAACCAAAGTCATGCTTGTACGTTTAAGGCACTTGTTTTGGGAAAACCCTCTTTTGGCATTAAAAAACTATTGTTGGGATTTACTGAAGACACGCAGTGATACATTTTTGTGACAGTTATTTTTGTGGCTGATCTTATTGTGTATGCATTTGTAGGAGTTTCCCTTTCAGGCGCAAAATTTATAGAGGAGAGTATTTAAATGAATCATGATTTACTAATGTTTGCGCTCTTCATTTTTACTGGCGTTTGCGCCATTATTTACCACCCAAAAAAGCACGTCTTAAACCAGACGCTGATTTGTGCTGCACTTGGTAGATTGTGTTGGTCATTATGAAAATGATCCGGCTGCGTCACTCCCATCTTTTTTTTAATTTTTTTATTGTGCTCTAACGCTAATTTGCCCTGTTTAGTAAATCTGGCCCTTTATCTCATCCCAGTGTAATGTACACAACTGTTAGTCATTATATTTTCCAAAACAATTTAAACACTGTCTCAGTGGCACTATCCTTTCTCCTGAAGCAGTAACATTGGCACAACCAACGATGTAATTTGGGGGCAAGAAAAACAGCAGCAAATGCATTCCAACTAACAGGGAATGTTCTCAGAACTTTGTACTACTTGTTCAAAGAACATTAAAAAGTAACATTCCAATAATGTTTTCAAAATAGTAAATTGGAATGTTCCCCTAACTTTCACATTATCAAGGAAAAACTTTTTTAAACATTTAATGAATTTGTTTGCCCATATAATCGTAAGATATTTAGGTTAAGCTTATTTGGCTTACTGTCCATTGATGAGGGGCTCGATGAAGCAGTTTCAACTCGAGCTCTGATATAACCCCCACAGTGACGCTGCTTACCTCTCCTCAGTCCACAGCTGGAACAGGTAAGCAGCTGTTTATACACTCTGGCTGTTGGCTGTTGATTGGAAGATTAGATGGGCTCGCTCCTCTCTAAATTACGTTTGGAACTTCACTTAAATACTGGACATTTTAAACGTTCAGAGGACATTCAGAAATAATGTTTTCATAACTTAATGGGAATGTTAGCAAGACTTTCTTTTTAAGACATATTTTTCTTAGCTGGGATGAGAATCCTGTTTGAAAACAGTCATTAGTTTTGTAATTCCTTAAAGCTGGGTGATACTGGTGACATAGTATGAGACACTTTAAATGTATTTTTCTGTCTTTTAGGATAAGTGGGAATTGTATGCAAAATCAGAAGAGTCATTTGAGCTGTTTAAGCATGTAAGTCTCATGACCCTGGACAGCATCATGAAATGTGCGTTCAGCTGTAACAGCAACTGTCAGACAGACAGGTCAGTTAATACTCTTTTACTTCATGCGTTTGTACGTATCCATTTCATTTTAGTAAAATCTCCCTGATCTCATTGCAGTGGAACCAACCCGTACATCCAGGCAGTGTTTGACCTCTGCCACCTGGTGAACCTCAGGTTCAGAGTTTTCCCATACCACAGCAAGGCCATATTTCATCTCAGTCCACATGGATACAAATTCAGGAAGGCAGCCGGCATAGCACACAATCATACAGGTGTTGTTTCTTTGACAAGCCACAGTCATGCACCACATGAGCAGGCCCACACTCGCAGAACCCCACAGGAACACAGCAGATGCAATGTAATTTTTGTAAACGTAATCTGGAAACCCTCTGAATTCTATGAGGCTCTGCAGGGATCCAGACTGTGACTAAAATGGTCGCATTAGCGAATCTGCCTGACAATATACACTACCAGTCAAAAGTTTGGAAACTGTACTATTTTGATTGTTTTTGAAAAAGTCTCTTCTGCTCATCAAGTCTGCATTTATTTGATCCAAAATACAGCAAAAACAGTAATATTGTGAAATATCTTTACAATTTAAAACAACTGATTTCTATTGTAATATATTGTTAAATGTAATTTATTCCTGTGATCAAATCTGAATTTCCAGCATCATTACTCCACTCTTCAGTGTCACATGATCCTTCAGAAATCATTCTGATAAACACTGCACTGATTTGCTGCTCAAGAAACATTTATTATTATTATCAGTTGAAAACATTTTTTTCAGGATTATTTAATGAATAGAAAGTTCAATAGAACAGCATTTATCTGAAATATACAGCCTTTGCAGCATTATAAATGTCTATACTGTCACTTGATCAATTTAATGCATCCTTGCTGAATAAATGTATTAATTTCTTTAAGTTCTTTCCCAAAAAACAAAAAATTCTTACTGACCCAAAACTTTTGAACGGTAGTACAATCTTACAAAAGCTTTCTATTTCAGATAAATACTGTTCTTTTGAACTTTTTATTCATCAAAGAATCCTAAACATTTTTTTACACAACGGTTTTCAACATTGATAATAATCATAAATGTTTCTTGAGCAGCAAATCCTCATATCAGAATGATTTCTGAAGGATCATGTGACACTGAAGACCGGAGTAATGATGCTGAAAATACGGCTTTGATCACAGGAATAAATTACACTTTACAATATATTACAATAGAAAACAGTTATTTTAAATTGTAAAAATATTTCAAAGTATTACTGTTTACTGTATTTTTGATCAAATAAATGCAGCCTTAAACTTTTTAACGGTAGTGTAGGACTTTAACAAGCAACACTCTAATGTCATTTAAATTTCTTAATATTTTTAGCGGAAGTTATCAGAAAGAGGAAAGAGGTCTTGAAGATGGAGAAGGAACAGGGCATTGTTAAAAACAAACGATATTTGGACTTTTTGGATATTCTTCTGTCTGCCCGAGTATGATATTCCCAAGCACTTGCACAATTCATATATTTTGACTTAATGAAAATCCCTGTGTGCGGTTGTTTATTGATGTCACAGATTGTGATTTTGTGTGTCGTTCTCAGGATGAGAATCAGCAGGGTTTGTCAGATGAGGATATCAGGGCTGAAGTGGACACATTCATGTTTGAAGGCCATGATACTACAGCCAGTGGAATATCTTGGATCTTCTACAATCTGGCATGTAACCCTGAGCACCAGGAGAAATGCAGGGAGGAGATCTTACAAGCTCTGGATGGAAAAGACACGCTGGAGTGGTACTGTCATTACTGTCATCACTCAACTCATGTGACGTTGTGTTGGACAGTTGAGTGAAGGAAGTGTAGGATCCTGGTTTGTTAATAGTGGTATGATGGGAAAGGTAGGTCACAGTAACTTATAGGGCTGCTCCATTATGGCAAAAATATGGACTTTTGCAAGAAAACTGATTTGTTGTCTACAACATGGAGTAACATCCGTAAATGTTATCTCATAAACGTTAATAGGCAACCAGTAGTAGGAATTCCCGATAGTAACCTAACTGCCAGCCAAGCAGCTACACAAATTTCACAATTCCCAATAGCAATTTCTATACCACAGCAGAAACTAATATTAGGTCAACTAATGTAGGTAAAAAAGTCCTCAGTTAGCCCATTGAAGACAAGTGAAAAGTCAGTCATTCAATAAAAAACAAAGAAGAAAATTACAATCAATATGACAAACAATAGAAAAAAGAAAAGGCGGCCTATCATGCAAAATTCTAATGTTTCAGTGTTTGAACATAGATGTGTGTGAGCAGTCAAAAATCCACCTACTCTTTCTTTTTTTTTTTCATAAATCATAAGCATTGTCTCAGAACAAGCTGTTTGCTGATTCTAGCTTTTGTGACATCACATATGTTTAGGCCCGGCCACCCGCCCCGCCCTATTAGCATAGACCCCCATCCTGAGTAAGCTGTACACAGTCGGCCATGTTTATCTCCTCACCAGAGCATTTAACAGCAGTATTCAAGTAAGAAATGCATTCTTATTAAAGCTACTAAAGTTTTTCAGTCAAGCGCAGTGAGTTACTTTTTGTTGTTTGATTCATATTAACAGCATATACAGCAGTAGGTACTGTATATTACACTGCTTTCACTTTAATACACAGAATATACACATGCGATTTCTGTCCCTGTTGTTTATGTTCACAGACATAACCGACTATGTTTATGTGAACTTTGTGTGTATTTGGCAGTTTAAGCGCAAGAGAACTTAGTTTAATATTCATGGGACGCACCGTCTGACATCCAGCTTTCTGTGTGCATGTTTCTGGTGTATTTCAGAAGTTTAGACTATGACTTTAAAACGCATAATAAACTTTCATGATGATGAAGAACTGCAATATCACGTGAGCGTGACCGCATTCAAACAGATGTTGTAGTTTTTGGCAGAGTATCTGAGGCATGAGCAATAAAGGCTCCGCCCTCTTCTGGAAAGGGGGTGGGGGGTGCAACAGCTCATTTGCATTTAAAGATACATGCACAAAAACAGCATGTTTTTCCTTACACTCAAAAATGGGCATTTATAACATGGTGTAATAAATGATCTGTGGGGTATTTTGAGCTGAAACTTCAGACACATTCTGGGGACATCTGAGACTTATATTATATGTTGGGGCGTAGTAGGTCCCTTTTAAGTTTATGGTATAGTGTTTAGCTAGCCTGCAACATAAATTACATAAAGTAAATCAGATGTAAACAAAACACTGCATAGTCTTCACTGAATGCCCTTTTGATCTCGTTTTCAAACTCGAAACAAATTCACATAATTAAACAGTCCTGGTAACAATTATATCAAGAAATTTGGCTTGCATTTGTCCTTTTAATCTAAAAAAAGTACTGTACAAATATACAGATATTAGTGTCACGGTTGTGTGGTGGTAGAAAGACGCAGACTAGATCAAAATACTCAGTGTTTAATTTCCAAATACAAGGAAGACAGGCAGTGTTAACACAAAGTAGCACAACGATGACCAGACAAAGACTGAGTGAACAAGAGGAACTTCAATAGCAAACAAACGAGGGTAATTAATGGAGCACAGCTGGGACAAAATGAACTAATAACGAAGGGTAACCATGGTGACAGACAAGTGGTGGGAAAACTAAGACAAAGGAACATGTGACAGAAATCAAAACACAACTGAAAGACCAAACAAACAGACAGACGTGTGAAAATTAGCAGCTTTGGCTCAGCTGTGCTATAGCAAATCAAATCCCACTATGCATTTCCTCATTATGCCTTGCTTTCACTGATAATGCCTTATTCACCGTCTGTTTCTCTGAGACTGTGTCTCTATCCTTCTGTTTCAGGGAAGACCTCAATAAAATTCCTTATACCACAATGTGTATTAAAGAATCTCTGCGGCTTTGCCCTCCTGTGCCAGGAATATCACGAAAGTTGACTAAACCCTTGACCTTTTTTGATGGACGGACTGTACCTGAAGGTAAATCTTCTGACTGTCAAACTCCAAATACCATACAAGTATCTTCATAGTAGTCCATATGACTTGTGTGCCAGATTCAAAGTTTTCTAAAACCATACCAGCAGGTATAGTGTGTTCATATTCATACTACAAATGTCATTCACCTCCACAGATCTAAACATGGTACATTCACAATGCAGAATGCAGACAAAAGGCAAAGGGCCCTATTTTAATGATCTGAGCGCATGGTCTGAAGCGCATGGCACAGGTGCACTTTTGCTTGTTCAAGTTTGCTTGTTTCACCAATGACAGAAAAAATAGTTGGCGCTCCAGGTGCTTGGTCCAAAAGGGTTGTCCCTAGTCTCTTAATGAGTCATGGGTGTGTTTTGGGCATAACGTGCAATAAACCAATCAGAGTCTCATCTCCCATTCCCTTTAAAAGCCAGTTGCGCTTGCATCATGGCGGATTCGCTATTTACATGGAGCTATTTGCGAGCGGAAAGACTGAACACTCCAGAGAGGAATCCTTTTATTTTTAATATTTAAAAAATGTTGTGTGCTGCTGCGCGTCTCTGTGTGTGTAATAATCAGAGTGTACGCATGTTGTGTACCTGCCTATAGGCGCATATTACTAACACACCCTTTAAATAACACAAAAAATACTGTTTTCAGTTCCTCAAAATCGCAACGCACCAACAATGCGCCTGAACACACCTCGCTTTCAGACCAGAACGCCCATGGGCCTACAGATAGGCGCCGGTGCATTTGCTATTTAAACAACGTGGCGCTGGACGTGAAAATGATAATTGTGTCGGGTGTATGATAGGGCCCAATGTCTTTAACACCTCTCATTTTTTCTGGCAGTGTGCAAGTACTGTAGTTTTTAATGAATAATGGCCGATGTTTCGGTCTGTTCCTCATACAATGGCTATCAGAAGACTAAAGAAAAGTCCACAAGTCATATACTACTTTTATGGCATTTTATGGTACTTTTTTTGTCTTTTTGGAGGATGACACTCATTTGGTCACCATCCAGTTTCATTGCAAGAAGACATTTGGTTTGACTTTATATTAGGTGTTTAACTATGTACTTACGTCCAAATAAAAAGTTTGGTACAATGCACTTCTTGTATTGCAAAATACATTTGCTGCTATTGAGGTGGTATAGGTAGGTTCAAGGGTGGATTAAGGTGTCAAGGAAGGGTCAAATGTGTAATTATAGATGTAATTACAGAAGTGAATTACAGATGTAGCGATGTTATTACATGCAGGTATTTTTAAATGTATGTAAAAATAAAAACACAAGCGCATTGAATCAAATTATTAATTCAAATCTTAGTACATAGTAGTTAATAAGTAACTAATAGTAGTAGTACATAGTAGTTAATAAGTAAAAAGTATGTTAAGTAATACTTAATATAAAGTGGAACCAGATATTTTATGAGAAACATAAAAATTTGTTGATGAAAGAATTTACAATTTTGTTTGAATTATTTAATTAATGCTCCAAAAAGAGGCCAAATAGTTACACCAAACACAACAGAAAGAACAGCATAAGCTAACATGGACATGGCTGTTCTTCATATAATATATTGCTTAATGTTTTCATTGTTTTGGCAACCAGTAAGTATGAAGTTTGAAATAATGCATACTGCTTTAACCCCTGTTCAATTGTAAACAGACACAGTGACCTCTATCTCAGAGAACATCTGTTCAAACATTAATCTAGCTGCTTGTTGTTCAGTTACTTGGTATATGCAGTATGACACTGAACGTTATCAGTTCATCACAAAGCAGTGAATGTAGGCTGAATACATAACTGAATGCCTTAAAACACTGTTTTACTCTTCCATAGGTTGTACCATTGGAGTTAGCATTTATGGGATCCACTTGAATGCCACCGTGTGGGAGAATCCATATGTATGAGTCCTTTCTTTACATCTGAAATATGCAATGCATCACTCACTACATTAAATAACCCAAATACACTATATTGCCAAATGTTTTGGGACACCTGCCTTTACATGCACTTTAAAGACATCCCATTCTTAATCCGTAGGGTTTAATATGGAGTTGGCCCACCCTTTGCAGCTATAACAGCTTCAACTCTTCTGGGAAGGCTTTCCACAAGGTTTAGGAGTGTGTTTATGGGAATTTTTGACCATTCTTCTAGAAGCGCATTTGTGAGGTCAGGCACTGATGTTGGACGAGAAGGCCTGGCTATCAGTCTCCGCTCTAATTCATCCCAAAAGTTCTTATTCTGTCAGATTGAGGTCAGGACTCTGTGCAGGCCAGTCAAGTTCCTCCACACCAAACTTGCTCATCCATGTCTTTATGGACCGACGCTTTGTGCACTGGTGCGCAGTCATGTTGGAACAGGAAGGGCCATCCCCAAACTGTTCCCACAAAGTTGGGAGCATGAAATTGTCCAAAATGTCTTGGTATGCTGAAGCATTAAGAGTTCCTTTCACTGGAACTAATGGGCCAAGCCCAACCCCTGAAAAAAAACAAATCCCCCCTCCATCAAACATTACACTTGCAGTCAGGCAAGTAGCATTCTCCTGGCAACCACCAAACCCAGACTCGTCCATCGGATTGCCAGACAGAGAAGCCTGTTTGATCACTCCAGAGAACACATCTCCACTGCTCTAGAGTCCAGTGGCGGCGTGCTTTACACCACTGCATCCCACGCTTTGCATTGCACTGGGTGATGTAAGGCTTGGATGAGCTGCTCTCTACGCACTGTTCTTGAGCTCATCTGAAGGCCACATGAAGTTTGGAGGTCTGCATGCCTAGTGCTTGATTTTGTATACCTATGGCCATGGAAGTGATTGGAACACCTGAATGTGATTTGGAGGGGTGCCCCAATACTTTTGGCAATATAGTGTAGGTCACAAAATATTGAACGAAAAATTAAATAGGGTCCAAATGCCTGAGACAAATTGTGAAGTGCTGTATTTGCATTTTTATTTTTAAATACATGTTTTTAATGCAAATCATTTTATCAGTATAATGTTGCATGCACACGGGAAGTCTGCACTTGACGGAGGGTGTGTCTGAAGCTTGGTGCTTACGCAACCGTCCTAGTGACAACAGACAATCACATTACTTTATCTTTGTTGCATATGATTGCATAGGTGGTCAAATTTTCAACTTCTGCCTCAAACAACGGCAGTGACGCGACGCAACAGAACCCACAATTCAGTTCATCAACGCATGACGTTACCAAGCAGCAACCTCCCGTGGGCTCTCTTGAAGCCAACATGGCAGTGATTTAAACTGCAGTTCATCGACTAGCCATTAGAGACAGGCTCCAAAAGGGAGTCAAATCTGTAACTCCCCATGTTAAAATGCCCAACTTTACAGCAGAAAAAAGCAGGTTTACAGCCTGGCGTGGTCACTTGAGTGCTAGGTGGATTGCCACTATGCTCAAACTAGGCTGGCATGGTTTCAGCAACCAGGCACCTCAGCTCCACCCATGTCCTGCCTCTTTGCCTATTTTCGGTTATCCGGAAGTGACGCGCGGTGACACGCTGCCAAGATAGCGACAGCCGGCTCCTTCCACTTTAGGCTTCAAAAAAGCTCTTCAGAAACCTACGGGTGACAGGACGTCACCCATTCAAAGTAAATGAGAAGCGTTAACGCAGACGCCCCATGTGAATGCAGCGTAACAATCTGATTTGTTAAAAAAGGACAAGAATTGAATTGTCTCAGTATCTGTGTGTCTGTCTTTTGCTTTAATGAAAGCAGCACTAGAGCTACATAAACAAAACCTGATGATCATGTTTTCCAGCATTATTTCAGATGCATTGTGTGACCAGCTGTACAAAGAGTCACATGATCAATGACAAGCATTTTTTATAGATTTAATTCATTTAATTTTGGTCTCATACTTACAGACCTCACTATAATATAGTTCAGTACACAACCATATTTTAACCTTAATTATTTTATGTTTATAATAAGAAAATATAAGAGAACAAAACAAGTACATTTGATGTGCTTCATGTGTTTTAAGTCTGTATATGTAAATGTACTGTACTTTAAAACTATGTAACTGTATTTAAAATGATTTGTTGTCCACAGGTATTTGATCCACTGAGATTTCTGCCTGAGAACACTGCTAAGAGGTCACCTCACGCTTTTGTGCCCTTCTCTGCTGGACCCAGGTTTGTAAGCCAGCGAGTGTTGAAGATACATGAACGGTTTAGCAAGTGGGTCACTCACTCACATTACAGTCACACTGAATAGAGCTGTTCTTTGGTTTGGAGTTTGGAGCGGCTGTGTCTCTGACCTCATTTCAACCCTCATGAGAGCAAATATCAATGAGGTGCACTAGAGAAAAAAATGAAAAATGCATGTTATTTTTCCTATCCAACAGAAAAGGAAGATTCTTAAAGGAGCTCTTTTCTGTACAATGTGTTTTAACTATCAATGACTCATTAATCTTAACCTCTTAAATCCGAAGCGAAGGGACGCTGCTAAGTGATCTCAAGCCACCAAACAATGTTGCCATGCAAATGAACAGCCAGAACGCATTAAAAGTTTTCTATTTTAGTTGAAAATGGTGCCATGTAAGTGGTCCCAAAGTAAATAACTAAAACTTACTTTAGCTGGACAATACATTTTTTCTAGAGCTGATGTACTGCCAAAACAATAAACAAGATGAGATCTTAAACAAGGTCTTTTAAACAATAAAGACCTTACATAATGAACCGTTATGTTTTTATTACCTTGCAATGAGCCATTTCTATGTACATACACCATGGGTCCCTTTACAGTGAAATTGCCATTTTGCGCCGTCATGTTTCTACAGTAGCCCTAAACTATGAAGGTATTTTTGGTGCAAAACAACTGAACACGTGTGAGAGTGGAATTTGTAGCTGTAGAGCATATCCACACATGTGTTAAATAAATTTGAAGGCACAGAGAAAAATCTTTTAGGAGTTGTAAACTTAAAGATTTTTTTTCTCACCTATAAACACAACACAACAGTTACACCTTCACACATTCTTCACACATTCACACATGAAGAAACTCATACGCTCACATTTTTGCTACAGTTGCTGCAGTGAATATGGTGTAAAACGCATTCACACACCCGTATCAGAAATGTGAATCCATGCAATGAGAGTTGCACACTTGTAGAATATCTGGTCACACATGCATTACTTTTCTTGCCCAAGTCCAATCACTACAACTGCTTGAATCTGCTGCTACGAGTCTCAAACGCAGTTTTTTTTACCTTCAAATGACAAGTTGTGGAGCAAAAGTGATTTGTGCATCTGTGAGGCAGCGGCAGGCCCTGTTCAGAGAGCAGAGAATTTCGGCCAATCAGAAGAGCTCGTTTGTACGGAGCCCCTAACGGGACGTGGTGGTGGAAAATGTAGGAAGGGAGGAATTTTTTTATTTTTTTTTAAACTTGCTTGACTTGCTGGCAAAACCGAATATCTTCTTTCTCGCACTTTCAAAATAAAAGTTCCAAATGTACAGTTTTTGTCCCTGCGGTATAGGCTAAAAGTTCCAAATGTAAGTTGTTTTGCACCAAAAATACCTTCATACTAAATGGACAAACTTCTTTACAGAGCGCTAGCTACTCTCTGCTAATCTCTCTATGTGCTTCGAAAGGGAGGGGTGAGCGGTGGACGAGTGCAATTCTCAACCTCACCTCTAGATGCTAACCTCACCTCTTTTAAATTTGCTGACATATTAGAAGTATTTTTATAGAGTGAAAAAATAACTGCTTTAATGTGATCTGTAAAATCACAATACATATGAACATATAGACTTGTGTCAGATATCGTTGAAAAGGTCTCAACTAGCAGAATACAACAAGCATATTTGTTTCAGTTAGAGACCAAGGGCCATATCATACATATCTCTACGTTATTTAAATAGGGCCCTTGGTCTCTGTGTTGTTTAAATATCAAATGCACTCGCACCCATCTGTTGACCTGAAAACCAGGTGTGTTCAGGCACATTGTTGGCATTTTTAGGAACTGAAAACGACTGCACCATTGACCAACAAAAACCTGGTCTAAAGTCAATAGCGCAGTATTTTTGGTGTTATTTAAAGGGTGTGCTAGTAATATGCGCCTGTAGGCGGGTGCACAACGCGTCCACACTCTGCTTATTACACACACAGGGATGTGTATACATATGTAACCCTCGTTCCCTGAAGGAAGGAAACAGAGATGTTACGTCAGTTACTGACGGAATGGAGGTTTTGCTTAGAAGCCAATAGCCTTCGAGATCTACAAAACGAGCCAATGGCATGAGAATGCCATGGGTCTGAGGAATTTGCATAGCACAATTCCACCAACCCTCGTGGGTATATAAGGAGCTGCGTGGCAATCTTGCATTATGTTTACCTGCTGAGGAGCTGAGGCTGAGCGCCCCTGCCGTACCAACGGTACAGCGGTTGTGGCATGGAGACGTAGCGTCTCCGTTCCCTGAAGGAAGGACAAGGGTTACATACGTAACCGAGACGTCCCCTTTCAGTCAGTACACTATGAGTTAAATCCGTTACTGATGGAATGGGGGTTCCCAATTCAATCTCACCACAACGGCTGTCTTCCAGTGTCCTGCGCTGACCTGAGCTTTCTACCGTGAGTCTTTAGCACAAATGAGAAGCTAGGCTCAATGCCAATATCAAGGTACACTGGAAAGCATATCCCATGTGGAGAAATGCAACACAATGCCTGCCCGAAGGGAGGACTTAGGAATACACATATGACCCACGTATGGGCTGCATATGGAGCACTCTGGGGTAAACAGGTGGAATGTTTCAACCCCAGGAGTGGCAAGATGTCTTGCCATGGAAATACACATGTGGGGGTTGCCCAATGAGGGAACCACGCACATGGAGGCACCTAGTGGACCACGAGGACTGACCAAGTGGGCATGCACTCTGGTGTCGGCATCAACAGTGCTGAAGGAACTCAGTGCTTACTGAGAAACTCGCCTGAGTAAATATGCGCATGCATCCAGTCCATGGAGTGGAATGGCACAGCAAGCGATGACACCTGAGCCTGTCCAATTACTGGCCACTTGGGGCGAGTACATGGGAGGACACTGGCTCCCCTCAGAGATTATAGAATCTTGCGAATGTGTTGGGTGTCGCCCAGCCTGCAGCTCTACAAATGTCTGTTAGCGAGGCGTCATGCGGTAAAGCCCAAGAGGAGGCTACATTCCTGGTGGAGTGCTCCTGGGGACCCACAGTCCTGCAAAGTTTATTTCCAACCTGCTTCAGCACACCTGCCCTGTGTATTTTCAACAAGTGATCCTGAAGATCTTGATTAGCGTCACCTGTCTTTAATTAGGGTTGGAGCTAAACTCTGCAGGACAGTGGGTCCCCAGGAGCAGGGTTGAAGACCTCTGCGCTAGGGGGCATGGCAGACCCTGAACCTGATATGCCAGGACAATGGCATCCACTATCCAGTGAGACAACCTCTGCTTAGAGAGAGCATTCCCTTTCTGCTGCCCTCTGTAACAGACAAAGAGTTGGTCTGAGGTCCTGAAACACTGCGCCCAGTCTATGTAAGCGTGAAGGGCATGTACTGGACAGAGCAGTGCCAAGGCTGGGTCTGCCTCCTCCAAAGGCAACGCTTGCAGGTTCACCACCTGATCCCTGAAAGGAGTGGTGGGAACCTTGGGCACATATCCAGGCCAGGGTCTCAGGATCACGTTAGAGTTAGCCGGCCCGAATTCCAGGCATGCTTTGTCAACCGAAAATGCCTGCAGGTCCCCTGCCCTCTTGAAGCCAGGGCAATCAAGAGCGCCACTTTCATTGAAAGGAACTTTAACTCTATGGACTGCAAGGGCTCAAAGGCAGATAGAATCACTGCGAGGTCCCAAGAGGGCATCTGTAGAGGGCAAGGTGGATTTAATCTCCTCTCTCTTCTAAGGAACCTGCTGACCAGGTCGTGCTGTCCAACCATTTTTGAGTCCACCAGGCCGTGGTGAGCCGATACTGCGGCCACATAAACCTTCAGGGTGGAGGGAGACAGCCTTCGCTCCAACCCAACCCTTGGAGAAAGGAGTGCACGGACCTGATCGGGCATTTCCTGGGGTCTTCTTGGCAAGAAGTTATAACTGACGTAACTCATAGTGTACTGACTGAAAGGGAACTTGTCATATTCCAAGAATTAGAATGTAGCACACAGCTCATGTGGACACAGCATAGCTCATGTATGATTAGTGCATAGTTTATTTTTGCCCTAATAGCTTGACAGACATCACTATGAACTGCTGTTGTCTGGAAAATAATTGCACAAAGAACTGAACTTTTTCTGTGTAATCTTTTCCTTCAAATGTCTGCTGTTAGGGGCATTTGTATCTCTGACCTTAGTTCAACCCTGATGAGAGCAGAGAGCAAACAGCAATAAATCTACTGATAATGCAGGTCGTTTTGACTGAATTTGTTTGAAAATATTTACCTAATTGGCTTAGAAACCTTGCAGATAATATATTATGAATGAAATAAAAGGCCACTTAACTGCACTTAAAGAGAGTACACTATCATGACTGTTTCTTAATACACTAATAAACTGTTTATAACACATAATACAGCTTATTTTCTTTAAAGTGTATTTTAAATTAATAGTAGTTTTAATATTGTTAGTATAATTTTTTTAATTATTATTGTTGACTAACATACTAAAGCACATGTAAAGTTCTTGATTATAATTTTAACCCTAGTGTTATTCAACACAT
Organism: Paracanthobrama guichenoti; assembly: GCA_018749465.1. NCBI lineage: Eukaryota > Metazoa > Chordata > Actinopteri > Cypriniformes > Gobionidae > Paracanthobrama > Paracanthobrama guichenoti. The sequence continues at coordinate 6,710,182 of CM031958.1, forward strand.
ATGTTAACATTGTTATTATTTACACCACGGTCTGTATGAATGCTCGATTCTGATTGGTTAGACGGTGTGCGTTCAAACCGTGTAATGCACACATAGTTCCAGTCAGTTTAATCATCTTTCTATATTAATGCGCTGTTTTCACTGAAAGCACACACACACACACACACACACACACACACACACACACACACACACACATACACAGTTTACAATCAATGCTTGTCAGTACATTTATTTAAAAGACAAAATTAGTCAAATAATGGCGCAAATACCTGTAAATTGACTAGTGCAAACCTTAGTAAATCAAGTTGCATTATTCATTTAAATGTATTGAAAATTCTCTTCCTTCTAATCACACTCTGTCTGCGTCCGAAACCTGGAAAATGCTGCCTTCGGAGGACACATTTCAAGGTCGGAAAGCATCAAGGCACGTCCGAATATAATGTTAGCTTCACTTCCTGTCTCCTGAGAGAGTGATCGAGTTTAGAAGGCAGCATAAATGCATCCTTCGCTGCCTTTGATATCCCACAATCCTGTGTGTTGCATTCTGTGACAGTTGAGCTGGGGAAAAAAGATGGCGTCCGAAAGTTGTGTTTGCTGGTCAGTTTGTGTGTAAATGTAAGTTTTTGACCAACATTTTCCACTTCTGATGTCATTTCTAGCGAGAAATTACTAATGTAGTAATTAAATATTTGTTTAGTTCTCACCGAAGCACTCTCTATTTCGCTGTAGATCATTAAACTGTTACGCGGCCTTAGAAGTCTGTCCGAAATCAGTTTCGTGAGGTGCCTTCATGCACAAACGCTGCTTTACAAGCCACTGTCTGAGGTTTTCAGATGCAGCCTCTGTCTCGGTTCCTCCTTCTAGCAGCAACTATCACAGCATGTCAAGCCGTTAAAGGATTAGTTCACTTTAAAATGAAAATTTCCCCATCTCGTCCAAGATGTTCATGTCTTTCTTTCTTCAGTCGAAAAGAAATTAAGTTTGAGGAAAACATTCCAGGATTTTTCTTTCAATGGCAACCAACGGGTCCAAATCAATGCAGTTTCAAAGGGCTTCGAAGGGCTTCAGAGACCCTATTCCTCGTCTGGGATCGTGCAGGAGCCTCTGAAGCGCTTCCTTTGAAACTGCATTTGATTTGATTTGGACCTTCAACCGTTGGTTGCATTTGAAGTCCATTATATGGAGAAAAATCCTGGAATGTTTTCCTTAAAAAACCTTTTCGACTGAAGAAAGAAAGACATGAACATCTTGGATGAGATGGGGGTGAGTAAATTATCAGGAAATGTTTATTTTGAACTGAACTAATCCTTTAAGACATGCTTTTATTCTGCGTTAAATAATGGCACAAATGCCACAGTAAATTGACCACAGCAAACCTTACAAAAAAGTAAATCACTTTGCAGGATTTATAATAATTTATAACCATCATGTTCACACAGCGGACATAATGCACACAACATTAACTCCCAATGTCTCAACATGGGGACAGGAGAGGTGCAGTGAATAAATGGGAAAACAAAGCAGCCTGCATTACTTATTGAAAAAGTAACTCAGATATCTTGCTTGAAATTTAAAAGTAATGTTATTTCACTAGTTACTTGAAAAAAAGTAATCTGATTACATTACTCGCGTTGCTGGTAAACATGATAACTGGTGAAGTCAGCCACAAAAATAACAGTGTCCACGTCTTTTCATCGCTAATTCTTCTCTGCTCGTCTTTAACGCCAAAAGATGGTTTGCGCTGGCGCTGGTGCAAGCTGTTAGTAAATCTGGCCCAAAGTGTCTGAATATATACAATGTTTGGTCAACGGTGGAATTTTAGATACCTATTTTTTAGACAACTAATCTCGAAGTAACTAGCTCTTGGATGACTGTCCCTGCGGTTATCATGTGACTGTGACTGTGATTGAATAAACTAATTGAAAACCGCCCAGTACACTGTTTTACTATCCATTGTTGCCTGATATGTAAACAAATGTATTTTTTCTTTTCAACGCTTCAGATATGGTTTATTAAAAGACAGAAATGGTATAGATCAACAGCTCATCAAGCTTCTGATGTATATCTGATTTCAGAAACTGCATCGGACAGAACTTTGCCATGAATGAGATGAAAGTGGCTGTGGCGCTGACACTGAAGAAATATCGCCTCATTAAAGACCCCAAACACACCCCGAAGATGATCCCTCAAGTAGTGCTCAGATCAATCAATGGAATTCACATCAAGATCAAATTAGTAGAAAATGATTCATGAAGAGATACATTGAGCCTGTTTGACGTGCTAGGAGGCCCATTTGCTCTGAGAATGACAATATAAATCTCAATCTCTGAGAATGACAATTGAAATATTTACTGTGCACATAGCACATTTAGCTCCTGGAAACTGGATGGTTAGTGAATAAGATGATTTGTGAAATTCCACACACTAACGCGGTAAAGCCGCCCCATTCACTCCGTCAGCAGTGTTGTCTCTAAATGTCGTCAGTTGCTGTGTACTGGTTGGTCGCTGTCACTCACGTCACCAGCTCTCGTTGAACCTGACGGTGTGAATGGAGCCTCCTGAGGTCTGTTATCATTTACAAGGCATTTAATATGAATTCATTTTTGATTGCTTTGATTTTGCTTCAGGCACTCATTCTGAAATTAGAGCTCTCTAATATGGAGTAAATGGCAATAAACTCTTGTGATTTGTAACTAGTGAAAAAGATGAAAATGTTTTAAAATGTTTATTAATTAGCTTTTTTTTTGCGTTATTGCCTTTTTGATGTATGCTGCATGTAAACAATTTTGGTGGTTATTGTGAAGTGTCCTCTCATCAGCACTACACGTTTTAAATAAAAATTCAGTTTTGCGTCATTTGAAATTGTGGTGATTCTTAGAAGCATAAAACCCCAGAAGTGCAAGGTGTCAGGATCTCAGAGACTTAGGTAAAGAATCCTAAAAAAATGACCCCCACTTAACAAGATTCACAAGTGTTGTAAAATACATGAAGACTGAGGTTTATAGGCTTTATAGACAGATCGGGTGAGAGTGACTCTTGAAGGACCAGCACCACATCCTCTCGTACCAGTTTGATTGATCTTCCAGAATCTGGCAATAAGTTTTAAGAGTTCATTGTTAGTCCATCTATCTGGAAGATGAATCGCACACCTTGCACTTCTGGAGACTCCAGGAAAATGGTGGCGCTGGAGACTAAAGGGTTCCTGATGGTTTCACACTTCATTTTTTCATTCTTTTGCAGTTAACGTGTCTTTTCTGACATTGAGCATTTCACGGTCCAATGATCATGCTGTAACTGCAATTTCTAGTATTGCATCCTGCTCATGGGCATTTAATAAATTGATTTTTTTTTATCTGTAAAAGTTTTTTTATTTTTTATTTCCAGCCTTCATGAACAATTATATATCACTTATAAATGTTTAAATACGAAATGAATAGCTAAGATTAATGTGGTTTGGAATTGGTCAAATGTGCCTGGAAAAAAATAAATAAAACATGATCAGAAAATCTATGTGCCTAATAATTCTGCATGTGGTTTCAGTGGAACATATACCACATCTAGTGCTTTAAACTGACAAGCATGAGAAAAATGTGGCTTTCTAATAATTACTGACATCCCATAACTGCAGAGCAGAAGTAAGAAGCAGAAGTGAGCAGCATTGCTCCGCAGCGATGCATCACAAATACAAATCATTTCCTCAGTAGCGCAACAGAAGGAAACCAGACTCCTGGAGTAAATAAATGTATAAAGCTCCCGCTCTGAGATGATATATAATGCTGAAGACAGGTCAGTGTAACTTCTTTTAATCTTTAACTCTCATACTCCCGGTGGAAAACCATTACCCTCAATCCCGAAGAGAGGAGAAAAGGAATGTGAAAATGCTTCCAGAACCGAGTGCATTTTAGAATTATAGTCACGCTTTTGTTTCTGTTCTTCAGCATGAAGACGGATTGCTAGGAATTCTTGTAGCATTCTTCCCAGAATCCCAGCATGCATCTCTATTAGCAAAAATACAACCACCACCACCACCACACACAAAAAAGTCTGAAATTGGTAATTACAAATTTTAAATATATAAAAAATACACTGGGTTTTATTGTGAGTGATATGTACAAACAACTGTACCAAACATAAGAGTATAAAAGATGTTTTTTTTCTTTCTTTGACAGTGAAGACACCCGATGAACCACATTACCATCAGCTATCAGTTCATCTGAAACCCCTCTCTGCTCGCATATTAACGGGAATAACACGGCGTGAAACGGCTGAGGAAGGTCACAAAGGTAAAGCGTTACAGTCATGTGGATTTTCACCAGTTTTGAAGACTAGTACAGGTTTGTGGAAGATCTCTCTCATCTGCATTAACGGTGCTAATGGAAGTGTGTCGGCCAAACAGCTAATGGTTTCAAAATGTGCACATAAAAAGCCTGTCATTGTAAACATTTTACATAAATAGTAATATAAAAAAAGAGAGTACACTATAAAAGATAACCCCTCGTAAATCTCAGGCTAAATATGACTCATTTTGCTATTAGGGTCAAGTGATGCACTTTTGTTTCCTTTTCATTATGTATTTAAAGGAACAGTTCTACCAAAAATGATTTTACTCAGCCTTATATCCCTGCGAACCCTGATGGGGTTTTTTTCTGCGTGACACAAAAGATCCAAAAATCACAATATCCAAGCAGATCTTTTACATAAAACAAAGACGGATGATTATGTGTTGTGAGGAACAGAACATAATGCACCAATTTTTAAATTGAAATGAATTGCGCAAATGAGGACATTCTGCTTTTCTTCATCAAATGCAGAGAATAATACCAGTCTGGAATGACACGAGTGTTCATTTTTGGGAGAATCATTCCTTTAAAATGTACATTTCTTGCATTAAAGCAGATTCTTGTAGTAGAAGTCAAAGCCCGTGTGCCAGCTTCTTCAAGATAAAGTTCATGAGGATAGAAGAGTCAGCCACATCCTATATTATTATTATTATTAATACGCAGCTAAATAAGCAGAGACGGGGTGGGCTTCTTGCCAGGCCATGCCTCTTTAGCGTACTTCTTCTTGCGGGGTTCATTGAGGAGCTCGGAGACGTACGGGCCGGTTAAAGGTGTGGGATTGAGCTTGAGCGGGGGTGGCGGCGCCTCGTGGGCCAGGTCCACGTCCGGGGCAGGGTTCGGCAGGGGTAACGGCAGTCCTCCCAGGATTGTGGCTCCACCGGGAGCTCCTGCTGACTGAGCTTCATGACTGGCAGGCGGAAGGTCTCTGTAGAGTCCACCTTGCAAGGGGAACGCGTGCATGTGTCGCGTTACGCTTTCCTCAATTCCCAGCGCATTACTACCGCCCATTTTCTTCCTCTGTTGATTAAAACACAGACATGTAAATCACGCTTTCTTTTAGCTCATGGCTGAATGACCTGAAATATAAAGATGTTACCTTAATAGGAACGACAGCTGTTGAGACCATGTTTCTGAAACGCCCAACAGAGGGGTCGATGTCCTCTAAAAGTTAACACAAACACTGTTAAAAAGGTAGTATAAAAGCGTCACAGTCAAACAACAGCTTTGTATGATGAACAAACCAATATTTAGTCATTTTTGTGATGAACTTCCTCTCCATTAGGTCTGAAACTATTCCTCGAGTAACTCGAATTAAAAAAAGAAGAGCCTCGAAGCTTCATTTAGTCCATTTAACTACACAGTCATGTACATAAGCCCACAAAAGACTCTATAATACATGTATGTTTACATGCTCATGCACTACAATAATCTTGCACTGTTCCCCAGACATGTATAGGTTAACATTTATATATAGTCAAATCTGTCAGTAGGTTAGTTATGCATAGGTTTATAGTGTTTTACTCATGGCTGTATGTCTGTACTTCTGTAGCACCGTGGTCCTGTGAGGCACGATGCTTCGTTCCACTGTATGTCCCCACATGTAGCAGAATGACAATAAAGCTCAACTTGAGCTCATGTTGCAGAAAGACAATTAAGGACTCGGAGTATGCGCTGATTGCGGTTATATCTGCGGGTCAGGTGGGTAAAGTAATAAAAAGTAACATTCCAAAAATTGACGTGTGGATGAGAGATAAATCAATTATGTGTTGATTTTAATAAAGACGCGGGACTCTCATTTCACAGTAAAACACAAATGAAGTCAATTCAAGATCAAAGACCGTAATGCGAGAGAGCGCGACGTCAGCACTGCTGATATAATGTAGTCTCGCTATTTTTAAACGAAGACAGCTGTGTGTTGAGCTTCAGGACGCGACGCTGAGCATTTAAGTTTCATTTGTGGCAGTTTGCGCGTTAGCTGAAGAGATACGAGCAACTCGAAACACATGAACAGCATGAATGGGGATTGCGCACGCATCACCGTCATTGTGATGTGGGTTCAAATGTTCAATCTCCGAAATGTTAATAAAAGCAAAGCGCAACAAATAGCAGAACGAGCTGTAACTTTAGTGTGCGCTCGTGCTTTCATTGAATCATATTTATAGCTCCTAACTTAATAAAACAAGCTGTGCAACTATGATGAATGATTAGCTCAAAATGTGGATCTGTATGTGCGATGTACTTTATCTGAATTCAACACAAACACATCTCCAGCTGCTGCTCCTCCGTGTGCTGTAGGTTGTTGACCCTGGTTTAGGCTATTTAAGAAATGTAATTTTGTCAAAAGATTATTTTATTTTAAAGCAACCCACTTCAGTGTAGCTAATAGCCTATGGTACGATAGCATCACGCTTAACACTGAGCATTTGAACAATTGTAATGTGACGATCGGGAGTGGATATCTAAATCAGAGAACATCACGTGCGGGTGGATGCTTTGTTTTTAACAGCGGATTCGGTGACGTTAGAGCTGATCCGCGCATCTCTAGTAGCCTATGTCCAGCTCTACTCTTGTTTTTGTTCCAAGTTTCCTTCCTGTCCAATATTTTTTGCTTACAAAAGCCACAAAGACAGTAAAGGCTTATGTCATGCCTGAGCTGAAGCTGAAACTTGAAAGTTAAGTTGCACATTAACATTAAATGCAATGTTTAGGCATTATTATTATTTTGATTTATTGGTTTAGTTTTAGGTTGAACTATATTTAAGTAATTTGAAATAGATTTTTATATTTTTATTTATATATTTGTACTTGCATTTTGAATACGGCAAATGAATGCACTTAATTGGTTTAGTTTTTACAGATATTAATGCATGAAATTTCAGAAATAAAACTTCATTTTCTAAAGCGGAAACAAATTAGTTGTTCATTTTAAGATTTTTATTTTTTTCTTATTTTCTCTTATATACACTACACATTTAGTATTGCTCTTTAATAAAGAAAAAATACTTCTTATCCGATTACTCGATGGAATAAAACGGTAGAATACTCGATTACTAAAGCGATAGCTGCAGCCCTACTCTCCATCAAAAAAAAAAAGGTCACTTTTTCCGAGTTCCTGCAGATCTTGAATTCAGTTTTATAAAATGTAAGATCAATAAATGTCTTAAACGGTGTAAGAAAAGTGTTAATTATCATTTTATGGCTGAAAACTATCACGATAGTAACTATGTCGATATCGATAATTATTGATTTTTTTTTATGACCAGGAGAAAAATATATTACATATAAATATTTTTATTTTAAACTTAACCTTCCTCTGATTATACTCCCCTCAGTTATAAAGGCAGAAACACAGCCATGGAAAGCACTCAAATAATTCAAATGTAAATATGTTTATACTCGATGCGTCCGCACGAGCACGAGGGTATGCGCGGCAAAAATGACGTCACCGTGAGGCGGGTGGTCGTGCGCACAGAGACCCCATTCCGCTTAGCAGGGAACTTAACGCGCGGCTCCGCCACCGAAGGTGCACGAGTTCAAGGCGAATCTCACCACACCGGCACCCAGTTTGCACGTCTAAATCAGTTGCTTATATTTATAAAATGAGCCTACAATAGCAGTTTAATAATAATTTTCATGAAACTAACTGAAAATGTTTAAGAGCTGGTTCAGTTATTGTATACATGCTCTCCCATCCATATATTCTGTTCTAATGCCACCAGTAATACTGGCTTTACTGGGTTTTACACGATGGTTTTGGTAAAGTTTAATAAAGTAAACCTTACTTCTCACCGCTGTTTCCTGATGGTTTATAGAGCAATTACTCCGAGCTGCCCTCCCGTTGTTTCAAAGATTAGCACAACGGCGAGCGCGTCGAGTATAAACACTTCCTCAAACGGACGAGGTGCGCGCAGTCAGCAGAGGCTCGTGCTGTGGAGCCAGACGAAAGGCTTAAGGTGGTTACACCAAGTATGTGGCGTTACCAGTCTTGGTGGGGACGACGGTCTTGCATAATTTGCAGACGACATTGGTCTGACTACGGTCAGACTTATAAAATACAAAAAAACCGCCATACTGGCAAGCTGACTTATTTTTCTTGATTCATCAACACTTTCCTCGTTCACTGCAGCACTCATTTTCCCCGTATCACTCCACACCGGTTCTGTTACTGAACCAAACTTGACACTGGTACATGATTGGCTGTTAGCGTGTCGCTCCCTACGTTGCTAGGTTACCAGAGAGTGAGTGCCTTTGTTCATGTAACCAGACTTGCTTCGCAACCTCTGGATTCTTCCGACGAAGAAAAAAAATAAATAAATTACTGAACGTTTTATCGAACGCAGTTTTTATTGATATCAATTATGTGATTGATTACTGATATTAATCTATCGCCCAGCCCTAATGAAAACCATTTATTTATGCAAAAAAGGGGTGATTATTTCAGTAATCAGTCAATAATCTTGGTCGATAATCGAATTTGACAATCAAGTAATCAGATTTTATTGTGGTAATAAAGCAAGACCTATGCCATTAAAATTATTTAAAATACATGTATAATAACAATGAGGCAATAATATTTGGTTCAAATAAAGTATCAAAAGTAATCTTGCATACAATATGAAATCAATGGGGGGGGTGAAATCAAAATGAAGTGAGTTTTTGCTTAAAACAAGCCAAATTATGCCAATGGGATGAGAAAAATAATATTTCTGTTTGGGACAGAAACAAGATTATTTTTCCTCACCCCATTGGCAGATAATTTAACTTTTTGTTTTAAGCAAAAACTCACTTCATTTTGATTTTATTTTCCAGAAAACCAATTTTACTTGATTTAAGAATTATTTGATATATTTAGACTAGAAACAAGACAAAATTACTAAAATACTTTTGCAGTGCACATGGCACCTCACTACATGGTAAAATAATGGCTTTACGGCATTTAGTCTATAAATGCACTTAAATACAAATGCATAAAACTGCACATTTATGACAAAAAATTAGTCTGTAATTTGGCCTTTATTAATCATTTAATACACATCTACATAAATTAAATTAAATGAGATATTAACCTACATTGTTGACAAAATACCAGTTACAGTCAGCGTTACCACTGTAAATCCATGAGAAATGTTGGTTAAAGTATTCTAACTGGATGGTTGTTTCTGGTCAGTGTTTTCTCCTGATTTGTGTGTTAGTGCTGTTGATTAAGTCAGCGTTGTTTCACCTGGCTTTAAAATTAAATAAAAAAAAAAAAAAAAAAAACACAGATTTGCAGTTTGTACCGGAGACCTCTACGCTGAACTCGAACACTTCTCACTGGCTGTTTAGTGGTCATGTGATCGAGACACTCAGCGAGTAAACATTTGTTCAGACCTCAGACTCAGCTCGTGAGTTGTGCACAAGTAGCGCTGTTTTGTTCTGCTTTCGGTGCATTAATATTTTCCTGGCCTAAAATCTAGTACTGCCACATTGTGTTGACATTGTGAAACTGCACGATTTGTAAATTATGCATGGCGGGCCACATATAATATATTTTAATAGACAAATTCATCCTCAGGCCACATTTGGCTCGCGGGCCAGACATTGGACACCCCGGTTTAAACTTTTATTTTGAAATCGCAATGAACAGTTGGCATATTTAGAAACATATTGATGTACTCTCCCGTGTTGACTTATTTAGATTTACCTTACATATCTGATGAAATGGTGAACACGGTGTTCACAGATGAACTTTATAAGCAATCCAAACTCACATCAGAAATTGAGTTTGAGATGCATGTAAATGATAACCGTTCATGTGGAACATCATTTACTGTGAATGGAGCCACTCTGAGACGCATATAAATAAAGCGCATATTAAACAAGCGGAGCATATATTTATTTACTTGAATCACAGCATTTGTGAATTAATAATAGTATTATGCTATAGTATGGTTAATACATCGTACGGTCTTAGAAAACGGTCTAATAATGCGGTTCATGGATTCTCGTCTGTGGAATGCACCAATTCCTGTATTTTGCTGGTTACTTGACACGGGTTAAGTGGTTGATTATGGTTCAGGTGCTTTATGGCTGCTCACTCTACCTGGGTTAATGACCTCATCCTCTTCATTGAAGGTCACTCTGGAGTTCTTCCTCTTCCTCTTAGGCCTCTGAATATCCAGGTTGCCCTCTTCTATGGTCAGGGTGGATATGCGCTTGTTATGAGCGGTGTTGAACTCAGTAAGGTTCTGCCAAACAGAGAAAAAAACTCATGATACAATACTTTGGTCATCATCACCCACGCCTAAACGTGCCAAATAATCTATGACCACAATCAAGTAGCCCTAACTGAAAGGACATGCCAAAAATGATTGAGGCTGCATGCTGTTTTCTTCTCAACAGTTGTTTTAAACAGTGTGAAGGGCGCTTGCATGTAGTCTTTGCATGTTCCTCTCATAAACAATGGGGCAGTTCTTGCTACCTGTGCCACGTGACATTCCCAACACGCATACGTCACGCTCAGCCGTCTTTGTTGGTGTGCATCACAGAGGTGGACAAAGTGAACATTTGTAGTTAAAAGTACATACATTTTTCTGAAAATGACTGCGCTGACAGAGAACTCTGTTAATCTGTCAGCTGAGGTCGTGTGGAGCGCCTTTGATGCCGTTTAAACATGGATTTTGGACCATCAAAAAAGGACTACATTGAGCCCAGTTCACTTGCATTAGACTGTGCATTCACTGTGACTATCAACATGTAATATCGCTGACGAAAAAAAGACAACTAAAATGAAGCTAAAAATATACAGACCATTTTTAACAAGCCCCTATGAGCATTCATGCTTATGGTTGCCAGATTTCAAGAGTTTAAAGGATAGTTCACCCAAAAATGTCAATTCTGTCATTATTCCTCACCCTCATGTCGTTCCAAACCCGTTAGACCTTCGTTCATCTTCAGAACACAAATGAAGATATTTCTGATGAAATCCGAGAGCTCTCTGACCCTCCATAGACAACAATTTAATTAACACTTTCAAGGTCCAGAAAGGCAGTAAAGACATCGTTAAAATAGTCCATGTGACTCCAGTGGTTCAACTTTATTTCTTCTAGCCTGTCAGTCTCTTTACGCTGTTGACGCAGTGTGAACAGTGCAGCGCTTCCGAGTTCTACGGCAGAACGACTCGTGCGCACGTGAACAGCGCCGGCCAATGGTAAGCCGGCGTTCTGGAAGCGCTGCACTCTTCACTGCATCAACAGCGCAAAACTCTGACACATACGTAAAGAAATTGTTGAATAAAGTCATTACTTTTGTTTGTTTTCTGCACACAAAAAGTATTCTTGTCGCTTCATAACATTAAGGTTGAACCACTGGAGTCACATGGACTATTTTAACAATGTCTTTACTGCCTTTCTGGACCTTGAAAGTGTTAATTAAATTATCTGATTGCAAAGATCTTGCAGAGACAGAGAGAGCGCACAGTCTAATAGTGAAGCTTGTTGGTTTAATTACAGCGAAGTAATCACCTCATTGCTGAGCTTTCAGTAGTGAAGCGGTTTTATTAATAAAACTCATGGGGCAGAGGCTGAAAACCAGATCCTTGTTTCTGTGTGCGCGCAATTGCTTTCCTTTATAAAGTACCAACCTTAATAAAAAAAGCTGTGAGCGCATACAGGCACATCTGCTTCATAATACAACATTAAAAAGTTATCTTTGTGGGCAAACGTGTGGCCCTCGCCTTGGAATTCAAACGGGAAGTGGATAGAGATGTCCAGTTATCGGATATTTATCAGATTTAAAACCGTTTTGGAAGTGGCTCAGATCAGATGCGAAAAAAATTGTGCGGATTTGTGTGTTTACACACGTGTGCAACAAAAAAAAGATTTTTTGTGCCAGTGTAAACGCAGCCTTATGCCAAGTTCACACTACACAATTTTCAAAGTCATGGATCACTGCTGTGTTCACACTGTACAATGGCTCGGCGACAGGGGTTTCACACTGCATGACTGTACAGGAGGAAGACTCGCCGCCAACTCCCGTTTGCAAACTACGTTTCACAACCAAACACGTACGATATGACAAGGAAACAACGCGAGATCACGCGTGCATCAGACCAGAGTTCTAACAATTGAATAATTGTTATTAAAAATGATAGCCCACAAGTAGGTTATAATCCAAGTTGTCTGTGCGCTGATTTGCAGCAAAAAGGAGAAAAAGAAAAAAGATGGTTGGGGAGACGCAGGGAGCAAAGATTGTGTTCTGCAAAGAGAGTTTGAGGTAAATAAATTTAGCAATGTGCTGCTGGTCAAGCAAATGTTTGTGCTTTGTTTCTGTTTGATATAATTGTAAATGTATCTATTACACTACTGATATTCTGGTCTGTATCTCGTCCCTGAACCTCCCGCTGCCCTGTATCTTGCTCTCTCATTGGCTGTAGGTTATCGCTGATGTCATTTTCAGTCAGAACACATTTCACGCAGCAGGACAGGTCTAGATATTTAGCATGCCAAATATCTCACGGCATTGGCGATTTTCTCAGATCGAGCCTTTGATAATTCACACTGTGTGATTGTCACTTTGCCTGTGATTTCGGCATTTGTCTGCGATTTTGCAAAACCCGTCAGCTAAAAAAAACAGGACTAAAAAGTACATTTGACAGGACTAAGACTAAATAAAAAAAGAAAAGCTTGCAAAATTAACACTAGCACAGAAATTAGTAGCAATACTGACTACTGAAAATTCACAATAGATTCCCCATACTCGTGTTATTTCAGTTCTGATTAGTGCTGGGCGGTATACCCTTCATACCGAATACCGGCATTTATTTTTGTTATGATATGAATTTTGATTATACCGCAATACCAGTATGTGTCACTTAAACAACCATAGATTATTCTGCTACACGGACGTCACCGATGTAAGTTAATAAATAAACTGACAATTCAAAGAAGAATGGGCAAAAGTAACACTTTATTCTTTCTGTGTTTAACTTGCGCGTGTCATTTTTTCAGAGTAGTGCTCTTAAATGTATTGAAAATATCCTTAGACCTTTTAAATGTTCTTCCGCGTTTCTTCCTCGTTTTGGCAGTTTGTTGTTAGCGTTATATAGGGTTAGATTTTCAAAATGCTTAATGTGCCCTCAACTCTCAATTCTCTCCGTGGTCATATTTTAATATTCATGTGTCTGTAATGAGTGAGCTGCAGGTCTTGTGTTTTATTGGTTGTTGTCTCCCCACAGCATCATTTTGTGGGCCTTTGCAAACCTGTATTAACTCTAGTGTGGAATTTTTCTACAATATTCACTCATGACAGTAAAATAGGGCATTCTAGTCAATCTACTGCAGTATTTCCTCTCTCAATCAGTAGAAAATGTGGTTAACACCCGGTCATGCATAGGGAGAAAAATACCGTCATATACCGCAAAACCGATATAATTTAGAAAAATACCATGATATAAATTTTTGGTCATACCGCCCAGCACTAGTTCTGACTTTATCATATATAGAATAAGAGTAAAGAATTAATAGGAAGAAACTAGTATGTACCTCCAGTTCAGTTTCTTCCTCTGGAAGTCCCAGAAGTCCCTTAAGCTCCTCGTCATCACCGGTTTTACTCTCCCCGACGCCAGAGCCCGGCTGACTCTGAGGTTTCTCCCGAATGGTGTAGACACGAGTGGATGCGCCAAACGACATAGTCGAGTCGATGGGAACCTGCTGGGGCTTGTGGGGCTCCAGGCGAATGTGCCCGAGGAACGTACCATGTGCTGCAGGAAGTCAACATACACGCTTACTTAGAGTCTTGTATACCGTATACCGTTAATCTGATTGATATGACAAGTGTTTCTCATTGGTCTGGGTGCACTTACTGCTGTTAAGGTCGATGAGAAACACCCGTTTCAAATGCCTGTGGTAGACGAGGGCCGCGTGCACACGGGAGCATGACTGATGGTCGATGGTGAAGTCACAGATGTCTGGGTTCCTCCCAAACAAATAATACTTCTTTTCATCAATGATCAGTTTCTGCAGAGAGACGGCTTCAGTAGGCGGTTTATATTCAAACTTGTTTTGTGTGCTCAAAACTACTTTGACAACACGATGAGGTACAAGTGGGCAGAGTGACAGTATAGAAATTATGACCATCATCTCTTTTGTGTTGTGTCCAAGCTCCAAAAAAAGGAAAAATAAATTTTTGAGGAAACAAGCCTAATGAAAAAAAGCGGTTGCATTTATTTATTTACACTTGTTTACACAGAAATGGTGCGGAATCTGTTTTGCTATTTGTTATCTGATATAGTTCTTCGTTTCTCAAAATCATGCAACTCTAAATTTGAAATTAAGGTAAGACACTACAGTGAAAACCATCGTTTTGTCAAGCACTGGTAAACTAAGCATCTCCTTTCAGACTAGAAGGAAGAAAACCTCCAAAAATACACATTTAAGTGTATATTTTATTGTACTTTATGTATTAGTATGAGGGCGCTACACTTCTTCCGTAAGTTGTATACGGAAGGCGGTCCACCGGAAGCTAGACATTTTAAAGTTTTAAATATGGATATTTTTCTTAAACATACCACTTCACTTCAGAAGGCCTTTATTAACCCCCCGGAGCCATGTGGAGCAGTTATATGATGGATAGATGCACTTTTATGGACTTATCCTTAAAAATAACCCAACAATCACTGCCATTGGCCAACGGTCAACAAAATGAAACTAACGTTTTCAACCTGGCTTTGTGCTCAGGTTTCTGTGCTGCAAATGTATGCATATTAGTGCATTTTCAATTAGATGATGCCTCATATTTAAACCTAACATGTCAGTACAAAATGTATCGTCTTAATGCACTGTGATTAATCAACTGCGGAAGTACGGTGATTTCTATTGGTTAAAAATGTTACCCTATTCACCTGTGGTGTCTTGCCTTAAATTGTTCTCAGATGCCACTTTGAATGGCACTGTATGTAAAGCACAAGCTTAACTACTATATTGCGATTGTCTATGATCTAGTATACCATCACAGTATTTTGTCATTTGACCCAGCCCTACAGAAGTACACAGAACATGTCACAATGTGCCCTAGAGTTATAACACCTGAAGAGTGACTCCTCTCTCAGAGCTTAAATCTCAGGGTCTTGTGTTTCTGTAGCACCACTTTGGACCTGACAGCCACGGTCACGCACGCATCAGTATGGGAAAATATTAAAAAACCTCAACTGAGCTGCAGGCGGTCAGGTCAGTATCTGGTGCATCCCTGTCGCATGCTGCAAAAACGGTCAATCACAAGGAAAGGTTTACCCAAATAAAAAAAACGTCAAACAGTACCAGTCAAAAGTTTGGAAACATTAAGATTAAAAAAAAGTGCATATTGTGAAACAAATAATATTACAGTTTAAATTAACTTTTGTTAAATGTAATTTATTCCTGTGATCAAAGCTGAATTTCCAGCATCATTACTCCAGTCTTCAGTGTCACATGATCCTTCAGAAAGCAAAAGTGGATTCGGACATGCCCCAAGTGCTCCTGCGCTGTGCGCTTTAGACCATGCGCTCAGATGTTAAAATAGGGCTTCTTTCAAAAACATTTAAAGCTGCAGTCCGCAAGTTGCGCCTCTTTGTCGCCATCTCTGTTTGAAACCTGTAATTGCAGTTATTTGTGGAATTATCATCTTTATGTGTGTTGTGCATCGGCGGCTCCTCAGCGAGGATGAATCTGATGTTTTGAGGAGTTTGTGTGGCTGTCAGTCACCGCACCGGTGTGGATACTGTACTTCAGAAGCACAGATTCTAGGTCTTAAAGTATGACCAAAATAACTGGAAAATGTCATCTGAACAAGCAACATGTCTGCCACTTTTGTTCTGACCGACTGAGAAATAAAAAGCATTACAATAATTCGTGCTACCAACAGTGATTGAATCTAACGATCACTTAGCTCATATCACATCAAACATGCAAATTATTTTTAGTGTTATACTTTGTTCTCAAATTGTTAATGTTAACAACATCAGCATTCGTGAGAATTGTGACTGTGTATTTAGTGTGTATTAGCACTACCTGTAGATTTTAATTTATTTAAAGTCTAAACTTTTTTTTGACTACGTGTGAATCTCCAGTTGGCACTGATGATTGTCATTTGGACTTTTCTGGATTACAATCCTAGCTCCGCCCTCCTACGTACTTCCGCTCAATTTTCATTTACCTTCAGTACTCTGTCTGGGATTGCGGTATATTCGCTGGTTTTCTCTGGCCAAATTTTAACCGGTTCAATCAGCAAACGCAGGGAGTGGCTGAGAACGATGACGTTGATGCCATGCTCTAGTTTGAGTTGTAGTTCAGTAATGGCGGCGAGAGAAAGACTCAAGCGAAGCTATTCGGTCCATTGTGGCAACGCTGCCGAATATCCAACAGTTAAAGCCGGAGAAAGAACAATCTTTGCTGAGTTTTGTTGGTGGCCATGATGTTGTGGCCCACCTCCCCACGGGGGTTCGGGAAAAGTTTGATTTTCCAGCTCGCTCTGTTAGTTGTGAAGGATTTGGCTAAGGTGAACGCATGACTTGCGTCACAACCAAACAATTAGCAATTGGTTATGACAGATCCAAAGTGGCTCTGGGCAGATCCCGCCTTCAAGGAAGTTAACGCTTGTCAATGGAGAGTGGCCAGACTCTCTGTACAATTGAAATAGCCTGGTCTTACCAGACTCTCGTATATTACAATCTGCCATCAAAATGATAAGTTGCTGTGAGAAAAGGCTATAAAATGATCCACCACCTGCGCTATAGCCAGACTCCTCCTTTATGTATACAGACGTGACGTAATGACGCAAACATAGGGCTGGGCACCGAAAGGCGATACTTTTATGGTATCGAACGAAAAACTCCGATACTATGAGTATCGAAAAACGGTTTCTCTTTCGGTGCCAAATTTCGGTTGCAAAAGCCAAGCGGCAGTGTCTGTGTGAGCCTGTAGCATACTTGCATGTAAGGACCTATTGGCTGTCCACCACCACGTGACGGGTAGGATTTCTGAAGATACCCGCAGTCACACAACACAAGTGTAGTTGTTTTTTCCCCCATGTGTTCTACCGCATCGTTTTACAATGCCAAAGAGGTCTAAAGTGTGGCTACACTTTATAAAAGTGGATGCCGAGTCCGCAAAGTGCAACATATGCGATAAGAGTATTGCAACCAAAGGCGGCAATACCACCAATTTAATGAAGCACTTGACCATGCACGGGATCAATATTAAGGCAGAAAATTGCACGCTATTTGACTGTAAAAAGATGGAACCAGAGAATCGCAGTCAAACCCGCCCCCGTCAACATCATCTGGCATTTCTGGGATTGTAGCAGTAAGAAAGGTCACCTTTTTTAGCGAACAGAAGTTAAAGTAATTGCTTACGCTAACGCGAGTGGTTTGAATGTGTGGATGCAACTCTGCGTTGCTATGTAACGTTACCTAGGAGCTATAACGTTATTCTTTGACCAGGCAGGCAACATCTTTGTTTTTCCAACATAACGTTAAGGTTACACATTTTAGAAATACTTGACAGATAAGTGTAATTTCACTACTTAAACCGAATGCATCCCCATAACGTTGACTACACCTTTATGCATGTTAGCTTGTGCTGCTAGTTGGTTGCTGTAGCATCAGCGCTGTCTATTTCCCCCTTCACATTAGCCTCTGCACCGGTCCACCCTGACGTTAGGAATAGGAAGACAATACCAGAAAGTGTCAATCCCTTTACACTTTACCCCCATGGTGGAGGTGAGCAAGCTACCCAAAAAGCACAAGCAGTTTTATTAATAATGTTACCCTGAGTGAGAAGGGTCACCAGAATTTGTTTTAAGATGAAAAATAAAAGTTGTATGTTTAATGCATTTTTGTTGATGTTGAAATGGATTTTAAAACGTATGGTATCGGAAAAAAGTATCGTTAGGAACCGGTATCGAAACCGAGGTATCGAAATTGGCACCGGATCGAAAGATTTTGAACAATACCCAGCCCTACGTAAACACACATGCTCGAATTTCCCGCAGAAATCCACCATTCCACTCACTATTACACTTACTGTTGTGAATGGGGCTAAGGTAAGGAGATCACTGGCTGGTTATGTACTTGCTCAAATTATCCAAAATCAAAGTTACGAACTGCAGCTTTAAATCATAATAAAACAGAAAACAGCAATTTTAAAGTGTAATAATATTTCACAATACTACCGTTTATACTGTATTTTTTGATCAAATAAATCTTAATGTTTCCAAACTTATGACTGACCGGCAAGTTATGTATCGGTTTATATATAAAGAGAGCTTATGTTTGTCCTTTCTGGAGTTGTGCTCATTTTTAACTCTGCATGGCAATGACTTGCATCAATTCACTTTTGTGTTCCCTGCTGGTTTGGGACGACTGGGGGAACATGATTACTTACCAAATCTGTGATGGTTAAATTCTTATTAACAAGTCCACTTAAGTTATTAACCAATACTCGTAAAACTCAATGCAATACCTCAACAAGTTTGTCTCCTTTGACCACGTCCAGATGCAGCCCTGCTGGAGGCTTCCCTGCCCTGAAATTAACAATTCATCAACTCATCTCACTCCACAAATCATACAGTGTGCAGATTATCATCATAAATAAAGCATTTGGATGTTCCCTGGTTTGATTATATACTCTTCTACACAAAGAAAGCTCTTTGTAAAACACGTTTGAGTTATCTGCTAAAGAGCAAGAGCTAACAGTTCGGTGTAAGACTGATGTTTTGACGCTGGATAAGATAAAGCCCTATTCATGCACTAAGCCCATCATGTACTGCGGTGGTTTGTTTTGTTTATTTACCATGATGGACAGTCGAAATGTGGATTCTTCTCTGTAGTATTTGTTGCCATTGTCACACATTCTTCACTGCTAGCGACACGCCGAGCATCCTGGGTAAGCTGCTCAAACTGAACGTCTTCCGGCTCATTAATATTAAACACGTAACGCGAGGTTCCTTCAGTAGTCGCAACTGATTGGCTTAAAAGCAGACGTGAGTAAGTGGGCGTTCGGCCAACTGGCGAATTAACGAATCCCTCTGCAGTGAAAGACTGAACTTGTGTGAACCATAGATAAACAGATGCCTCATTAGCGGCTGTTCTAAAATGTCCGCCATATTGGAACGGTCAAAAACCAGTCAGCGACACTCTAATCTAGAGAAATGTGCGTCTGCAACCGAAAATAGACCCATGTATGAATATCTATGTGCAACAGACTTCAGCAGATGATTTTGCTAAAATAACACAATAAAACAAGACGAAGGCGTCAGCTAACACAGCATTAAAAAGTTACCACAGTATAAAAACCTGTAATATTGAGTTAAAACACACATTAACACATTCTCACCTGTGAAAGGTTATCCCATGTCTTCGGGAATTTAAATCTGGGCGGTTTTACAACCAGACGCTGCGTAAAATGTTGTGGCATCATTGATTGTAACTGTGAGTAACAACACGCTGACAGTTCTAAGATGGCGGACACGCCGACGTGTCTAGAGCGGTCCAATGTGATGTCTAGTGTGAATGCCCTTTTAGGAATGTTAACCAATCAATATCAGTATTACTCAAGTAATATTCATGAGCTGAGACTTCGCCATAAAAGGATGTGTAATTCCGGGAGATGTTGCATGTATTATATAGACGTACAGGATAACAACACTTGTGGTCACACAAGTGAAACTGCATAAACACTCATTGTTAATGCAGTTATTATATTTTGAAACAAAATACATAAGTATAATAAAAGTCCGTACATTAAATTGTATATATTTGAATAAATAAATGAAAATTTGCTTGCATGCAGTTCTATGGTGTTTGTGGTTTGTGAGTCACTTTTGAGACTTCCTCTCTTAAATACATTGTTAGTGTGCGCAAACAGCAGACCAGCGCAGTGTGTGACTGTCCGCCGCCCGTGAGAGATGGGAGACCTCCAGTCCTTGCGAATCTTCATTAACTGTATGGATCAGAAGTCTCTGCCCCGCATCCTACAGATCTGCTCTGGGGTTTATTTCCAGGGTAGGTTTTATCAATTATCAAACTATGACAAAGCAAGTGTATTGTGCATTGTACTGTTAATAATGATTCCAGTTCTGTATCTTTTAACCATCATCCTTTTAATGCTCTTGTTGTTTTGGGATTGATTTGACTTTTCATGCCTGGGCTCTCTGAAACCCCAAACAGAAGTAATGTAACCTTTGCCTGGCGTGCCATCATTACATTTAAGTTCATACTTCAAAGTAAAGTAGGTTTTGGTGTTATTGAAATGACTATGAGGTCCCTCCGACCCAAACAGGACATGAGGTATAACACCCTCTTTTTTCTGTCAATGTGGTTTACGCTGTGTGCCTTCAGTACAAGTAAAGAGCAGTCTGGTTTAGTATCGTCTGCATTGCTTCAAAAACCAATAGCCTATAAAGATTGTTTCTCAAATTAAAAGTGAACATAAAAAGTTGACTTCTATACATCATGCTCTTCATTTGATTTGCATTGTGATTCACATATAGGCCTACTACAGCTTTCAGTTTATCAGTTTTTACCAGCATGAAACTGAAAAAGTTCATGACTGCATATTTAAATCAGTGGCTGTCAGCTGTTTTCTGTTAGGAGTCAGATTTTACATCAAAGAATGGTGACACCAAAAGTTATTTGTTATGCAAAAATAAAAATGTGCTCAAATTCCAAAAACTGAAATGCATTAAAATCTTGGTTTTGAGAATGAGTCTGGGGAGAACTGAAAACACATCTAACTTGGTTGTGTATTTAAAATACAAAACTTGTGTTTTTAAATGGTTACAATGTTACAAAGTTACATTTTAAATGGTTGCAATCAAATTACATCCGAAAAGTAATTAGTTTTTAATGTGATTACTTAGAATTTGAATGTCATTTATTAAATTTAAACAGTAAACAGAAACTGGTGTGCGGTCTCCTCTTCTTCGCTACTTTATAGAGAGGTGAAATATTTTATTTATGATATTTTACATAAAAGGTGTTTACATACTGTATAATACACACAAAAAAAAAATAGCTGAATTTTTAAAAATGACCCCATTTAAAAGTTTATGAACCATTCATTCTTAATCCTGTTTGTTATTACCTGGATGGTCCACGACTGGTTTTTTGGGGGGGTTTTTTGAGTCTCTTGTTTGCCCAATGTTCTTCAGAAAAACTCTTCAGTTTTTCAGCATCTTCTTCATATTTGAACGCTCTCCAGCAGTGACTGTATGATTCTGAGATCCATCTTTTCACTCTGAGGACGACTGAGGGACTCAAACACGACTATTAAACAAGGTCCAAACGTTCACTGATGCTCCAGAAGGAAAACACGGCTCATTAAGAGCTGGGGGTGAAAACCTTTGAATTTGAAGATCAAGGTAAATTGTACTCAATTTGTCTTCCGGGAAATATGTTTCTTCCGAAGGCAGTACTAAATGAAATAAACAACAACTGATGTTTAAACAAAATATGAACCATTTGGACATCTTCATTCTGTTCAAAGGTTTCACCCCCCAGCTCTTAATGAGCCGTGTTTCCTTCTGGAGCATCAGTGAACGTTTGGACGTATATATATATATATATATATATAAACATCTTGTAAAATATCTTATTCAGGACAGCACTAAATACTAAACTGTTATTTTGTTAAAATTATTCACATATTCTGCAAGGGCTTTTGAGCAAGACTGTCTATTTGCACCCAAATATTGAGATTGATTAGATGCCTTTGACATCAACAACATAAAGGAGCGATCTTTTAAAAGATGATAAGCCTGTTTATTTTCCTATCCTAACTATACATTGACTTGTATGATTTTAATATAGTTTGAGTATAGAGCGTGGGACTGCAACAGATTTCTGGGTTTCAAACCAAGTTGAAATCCACCAAATGTATATTTGAGTGAAGTACAACACTGGAAAAAATAAAAAAATAAATGCAAAGGCCTTTAGAAATTAAATATAATCAACACCACGTAATCACAGAGAAATATCAGAATTCAATGTAATAAAATAAATGGTTTAACTTTGTTTTAATGCCATCAAAGTCCGTAACACTTTGTAGGCATCAACCTTTAAAATGAACGCAAATGGTTACGCAAATAGGACATGATGATGTGTTATTTTCAGGGTCCATATATGAGCTTTCGGGGAGTGAAGTGTGTTTATCTACTGGAGATTTGGTGAAGATCATTGGTTTAGAGCTCCTGTCTGTATTCTGTGAGGAGATTGACACTGGGTCTTCATTTGAATTGCCTACCGAATATTCAGGTGAGCCTCTAAGCAACAGATGTTTACAAGTAAAAACATATATACACTAGAGTTGATTATGTTATTCACCATTAGCCTATTGAGTAAATAACAGCCCAGATGATAAGAGGTAAACTGGGACAGGATTCATGGAGACAGGGATAGCTGTAGGTCAGAGTAATGGGTGTGCCGAAAGGTGCAACAGAAACCCTAACAGGCTTTCGCACGCGCCAATAACTGCCATCTACAGATACCCACGCTTGTCTCTCCATGAATAAGACATGACACTAGGGTTAGTTAGTTCACCCAAAAATGAAAATGATCCCATAATTTACTCACATCAAGACATCCTACACTGTAAAAAAAAAAAAAAAAAAAAAAATGTTGGTTTAACTTAAAAAGTAAGTAACCTGGTTGCCTTAAAATGTTGAGTTCATTGAAATTAAAAATTTGAGTTAATACAATGAAGGAAATGGGTTTAATAAATAGAAACTCAAAATATTATTGTATCTGAACCACATAAATAAATATGTTGTGATAAATCATGAAAATAGCACAATTTGTCATGTTTCACTGCATTATAACAAATAAAACACAATTATTCAATATGCTTAAATCTTTTAATACTATTTGAATAAAGGGTGATATCAATTCTCAAAAATGTTCATTGTGTTAACTCAAATTTTTAATTTCAATGAACTCAATATTTTAAGGCAACCAGGTAACTTACTTTTTAAATATATATATATATATATATATATTTTTTTACAGTGTGTTGTCCTAGGAAATCATTTCTAAACCAAAAGCTAACTGGGCAAGTTCATTGATTTTACCACACTGTGAATCTCTCTAGGCCAGTTCAGACTCGTCGCTGAGGACCTCCCGTACAATACAATAGAGGAAATTGTGGGTCTGTGTCCTGTTGGAGTGGACGCCTGTGGCTCCTTCATCTTCACAAGCAGAGAGGAGTTGACCATAGACAACTTCACGGTACCCAAAGGAAAACAGCTGACCCTGCTTTCAGTGGAGATCTCTGAAGATGGAGAAAGACTTGCACGGTGTCATGTGGTGGGGCAGAACAAGGCCTCCGCAGAGATATTCCTTCCTCTGGCCCTCAAAGGAGAGTTTTACGAGTATGAAAGTGACCGTGATTACACTCTACAGGAAATCATGTCATCAGCCAGGTTGAGCTGCCGCCGCTTCCGTAGTACAAGCATGAAGAACAGTGGAGCCCTGTTGGTGTTCAGCCCAGTGTATGAAATTAGTGCCATTATGCACAGTAAGTACAGCAGTGTTACTTTGCTTTGGAAATCTTTGTCAAATCCTTTTTCCACCGACATGAAAGTGGACGATTATAAACACAATGAGGCTGTAGTAGTGGACTAGTGAGTAGATGCTGGCGCTTAATTTCCGACAACCTCTGTAGTCCCATTTAGACACTCAAGACAGCAACAATTTTTCAAGACAAATAAAACCTTTTAGAAAAGAAAAAAAATCACAATCACATCTTAAAATATGTCACTGCCATTGTTTTGTCTCAAGATGCAACCAGCCACGTTTTCTAAAAGACATGTGACTAATTTAACTAAGGTCTAATCTAAACCCTGTCTGTGAACTCGGAGGAAGTGGTCTTAGTGATGTATTTTATGTCTTGTGTACTTGTGTTCAACAAAAAGCTCATTGACTTCAGGACAATGGAAGTGAAAGTGCCAAAATGCTAACTAATTTCCAGGTTTTGGCATGCAAAAATACTTCATCCCTGCCACTACAGAAAAATTGGCTTGTCTAGACTATATTTCCATCTTTTAATGCCACTGTTTTGGGTATTAAAAAAAAAACAATTTGTAATAGAGCAGGCACTTTGAGTTTTTAATGGGTTATGTTATAGCCCTGCTTTTTTTATGAAGTATATGTATGGACTGCTTGATCATTTCACCGTATTATTTACTGCCATGCGAGTAAGCCGCATGAGGCTCGTGAGCCGTGCAATGACTAACACTGCATTAGATCGAAAGGTCTGAAAAAGCCCTAACATTTACCCTCCCTTGAAGAAATCAGGACAGAAGTGGTTGAAAGTGAACAAAAGAGATGGATTAAAACACCAGGTGTAAACAGGAATGTGTCTCCCTCATCTACTTGTGATCCGATTGACCAAAATGCACCTGAATACCAGGTGTAAACAGGACCTAAGTACACCTGTCAGAGCAGGGGTGTCTAATGCTCCTCCTGGAAGGCCACTGTGCTGCAAGGTTTAGCTCCAATCCTAATGAAAAACACCTGAACCAGTTAAGCAAGGTCTTGAGGATTACTAGAAAGTCATGTGAGTTGGGGCAAGTTGGTGAGACATTGGCCCTCCAGGAGCAGAATTGGGCACCCCTGTCATATAGGCTTGATACATGGAAATGGTTCTGGAATAAATGTCTGTTAATGATTTTTTTACATTTAGTGAGGAAGAACGTGGTCAAGTTCCCCTCCACTCTGGAAGTGGATGTCCAGGACGTGACAGAACAGTGCCAGGATTTAGTGTTCATAACTCCGCTATCACTGACTGAAGTTGCAAGTCAGCCAAATGAGTCCTTCCCTACTATGGTAGAGGTCCTTGATGGCCCAGAAGGCAATCAGTTTTTTAATTGCAGCTGGTTCAAAGAATTGCAAAGAGGAAGGCAACTCGTGTTGCATGGGTGTGGCCACACAACACTGATATTAGCCTCAACTCCAAAGGGAAGGAAGGCAAAACAGTACTACTTAATCTCAGAGAGGTATGGTGGACGAATGAGAAGAAGGGCCCGGGAATTTGGATCAGTGTACGAGCTATACTTGGCAACCTCTCAGTCTCCTGGTTTGACAGTAAGCGTGACTCGGCACAGCGAGGCGGTAGAAGAAGAGGGAATCCCTGCACTCAGCGTCGGTGAGCAGCTGGAGGTGTTGAGGACTCAGCTCATGGACGGACTCAAGGATAAATCTGGAGCTGCTCAGAAAGTAGAAAGTCTCATTTGCAAACGGACTATGGAAGTGGATGAAGATGACGATGAAGATGACGAAGATGACAGTGAGGAAATCTCTCTGCCACTGTTTATGGCAGGTCACTTTGTGGAAAAGCTTTCAGACAACAAGAAGTATAAATTAACAGATTTAATGAGCTCTTTGCCTCTGGATGTTAAAGTGGTGACTCGGGATAAAAACCTAGAACAAGATCCCCTGGCGGGGTTAACAGCATTTAAGCTGGAGGAGACTTTCACAGAGAACACAGTACTGGCAAGCCTACCCAATAAACCAGATTGGTGTTTTGAGATGCCGGTACGCTGGTTACAAATGTCTCTCTGTTTCACCTCTGATCATCTGCCGTGGTCCAGTGGTGAGCCCCCAGAACTTCATGTAGAGACGGTCACCGAGGTGACAGAAAAATTCTACTATGAATATCACAAACTCATAAGCAAAATTGAGGAACCACCCCCTCGTCCCCCAAAGCGGAAGCCATCCACTTTAGAAACTTCTAAAAAGTCCCCAAAATCCAAATGCGATGTGACCAAACAACTCGGCAACCTCTCGCTTCATCAGACAAAGGGTCAACGGGCCCCTGCACCTCTTCCGCCAGATGATGTAAGTACAAACCTTCATTCACCCAACTAGAATAGAAATGTAGTACTCAAACAGGAACGTGTCTTAGTTCTGATTCACATTCTCAGGTAATACAGCTAATACAGGATTATCCATTACAGCATTTACCAAATTCCCCTGTGGTTAATGTTTATGAGTGATGGAAAAATCGATTGCTTATAAGGTCAAGCTACAAGCACAGTAATCAAAATCTTTTTTTAAAGGAATAGTTCACCCAAAAATGTGATCATCCCTTTCATAAACTTATTTGTTTCAACATGCTCTTTGCTATACAATGAGTGTTTGGGGATGGACACAGTCTACCTCCAAAAATGACAAAAGCACCATACATATGGTCAGTGTTCGAGTGGTGTCAAAACTCGTTTCAGTTTCAATACCAACAATTAAACCGAAATTCTACATTTTTGGTAGAATTGAGAACATGTGCACCACCAACTACATACACATGTACATTCTCCACTGCATTCTAGAAGGGGAAAGACATTTCTACACAAAGAATCATGTAATAACATGATATTCACCCCCTTAAATTGATTCCCGGGGCATTTTTACCTTTTAAGGGCATATTTTTTTCTAATGTATTAAAAGTAAAAAAAAATCTATATCAATAAAATCATCTTTTTACTGCAAAAAGCAGCATTTGAAGTGGCATTTAGATGTATTCACACAGTTCAGAGGGCAAAAATGCATTTACAGTGACTACAATTGCATTAATGCAAGATATTAATGTTTTAAATAAAATTACATTTGCCATTTCAATTTCTAATACAACTGCTATTTGAAATGAGTGAGGCTCGTTCGAATCTGGAAGTGGGATTATGTATGTACATTAAGACAAAAGTTTGTTTAGTTTTATATTTACAGTAGTTCTGCCTCTATGCAGGAAATGCCTCTACTTTTTTTATGCTAAAACTTTTCATCTGTAAAGTTTATGCAGACATTTCCTTTAACCCCAATATGCAACGCAATGCAATGTGTAATTCAAAAAATGGGTGAAACGCCCTTTAATTTTTTGCCACGCTTTCCAAATCCAGAAAAAAAAAATAGGGAAATCCAAGCCATAATCGATCCAGATAAATGCAGTACTTCTATCATGCCAAATGCCCTCCTTTCTGAACAACTGAAAGTCTAAAGGTTTTTTTAAAATCCTTTACAAAATTATGTTTAATTAGGAAATATGACATGATGGAAAAAAGACGACAGCAGCTGAAATCTTCATTCATTCAGGAATGAAGCAAATGACTGGCTTTATGAAAAAGTCCCAGCCCACACAAAACATCAGGCCTGGGAAAGCACTGCATAAATTGTATTTCACAACTTGTATGGTGCTCTTATGTCATTGGAGATGGTCGGTTTCCTCATTTTCATTGTATAAATAGCATGTCATTCATAATGGCATCAATAAATGCATCATTGGAACAATATGAAGGCGAGTAAATAATGATGGAGTTTTTATTTTTGGGTAAACTATTCGTTCTTGTCCTAAGATGGTACATGCATAAATCAGTCTGGTATGGTGACCATGCGCTTGTGTATACTAAACAGAAAAAATAGCGTCATGTTCCTCTTTTCTTGTTTAAGATGGCTTAGCAAGCATATTAACTTGACACTTTTTTTTTTTCTTGTGCAACAGACACCAGATCAGCCCCCTCCAATCTTGCCTAGGAAAAGCACATCAAGAGGAGAAAGTATCAGTCTGCCCAATATGTACGTGAGAAGTCCCATGAAGGAACAGAAATCAGGTTGGTTTGTCTTTACATTTAGATATTTGATGCTTCATTGACATCCATTTCATGATATTTGGAACAGTAATGACTCAAAATCAGAGCGCTACAATACTTTGTAGATTTTAATCTATTCTTTTCTCTCCTTCCACCAAAAAAAGCAAGAAGACTCTCTGACTCGGACCATGATTACGAGTCTATCGAGGACACAATTACAGTCCCCCATGAAAGCATTTTCTATTAGAACAAGGACATGTACACAAATTAATACAGTTGCTATGTCTTCATAACAGGAAGAACCAGCCAATATGTTGTCTCCACAGCACAAATATGAAATACTTTTCAATGTGTCTAAATAAGTTTAGCCAATGCAAGGTTTAACAAACATACACATGTCCTTTTTACTGCTTATTCTTTAGGACATACGGACACCTAAAGAAAGGAAATGAGTTTGTAAATGTGTATGCTTTTATTAAAATTAACAAAAAGAACTGAAACACTTTGGTCTGTTTTCCTTGAAAGCAACAAAAATCAGAAATGGGCTTATTGAGGCATGGTTACAGATATGACAAATGTAATTAGGCTTCATTGTCTGTTGATCTGAAGTGGTCCTCATCAATGGTGGAGAAAATGTGTCCCTCGTTGCTGAGAAAGTCCACAATTTGCCTGTGAAAAGGTACAGAGAAACGAGAATCAAACTGCAGTTAAAAGAATGTGACGGGGTGTGTGCAGCAGACAGATAAGAGACTACATTTCTCTCACTTTTCCCAGGATCTCTTCTGAATCAGGGATTGAAACACTTTGAATGTCGGCTTGGGTTGTGCGTTTAGACGGCTTTTGAACGGGTTGTGCGTTTAGACGGCTTTTGCACGGGTTGTGTTTTTAGACGGCTTTTGCATGGGTTGTGTTTTTAGATGGCTTTTGGCTTTTCACACGATCATCTTAGTTCAGTGTTACAAAAAAAGGTGTTGGCTAGCATTTGCATATTATGAGCAATGCAGCATCTGTTAGGAAATTAGAGAAGTTCACAAACGAACAACTCCTGTGTCCAAATAAGCCTACTTCTATACATGGTATGGAAAAAAAGTTAGGGTTGTCATGGCACCAAATGTCAGTAGTCGGTCCCAATGCCAGTCAAACGTCACAGTTCTCTGTATCAATTCTGGTACCATAGCAAAAACTTTTGTAACTATTTTTGTTTTCATTTTTTATAAATAAATGGAAATGCTATTAAGTAAATAAGTCATAATTAAGTAAGTCTTAAGTAAATAATTCATGAAAAGGGGCATCCTCAGACCATGCACTCTAAAAAATGCTTTTTCAAAAATGGACAAATCCAGCCGTTGGGTTACATTTTTTTAAATAGAATTTTTTAGCCCAAGCCTTGGGTCGGTCTATATTTGACCCAAAATTGGGTTAAAACAACCCAGCATTTTTTAGGAGTGCATGGCTCAGTTCCAAACAGACTGTGAGACAAAATGACATTATTTTACCATTTAAACAGTTTCAAGTGAGCAGAGGGTCAAAACAATGGAGCAGTTTACACCATAAGTGCTCAGGTTCATACTAATGATTATTTGATGCTAAATCTACAAATATCTTTTAGGAATGCACTGATGTATCGGCCGATTTTTGATCAATTTACAACCGTCGGCATATCGGCTATAGCATGAAAAAGGCCGATATAACAAACTGATGGTTTATTAATGAACTGCGTGAAGGCACTGAGCTGTATAATGTCTGCTGCATAATCCAAGATTATAATGTAATATTCCTGCTGCGCTGCTGTCTGTTTTAATGTTAATCAAACAACAACAAAAAAAAAAATACTAAATTAACTTTTGTAACTTTTTTTATAAGGATTCATTTTTGCGATGCGGACAACGCAGACGGAATCCAGTCATAAAACCGGAATTTACTGCATAGTGGAATGCCACGGAATTTGTCAACGTTTTGATGAATAAATAAAACGTAGATGGAAAAAAAAAGAAAAAGATGAGGCCTTTTTTTTTAAAACAGGAGCACAAAACATGGTGAGCAGCAAAAAATAAAGATACTTTCGTCAAAATGCTTTAGAAAACGAGAGTGCAGCAGAATACAGTACCTTCAAACCAGGTTTGTGACAAGACATTTATATATTTACACACACACACACACACACACACACACACACACACACACACACACACACGGCTTGACATTAACACCCGCCATTTGCAGGAGGATTTCAGCTGTGGTGTGTAACAGTCACTCCCACTAGCCACTTTGGCGGGTTGATTTCTATTGTAGTCTTCTCAAAATGTATAACCAAATCACACACGATTCTGTTGAGCTTATGAATGCAATGTCTAATAATCAGAGGAGCTCAGATTAGCCATGAGGTGCGTTCCATTCGACCGTAAGTGGACTTCACAGGGTATTCCGTCATCTTAAGTGAGATTCCAATCTGGAGGGAGCGAACATGTTCAGTTCAAAGGGCACTGCGAATGGCTTAGGGAATAAGGGAACATCGTTACATGACTTCACAGGGAGTGTAGAGCAAAAACTGTCATTGCGCGTCGCATCACCAGTCTGAACTAACGATGGAGTTTTAGGAGTTTACGTATGCATTTGAATATTCATAGTTATTATTATACAAAATTAGAGTATGAATGGTTATGGCAATGACTGTTGTATTCGCATATTCTAATGTATGAATGTAAACAAATTAAAAGCGAGAAGCAGCTGAGGCCTGTCATTTTATACTTGATTTACCTTGTTTACTATGCAGCTGCGCGTGGGAAAGAAAGCGCACGAGATGAGACCGCTACAGTTATTAAGACCATTGATTAAGAAACACATTAATGCATAGTTAAATGTATTTTCATATTGAGCTGTTCATATTAGTTTTGCACGATATACCGGTACTAGAAAAGAATCACGATACCCTGCTATTAAAAACGGTACGATATGAAATGTTATCAATAACGGGACTTTAAGAATGACAGCACCCTAATAAGAGTAGTATTTATTTGCGTCGATGTGTGACAGCAGGAGTCAGGATGTGTGTGCAGAGCTCACCGTTCACTAAACATTAGAAGCAGAAGAGTTAAATATATACACGCAGCGCATGATAAAAAAAGCAACAGAAACGCATGCATGAGAAAATGAAGTGCTCGCACGTCCTGGCGAG
>CM031958.1:6746282-6767084 GCA_018749465.1 Paracanthobrama guichenoti
TCCAAACTCCTGGATCTCGGCCTGAACCCTTCTCTCTGCCACTGGATTGAGGACTTCCCCACTGGCAGGCCTCAGGTGGTGAGAATAGGCCAGTCCACCTCCACCTCCATCTCCCTGAGTGTGGGAGCTCCACAGGGCTGTGTCCTGAGCCCCCTGCTCTACTCTCTCTACCCGCATGACTGTTTGTCCACACACAGCTCCACCTCTATCATCAAATTTGCTGATGATACTGTTGTCCTGGGCCTCATTTCCAACAACGAGACGGCATACTTGGACGAGGTGGAGCATCTAACATCATGATGCCAGGACAACTGTCTCTCTCTGAATGTTGGCAAGACCAAAGAAATGATTGTGGACTTCAGGAAGAGACAGCAACGGACATACTCCCCTCTCATGATCAGCGGGTCACCAGTACAGAGAGTGAGCAGCTTCAAGTACCTGGGAGTAAACATCTCCGAGGACCTGACCTGGACTGCACACATTCAGACACAGGTGAAAAAAGCCAGGCAAAGACTGTACCACCTGCGCCAGCTGAGGAAATTCAGGGTTTCACCAGCTATCCTGAAAACTTTCTATTTAGGGGGCGATAGAAAGTGTATTAACTCACCAGTCATGACCGCAAAGCCCTGCAAAGAGTCGTGCGCTTATCCGAGCTCCCGTCTCTGCAGGACGTCTACACCAAACGCTGCAAAGGTACAGCTACTAAGATCATCAAGGACTCTAATCACCCTGCAAACCCTCATTTCACGCTGCTGCCATCTGGTAAGCGCTTCCGAAGCCTGATGGCCAAAACTGAGAGACTCAGGAGGAGCTTCTTCCCCCAGGCCATCAGACTCCTGAACTCAGTCACTTAACATCACGTGACTTCATTTCAGGATAAACATCGATACACTGACATTGCACTGCACTTTCTGTTCTCGTTGTTACTGTGTATCAACCTGGTATAAACCTGTTTGCACATTATACTCTTTATACATTTGTTAACCACATATTTATAACTACATATTTATACAGTCTACTTCAATTATTTTATTCCACTTCTTTATTATTTTTTTACTTTTTTCTTCTACTTGAAGTGATTATTTATAATTCTATATAGATAGATATATATATATATATAGATATATATATATAGTATATTTTTTTTAATCCTATTTCTATTATAATTTCTTCCTTGTGTTTTTAACTGTGAATTTGCACTGTCCATGGAGCGGACCTGTTTACATTTCACTGCCGATTGTATACTCTGTATATAACTGTGTATGTGACAAATAAAACTCTTGAATCTTGAATTGGCATGATCAGTATTGGGGGTAACACATTACAAGTAACTTGAGTTAAAGTACTCTGATTACATTTCAAGTATCTAGTAAAGTAACACATTACTTTTAAAATTTACAACAAAATATCCGAGTTACTTTTTCACATTTATTTGACTGACAACTCTTGTCCCCATGTTGAGAAAAATCGAGAGTAAGGGCAGAGGTGTTGTGAGTGTACAGGTTATTGTAGATCTAGACTAAATGTGAGCATGCATTTACTAATCTCACTTGTACAAAAAAAATTCAGTATTCCTCAAAATGAATAAAATCATCCATCCATCCATCCATCCATCCATCATCTTCCGCTTATCCAGGGCCGGGTCGCGGGGGCAACAGTCTAAGCAGAGACGCCCAGACTTCCCTCTCCCTAGCCACTTCCTCCAGCTCTTCTGGGGGAACCCCGAGGCGTTGCCAGACCAGCCGAGACATAATCCCTCCAGCGTGTCCTAGGTCTTCCCCGGGGTCTCCTGCCGGTGGGACATGCCCGGAACACCTCCCCGGGAAGGCGTCCAGGAGGCATACGAAATAGATGCCCGAGCCACCACAACTGGCTCCTCTCAATGTGGAGCAACGGCTCTACTTTGAGCTCCTCCCGAGTAACTGAGCTTCTCACCCTATCTCTAAGGGAGCGCCCAGCCACACTGCAGAGAAAGCTCATTTCGGCCGCCTGTATCCGGGATCTTGTCCTTTCGGTCATGACCTACAGCTCATGACCATAGGTGAGAGTAGGAACGTAGATTGACCTTCTTTACCACAACAGACTGGTACATCGACCGCATTACTGCAGAAGCTGCACCGATCCGTCTGTCAATCTCCCGTTCCATCCTTTCCTCACTCGTGAACAAGACCCCAAGATACCTGAACTCCTCCACCTGAGGTAGAAACTCTCCACCAACCTGAAGTGGGCAAGCCACCCTTTTCTGACTGAGAACCATGGCCTCGGATTTGGAGGTGCTGATTCTCATCCCGGCCGCTTCACACTTGGCTGCAAACCGCCCCAGTGCATGCCGAAGGTCCTGGTCTGAGGAGGCCAACACGACAACGTCATCCGCAAAAAGCAGCGCCGAAATCACGTGGTTCCCAAACCGGACACTCTCCGGCCCTTGGCTAGAAATTCTGTCCATAAAAATTATGAACAGAACTGGTGACAAAGGGCAGCCCTGCCGGAGTCCAACATGCACTGGGAACAAGTCCCACTTGCTGCCGGTAATGCAGACCAAGCTCCTGCTCAGGTCGTACAGGGACCAAACAGCCCTGAATAAAATCAGTCAAATTCAAAATCAGAATACTATGCAGACCTCCAATAATTTAATATTAAATAAAGCAAATATTTTTATGCATTTGATCAACCTTTATTAACCAATGTCTTGCTGCAGACCTTCGATGATCCAGTTAAACTATGAGCAAATATAGATTTTTTGTTTTTATTGGTGAAGTGTTAAACTTTTTTTCTCCTGCGTCCTATTCTTCCATTATCCAGAATGGGAGCACATCTGAAAAGTTTGTTTTAGCTGCGCCCTCTACTGTACATGCGTGAATTTGCATTTTTACCGCAGCTTGAGGTATATTTAAATTTTAGTGTGAAAGGGTCTTTACATTTGCACAAAAATATAACTTTCTTGTTATAAAATAAAAAATTAAAAAAATAAAAAAACACACGCCCAGCCCAGGTAAGAAAAAGTAAAGCAAAAGTAACGCAACACATTACTTTTCTTAAAAAGTAACTTTCCTCAACACTGGGAATGATACATTTACCAGTTACATTGATTTATTCTGACTTACTCTGAAATTATTGATTTTAGAGCATTTAGTGCACAAATCTGTGACCAGGTTTAAGTACATACTAGAACTCGGATAGTATAGTGCATGGGGTACATCTGGTGAGATTCTAGATTTCTGTCTAACTGCTCGACTTTACATTATGCAGTCGCACTATAGGAGGCCAGATAAAATACTATTGAGATAATACAGCATTATTTTAATGGTACTGGGCATAACCTCTGGTTATTGTTTCAGCTTTAACTAAGTTGTTATATAGGGGACTGTAGGAGGCTACATGGGTACTTTTTAACAATAGTGAGCATGGGGAACATTGTTAAATCGCTTTAGCCATAACCTCTGGTTAATGATCGGACAGGCGTGTTTGTGATCGTGGGCCAGCATAACGGCCGGTGCGAGGACCCTGTGCGACTCTGAGAACCGAATGAATGATTTCAATAAGAGTAAAGAGTTAAACAGATTAATCAAATGTGTAGTTAAATTGTTATACAAATGAGCTAATAATCAATTGGCATTCCAACCTAAATTCGAGGTCATAATAAAATGAGTCAGATAAAGGTAAATTGAAATTAAATAATTTTGCCCCGCTGAAAAGACAGAACGCGCAGAAACCTTCATCCGCTAATCGTAAGCCATCATTGGGACATTTAGCTTTTATGTTTTGAAGCTACACTCACCTAAAGGATTATTAGGAACACCTGTTCAATTTCTCAATGCAATTATCTAAATCAACCAATCACATGGCAGTTGCTTCAATGTATTTAGGGGTGTGGTCCTGGTCAAGACAATCTCCTGAACTCCAAACTGAATGTCAGAATGGGAAAGAAAGGTGATTTAAGCAATTTTGAGCGTGGCATGGTTGTTGGTGCCAGACGGGCTGGTCTGAGTATTTCACAATATGCTCAGTTACTGGGATTTTCGAAAATGCCTTGTTGATGCTAGAGGTCAGAGGAGAATGGCCTGACTGATTCAAGCTGATAGAAGAGCAACTTTGACTGAAATAACCACTCATTACAACCGAGGTATGCAGCAAAGCATTTGTGAAGCCACAACACGCACAACCTTGAGGCGGATGGGCTACAACAGCAGAAGACCCCACCGGGTACCACTCATCTCCACTACAAATAGGAAAAAGAGGCTACAATTTGCACAAGCTCACCAAAATTGGACAGTTGAAGACTGGAAAAATGTTGCCTGGTCTGATGAGTCTCGATTTCTGTTGAGACATTCAGATGGTAGAGTCAGAATTTGGCGTAAACAGAATGAGAACATGGATCCATCATGCCTTGTTACCAATGTGCAGGCTGGTGGTGGTGGTGTAATGGTGTGGGGGATGTTTTCTTGGCACACTTTAGGCCCCTTAGTGCCAATTGGGCATCGTTTAAATGCCACGGCCTACCTGAGCCTTGTTTCTGACCATGTCCATCCCTTTATGACCACCATGTACCCATTCTCTGATGGCTACTTCCAGCAGGATAATGCATCATGTCACAAAGCTTGAATCATTTCAAATTGGTTTCTTGAACATGACAATGAGTTCACTGTACTAAAATGGCCCCCACAGTCACCAGATCTCAACCCAATAGAGCATCTTTGGGATGTGGTGGAACGGGAGCTTCGTGCCCTGGATGTGCATCCCACAAATCTCCATCAACTGCAAGATGCTATCCTATCAATATGGGCCAACATTTCTAAAGAATGCTTTCAGCACCTTGTTGAATCAATGCCACGTAGAATTAAGGCAGTTCTGAAGGTGAAAGGGGGTCAAACACAGTATTAGTATGGTGTTCCTAATAATCCTTTAGGTGAGTGTATATGAGGGCAGGATATGACCTAAAATCAAAATCTTGTTTACATTTCAAACTTGTCATTGATTTGAATTATTATTGTTTGTATTGTGTGAAGTTTCAGCACAGTTGCACTATTTAAACATTACTTGTTACTTTACCTGCAACTTTTCCATTTCTGAAACGGCTTGTGTGGATTTGTAAGTTTTTTTTATTATTATTCTTTTATGTATTATAGGGGCCTATTTGATGACTGGTATGTTTTGTTTTAGATCACTCTGTTTTTCTGAGACTCAAGAATGCGTGCAGCTCTCACTTGTAGCCAAAAACATAGGGAATGGTACTACATTTATCGTCATTGTTATCGTTATCGCAATAAATACCAGAAAATATTGTGATACATTTTTTTTGTCCATATCACCCATCACTAATAGTTTCACACATGCATATTTCAAAGAAAAACTGTACTTTATTAACAGTCGAGAAAAGATCATGAGATTTTTCACACAGAGCTTGTTATCTAGGTTAACAGCTCGAGGCGAGAAAATGACACCTGTTTTATTGCAGTTTTTGCCATCTTAACATTTACTAACAAATCTTCATACGCGCACACACACTTGTGTTTGTCTGGAATGGATATTCAGCAAGATGTGCAAAAGAACATGCACTGCTCTGCTTAAGCATTTTGAGATGAGAATTTATAAGAAATCTTTCTACAATAAATGCATGCAAACAAATCATCAATAATTGGTACCCCCTTTTGTGGTCATTAAGATCACATGTAATTGTGCTCATATACGCTGACAAACATCTCATACTCATTGCTAGGTTGTAGTCCAAAAAGCGGCAAATACTGTGCTTTGTCACATTTACTTACACATTTATTTACAAATACCAGCCAGGGTCCGTGCTGGAGAGGATTGATAAAGGGTTACTTCAGTGATTAGCATTACACTTTGCATCAGTGTTTCAACTTTTCAAATGAATTTCTATGAAAGTTAAGCTTCCATAGGCATGATCTGAACACGTGCCACGCTTACCTCAGCTCTGCTCAGCTCTTTGCTCTTGTGATGAATGTAATCTGACTCCTGCTGCGTTTGTGCTGTGACACTCGCTCGGCTCACTCACATTATATTGAGCAGACACATCAGTTTTTAATTGTAGTGTGTTCTCTAACTGAACTAAATGATTTTATTATTATAAAACAACGGTAGGGGCAGTGCCGCGGTGGGCAAGTGATAACCAGTAGCCGTGGCTTTGGGAGTGGCCTCGTAGGGCAGCGAAGCAAGTGCATTCTGGGAGCTAGAAATAGCTCAAAATAACCTGTTTAGTAGCAACAAAGTTCAAAACTCTGTTGTGGGGACTTTTTTTTTTTTTTTTTAGGTGATATGCCATGACAAACTGTGCATTACTGCTTTTTTGTGGCCAGTTCTTTTAATAGCCTAAAGACGTATCTGATCTAATGATCCATGTGGGAAGGTTGTTTGAATTCTCCGCTGTAATGCGACCTCATGCGTAATACAGAACACTGATTGGGTTAAAAGAGCTCATTCTCATGAATAAATGCAGAGAACCCTTTTCACAGAATTTAATATAAATCTCTGGTGTCCCCAGAATGTGAAGTTTCAGCTCAAAATACCCCACAGATAAATTATTATAGCTTGTCAAATTTGCCCCTATTTTGGTGTGAGCAAAAACGTGCCATTTTTTGTGTCCCTTTAAATGCAAATGAGCTGCTCCTCCCAGAAGAGGGCAGATCCTTTACACAAGCTTCCGATACTCCAGCAACAAAACAAGCAAATCTCACTCAGCCAAAAATGTCAGAAATAACCAGTTGTGGAGTGCAGTTCATGTTTGAACCAGAGTTGGACACTGATGGATAGACTCAGGGAGAGGTTGCAACTTTTAGACGGCATCTGGACGTTTCTGAATGGCTATTGGATACATTTACGCAATGTTAGTTGTTGTGGAGTTGCGTTGATTTAACTCATTGACTAGCATGTACTGTCATGTTAGTCTATAAATTGTTGTATAGGTGCTCCTGTGGGAATGTAAAAAAGTCTGTCACCTGAATATACCATGCATAATAAATGTGCGTTTATGAATTACGCATACGGTGAGTGTTTTCGGGATCAAACTAATGACATTGCTCCAGTCGCTGTGAATATAGTCAGTATAGTCAATATGAAGTGCCATCCATCTGGATATGAAGTTAAAGCACAAACCGTTGGTTTTGACCCATCCTTTAGAAACAACTTTTTCGCAAATCCAGTGTTGTACTGACCCACGTTAGCAGTCATGTGTAAAATGATTTGCACAAAATACATTCTACGGCACATTTCCTTCAATAATGAAATTCAACAACGGTGTCCTCAGTGGCTCGGATGCCGGGACTTCATACAGATGGGATTCAGAACAACGAAAACACAGATGGAGTAGGTCGAGTCCATCAACAGCCCCAAAGCTTCAGTCCTGTAGCTCGCCCTGGGTCGACATTTCATTCAATAACATATCTGTTTTGATGCCGTTTAATGTTGATGATCGCGTTATTTTATTTACATATGAATCTGCTAATATGAGATTGCTCGTTTCTGCTTCTTCGCCTCTGTTTTGATCAGGAGATTAAATAAAGAATGAATAATTTTAATAAGGGTTAACCTATATTTATACTAGGGATGTCATGTCACAAGTACTGGTACTTCGGTACCAAGTCGGTACCGAAATTATAAAAGTGTGATGATACCAGCATTTCTGTAGTACGACTCCCGAGTATATGATAGATCCAACAACAGAACATTTGTAATGTTTTTTGGCGCCGACATTTAATACTCTAGATAGCTGATCCCAGCCTGGCTCCGCCCTCCTACATACTTCCGCTCAATTTTCATTTTCCTTCAGTACTCCGTCTGGGATTGTGGTATATTCACTGGTTTTCTCCAGTCAAATTTTAACCGGTCCAATCAGCGAACAGAGGGAGTGGCTGAGAATGGTGATGTTGATGTCGTGTGCTAGTTTGGGATGACGTCACAGTCAAACGATTGGTTATGGTAAATCCAGAGTGGCTCTGGGCAGATCCAAGAGTTTTAAACTTCAGAGTTCCCACCTTTAAAGAAGTTAACGCTTGTCAATGGAGAGTGGCCAGACTCTCTGTACCAGTGTTAATTTCGTTAACAAAGATGATGACGAAAAATATTTCTGTGACACTTTTTCTTTGACTAAAGCGAGACGTTGACAAGCTAAACTAATATCTGATGATAAAAACTATGCCGTTTCTTTGTTAACGAGACGAGACGGGACTAGAATGTCATTTGAGGAATATTGGACATTAAAAATACATGAGCTCTTCCCATGCTGTCTTTCAAAAATGTGCGTCCGTTTATGAGAGTCTGCATAATCTAACCTCTCAGACAGCCGCAGCGGCATCTGACGTCACAGGTACGGATAGTCTAGGCTACCAAAACTCGAACTAGCGAGCTCGCTGCAACGCAGCATTCTAGTGTAGACTAATCTGAAAGTGGTCACGCAAAGAACGATCTTCGTTAGGTATAAATGTCAGCAATACCTTCAATAGATATAAATGTCGATAGATATACATGTCAAAAAAGGAAAAACTTAAAAGACAGCATAGATCGAGTTAGTAAAATCCCTAGCCAACAGGTCATTTTACTAAAGCTGTTAATGGAGTGGAAGTTGTGGAACAGCAAGTTGACGGACACATGAAGCAGATAAAAACACAGCATCATCGTCCCCACCAATTTTAGGTTAGTTTGATTATAAACTTGATGGA
This sequence comes from Paracanthobrama guichenoti, assembly GCA_018749465.1. Lineage (NCBI taxonomy): Eukaryota > Metazoa > Chordata > Actinopteri > Cypriniformes > Gobionidae > Paracanthobrama > Paracanthobrama guichenoti. The sequence goes on from CM031958.1 coordinate 6,754,958, forward strand.
TGTATATTGCTTTTTATGTTTGAACAAACTCTAGCCTGTATATTAGTTTAAGGCATGGGTGATAGCCCGGTTGAAATATTTCAGTCATGTTGCGCCGTCATCAGGCAAGCTTATCATTTAAACGCTTTTTAATCATTGTTTTAAACCATTCAGACACATTAAGCAGCGAGGGAGAATTAATTTAAGTAAATACGCGGGTTAAAGTTAAGCGCCTGACTGAACTTGAGTTCTATTTCATGCCTTGTGCTTGAACGTTCAAATACACTCTTAAATAAACGTGAACGGTTTAAGATAAAGTATGTGTAGTAGTAGGATATATATGGGATCCTGGTAGACTATTAATGAGATCTTAAAGGTATAGCTCACCCCAAAATGAAAATCTATCACCACTCACCCTTAAGTGGTAAAGGGATATGAAGCATTGCATAAGAGTGCAATGTCAATACAGCCTAAAATACATTTTGCATAAGCTTAATTGAATTGGTCTAAATGGAGAAAAATGATAATGACCATTTTTGTGTAGTAAAAGACTAAAAAAGCTACCAAATTTAATGTTGGTAACGGCAGTTTGACTAAAACTATGAAAGGCAAAATGACTAAAATGTGACTAAGACTAATAAGCATTTTCATCTGAAGACTAAATCAAAAATGGCTGTCAAAATTAACAGTGCTCTGTACAAATGAAATGTACAAGAGTCTGGTAGGACAAGGCTAAGCTGATCCAGCGAGTAAACACAATGGCCTCTCTGTGCTTCTCACTTTGGGGGGGGTGTGTCTGTGCTAAAAGTGCAGATCATCAACAGTCATGGGCGGGGTTTCTCTACTCTTACGTAGGAGCAGGGAGAAATAGGAAATGATGCATTATGAGAGATTGATAATGATTGATGGGGATTATAAAAAAAAAGTATTGGGTGAATTTTTACCATTACAGGGTGATTATTTACACACTGTGGACACATCGGTGTTCAAATCAAATCACCTTTATTTATATAGCGCTTTTAACAAGTCCAATTGTTTCAAAGCAGCTTCACATTGTTAACAGGAAAATAATGCAACAGAATTTGTACAGCCGTTCTGGTGAAACGGTGATGTTATCCAGCTAATTTCAAGTATCATATAGCGTCAATGCGGGCAGATCGGTAATATAGATGAAATTTAGGTGTCCCCAACTGAGCAAGCCAAAAGCCAGAGGCAACGGTGGCAAGGACAACACCTTATAAAAGTGAATTTTGCATAATAGGTCCCCTTTAATGGCTACAACACGTATAGAACAGTACAGAGATATTTCATGTCAGAGCGGGATTTGTTTTACCAGTGAGCGTGAGCAGTTCATGAGTGGAGCGTTCTCTTGGGACATTATCAACTGAGTGGAGCGCGCTGGCGGTGATGAGAACAGATTAGGAATCAAACTATTGAGTATCAAGCCTTATGAGAATGGAGTCAAGTTTGTGAGAAATTTCACATGATGCTTTCTATGGCAGGCAATAGAGGAAGCCCTTTCAGAGAAATTGAGTACGTGCTATTCTCACAGCTCAGTCGGGGGAACAGAAGAGAAACAGAAACTAAGAAAGAGGAAGAGAAAAGTAAAATCTTTTGCAGGGTCAAGGTCCACTAGAAAAGCTCTTTCTTTATAGAGACATATCCCAGGAGGAGGAGTTTGTACCTGATAACATTGACGCTCATGCTACTAAGCTTCTGCTTGAGGTCTTGCATGCTGATGCCTTGAGGTTCATGACAACTCTTAATCAGACCCAAAACCTGCACAAAGACCAAACACATCTCTAAACTTATGACGCCAGTCATAAAACTACAGACAATGAAAAAGAATTGCAGTGTTGTATATATCGGTGTTATTTTTATGATTTATGATTTTTTTTAAAGAAAAAGACAATGTATGATGACTATTTGATATATATATTATTGCTACACACAAATACATTATGTAATGTAACTCTTGTACAATGAAGCATTTTGACTCACCTGGTTCTGGTTGGCACTCAAACCGTTGACTAGCATATTAGCACCAGAATAGCTTCCTGCAGACCCCATGCTACCCATGCTAGTATGAGACACGGCCATTGTGCTCGTCCCGCCGCCCCCTCCCTATGAAGAAAGAGCATCAATCTAAACAAATACATTAATGAGAGAGAGAGAGAGAGAGAGAGAGAGAGAGAGAGAGAGAGAGAGAGAGAGAGAGAGAGAGAGAGAGAGAGAGAGAGAGAGAGAGAGAGAGAGAGAGAGAGAGAGAGAGAGAGAGAGAGAGAGAGAGAGAGAGAGAGAGAGAGAGAGAGAGACAGAGAGAGAGAGAGAGAGAGAGAGAGAGAGAGAGAGAGAGAGAGAGAGAGAGAGAGAGAGAGAGAGAGAGAGAGAGAGAGAGAGAGAGAGAGAGAGAGAGAGAGAGAGAGAGAGAGAGAGAGAGAGAGAGAGAGAGAGAGAGAGAGAGAGAGAGAGAGAGAGAGAGAGAGAGAGAGAGACAGAGAGAGAGAGAGAGACAGAGAGAGAGACAGAGAGAGAGAGACAGAGAGAGAGAGAGAGAGAGAGAGAGAGAGAGAGAGAGAGACAGAGACAGAGAGAGAGAGAGACAGAGAGACAGAGAGAGAGAGACAGAGAGAGAGAGAGAGAGAGAGAGAGAGAGAGAGAGAGAGAGAGAGAGAGAGAGAGAGAGAGAGAGAGAGAGAGAGAGAGAGAGAGAGAGAGAGAGAGAGAGAGAGAGAGACAGAGAGAGAGAGAGAGAGAGAGAGAGAGAGAGAGAGAGACAGAGAGAGAGAGAGAGAGAGAGAGAGAGAGAGAGAGAGAGAGAGAGAGAGAGAGACAGAGAGAGAGAGAGAGAGAGAGAGAGAGAGAGAGAGAGAGAGAGAGAGAGAGAGAGACAGAGAGACAGAGAGAGAGACAGAGAGAGAGAGAGAGAGAGAGAGAGAGAGAGAGAGAGAGAGAGAGAGAGAGAGAGAGAGAGAGAGAGAGAGAGAGAGAGAGAGAGAGAGAGAGAGAGAGAGAGAGACAGAGAGAGAGACAGAGAGAGAGAGAGAGAGAGAGAGAGAGAGAGAGAGAGAGAGAGAGAGAGAGAGAGAGAGAGAGAGAGAGAGACAGAGAGAGAGAGAGAGAGACAGAGAGAGAGACAGAGAGAGAGAGAGAGAGAGAGAGAGAGAGAGAGAGAGAGAGAGAGAGAGAGAGAGAGAGAGAGAGAGAGAGAGAGAGAGAGAGAGAGAGAGAGAGAGAGAGAGAGAGAGAGAGAGAGACAGAGAGAGAGAGAGAGAGAGAGAGAGAGAGAGAGAGAGAGAGAGAGAGAGAGAGAGAGAGACAGAGACAGAGAGAGACAGAGAGACAGAGAGAGAGAGAGAGAGAGAGAGAGAGAGAGAGAGAGGAGAGAGAGAGAGAGAGAGAGAGAGAGAGAGAGAGAGAGAGAGAGAGAGAGAGAGAGAGAGAGAGAGAGAGAGAGAGAGAGAGAGAGAGAGAGAGAGAGAGAGAGAGAGAGAGAGAGAGAGAGAGAGAGAGAGAGAGAGAGAGAGAGAGAGAGAGATATACAGTACCGGTCAAAAGCTTGGAAACATTACTATTTTTTATGTTTTTGAAAAAAAAAGTATCTTATGCTCATCAAGCCTGCATTTATTTAAACAAAAATACAGAAGAAGGAGAAAAAAAGTAATATTGTGAAATATTATTACAATTTTAAATAAAGGTTTTCTATTTTAACCCTTGTACGGTCTACATTTGGGAATTACACTCGGGGTCTTTGGGGTCTCCACACACCCCAGGCAACAAAATGTGATTTTGTAACAAAACAATTGTTTGTTTGTTTTTAGAACAAATGTAATTTTACTCTGTTTATTAATGTTTTTACTCCACATCGGTGCAGTTTCTGAAGTATTTATAATAATTTTTAAATGTATATAAATAAATGAATATAAATTCACACAAAATCTGTTTTTTTATGTAAAATTCACTTTATAAAATAATTTATATATTATAACAATTAAAATTAATTTGTCAAAGTTTAGCATTTTTTGTACTGAAGAAATCTTTTTTTCAATGATGCTACATTATGATTAGAATCAAACCTGAACAAGAGAAAAGTTGGAAAAGTTCTTTAGAGTTTATCATTTATTTCAAACATCTGATTTTCTTACAAATTGAATCTACACTTCAGTTACTAACTGTAACAGAACAAACATTAACAGAAATTAACAGTTATATTACATATTGAGTAAACAATACACTCAAAATGCAATGAACTGAACAGCAATAACAAATGTGTGTGTGTGTGTGTGTGTGTGTGAGAGAGCATGATCGTTTTGCATGGATGTTTTATGCATTGTTGGAAGCGCGCCACTTCATTTCTGTATGCGTGTTCTGTGTTTCTGTTTTTGAGGATGAATTTTGTCCATTTTCTAAGCGAACATAAAAACATATCAATCCATTTAATTTTTGTATTTGTAGATCTAGAGAGTGCTGACAACAGTACAAAGTACAATTGGGAAGCCATTTGGACAAAGGGGAAAAAAATAAAAATATTTGAGAAAACGTCCTTTGGGGTCAGAAAAGACCCCAAAGACCGGAGAAGGGTTAATATACTTTAAGCAGTAACTTATTCCTGTGATCAAAGCTGAATTTTCATCATCATTACTCCAGAGTATCATTACTCCTCAAAAGTATCACCGGTTTCAACAAAACATTAAGCAGCACAACTGTTTCCAACATTAAAAATAAATCATATCAGAGTCATGATAAATCATATCATATCATGTGACACTGAAGACTGGAGTAATGATGCTGTAAATTCAGATTTGATCACAGGAATAACTAGAAAAACATCATTTTAAATTTCTTTATTTTTTTATCAAATAAATGCAGTCTTGATGAGCAGAATCATATTACTAATACTATCAGTTAAACGTTTTTTATTTTTTTTTTTGCTGCATGGTAAAAGAAACATGCTATATTTGTTAACTCACGGGGCGCGACGACACATGCAACCACACGTGCCTACTAATAGAAAAGAAGTAATGTCAGGCCTACTGTGTTGGACTATTTCGACAGAAAGGGCGACGAAATTACTTCGTAAAATACAGCAGTAGTACAAGCTCCTGACTGGTGGAAAGCAAATGAAAGGCGCTTCCTGAGACTGGCCACTGTAGCGAGGCGCTATCTCTGTATTCCCCGGACATCAGTGCCATCTGAAGCCTTGTCATGCGTGTGGAGAGCGTGCGACCCCATTTCGCTGCTTAGCCAGATGAAAGTATAAACAAGGCTTGAGAGGGTGTTTTCTGTCAACAGGCTGCGCTCCAGACTAACCCCACATCACTTAGACATGTTACTAATGTACAAAAAACCATACAAGGTGTGGATTGAGGTAGGCCTGCTACTTTTATATCTGACGGGGTTATGAAAAAAAACTATTCCGGTTCTTCAAAGCTTCAAACGGATCCAGTGTCTCAATTTGGTAATTATTTAAGTGAAAATATTAAGTGTAGGCCTATTTATTTTATGCTTTTTATTTATATGATTTTATTATTTTTTCTCTGTTGTCAGAAACGCTGCAGGTGCGTGTAAATGTGATCATGTGAATCCAGGTTCTGTTGTTGAGCTGCTCTGTATGTTCTGATGTTTGCACAGTAAAATAAACACGTGAAAAAAATGGGTCACAGACACTCGTCAATTGTATTTTTATTTAATGCAAATTCAACTTTATAATCTTATCAGTTAACGGTTAATAATCGGATAATGAGCGGTGGTTGTCGGTCGGGAAAATGAACCGTAATGAGCATCCCTACACTGCACTTTTAAAACCACATGAATCATTTTTGTTGACATAACTAACTGGGCGGTGGATCAGCAGTTCCCAGCATGCTTTGCAAGGGACTGCATTAGTGAGTAAATTTAGGGATTAAACTTATTATGTTTTTCTGTACAGGGAAAGTTGTGTTAGTTGTGTTTAATGTTCAGTTATGTTGGACATTTAGAGGAGTTTCTGTAATGTTTGTGAATTCTGTGGTGGTTATGCTGAAGAGGCTGGGCACTCAGTGATCTATGCTAATGTCTGGAGTGACACCAGTCTTATATTTTCATGTTATACACTGCATGATGATGAATGAAACATCAATTAAATGTTTTAATTTAAGTTTGACAAATATAAAAAGGCATAAGTATATAAATATAACTTAAATAATTACATTTCATTGCATGAATTAGTTTATGAGTTGGGGCTACACATTTATTGGATTGAAATCCTGCCCTCAATTAAATTGAGTTTGTCCAACGAGTGTATATAGAAATACATAAACTAGGGTGTGTGAACATTACAGCACAAAAAGACAAGTCAGCATGACAAGTGTCGCAGTTTGGTCTACTACACACTCTTAAGCTAGGGTGACGCTCGTGCGGTTTTTAACGTCCCCCGTCTCATATGAGGAACTTGATCTCCAGAGCAGCTCAGAGTCACATCAGCAGCATTTCACCATTTCTTCAGAGAAAACGATTAACTGATACACAGAAACACAAAACGCCTTCACTACAAAATAAAACTTTGTGACGGCATATATTATTATTGCACATTAGAATGTACGTCATATGGTTATTTTATGAGATAACCACACCATTTGTATCCATGTTTTAATTTAAACAGTACAGAAAAAAATCTAATATCATAATTGTTGACATTTTATTTGATTGCATATTAAAAATAATTCAATATCAATTACACTGTTAAAGTTTTATGAATTGATTTGCTTACCACCATTTTTGAGAATAATTTTGTAAACAGAGTTTCTTAGGACCCTATTGTTAAAGTTTTTTATAAATCCTTAAATTGCTTACATTTGAGAACCAGCCACTCAGGTTGATTGAATTGATTGATTTGATTGATTGATTGATTGATTGAATATTTATTTGTCATTACACATGTACAAGTACAGTGTAACGAAATGAGTTTGGAGCAAGCCTCCGGGCCGCAGCCGATTAGTCAGGCGCCGCCACACGCTCTCCAGAAATACAAGAATGCAGTTTAGCAAGCATTACATAGCAAAACACAACAAAACATAAACATAAACATAAACATGACACAGTACACGTGGTCACGTGATGGGATTTTTTGTATGGACTGGGGGAGGAGATAGATAAAGACAGGCAGACGGTTGTAGTGGGATCAGGTTAGGTATTGTGTATGGTGCGAGTGAGTCTGTGAGAATGTTAGCCATAACTTCAGATGTTTTCGAGTTCAGTTCTATGGTTTGTCCTTGAAGGGAGATAAGACAGGTCTACAGATGGCGGCACTGGACGTATCATAAAGTTCATTTAATCATAAAATTACTATTATTTTGTGTTGTTTTGTTAAAGTACAGTTACTAATAATATTACATGTTTGTTTATTGGAAATTTAACAGTGGAGCACTGAGCTTGAATTGATATGCAGATCAAATTAACTTAACAACAGTAACGTGCAAAAATATAATTATCAGGAAAATGTAAATATTCTGCTCTTATTAAATGTACCATTGTTGTTCTAGTATCATAATGAACTGACCGACACCTTCAGTGATTATAAAAGGAGCGATCTTTACTTGTGTAATTCAGTCAGTTTATTTTTTGAGACTTTGTGACATCCTACTCTTTTCTACTATTTACTTTTTTTTATTTTAACCCTTGTGTTATGTTGCGGGTCAATTTGACCCGTTTAGATTTTCTAGTTGTTGGAAATACTGGTTAACCTGTGTTTTTTTCTTGATATTGTGAGATATCGTCATGAACATGCATGCAAAGTTTCAACAAGCAAAACCAGCACCGTGTGTGAGGTGCAAGGAATTCATATGCAGAAAGCACACACTTGCTGTGCTCATCATGTCAGAAGTAACTTCTTGACTTTAAGAAATGAGTCTATAAAACAGCCAACTTAGGAAAAATAAATATTTTCATTATACAGCTACATTTAATTGTTCAGTTATGATGTTCTAAGAAAAAGTATGTAAACAAAATTTATTTGCAAAACAAGTCGGCATACTGTTTATTTTTAAATTTTGTCAAAACAAAACAGCTTTAAAAAATGGTTAAAAAACATTTTCATTAAATCATATCTTCATATATATATATTTTTGTGGAATATTTGACAAATGTTGATATTAAAAGTTTACAGTTTGTAGCTGAATCTTTGTTGTTTTTCATAGTGTGATTTTTGAGGAATTGTATTGAATCCAATTAGGGTCAATTTGACCCGCTCCATAAAGGGTGTACACAGAAATCGAACAGTGCACAAGGGTTAAGGAGTGAAAAATGTCAAATAAGTCAATAAGTGCCCCTCTGCCGTCGCAATAAATCACACAATATATGTACATGACCTCAATCATTTTTTGTGATGCAATATATCACCCATTATGTTTACGTGATAATGAATGTCACCAACATTTTACTCGATTGTGCCGTCCTCTTGAATGTTTTTCCGTGACGGAGGCGAAAGTGGTTCTTGGGCAGTTCCTTCATACACAGAGCGGTTATCGACAGGCGGCGCCATTTGAGGCGTTGTAGTGTTTTCCTGACAACTCCTGACAGTTTGGAAGAATAAGCCCAAATGGACTCGATCTCAAAGCCGCAATCCCCTGTTCCGGTGCACATATAAATGTCAACGCAGAATGACGAGCCGTTTCACAAGGGAAAATCTTTGTGTGTTTACTATTTTTTTTTTTAGGGTAATATATTTTTTACCCTTAATTTCCATGATCTAAAGAATTAAAAGGTTGTCATTTGAAAGTGTGTAGGTCTACTTGCATTATTATGCTGTTATATTAGGATTATATATTCAGTGGCATAAAATCATTTTAAAATGACAATATATCGTTTATTGCAATTATTTCTGGGACGATATATCGCGAAACAAAAAGTAGTTATGACAGGCCTACTCTGCCGCCACCTACTGGTTATAGTGGTAATGTTATGTCTTTTTAAAATAAAAGTGCTTGTTTGCCACAAAGTGGCCTCCACCTTTAAACTTTGTTTTACAAATCATAAAACAATTTATGATATTTATATTTAGAGCTTTAAAAGTGCTGTAAAAGTGAAAAGTGCTTGAATTTCACTTGCAAAGGGTCGTACGAACCCTGAGATGAATAATGTAAAAAAAAAAAAAAAAAATACATTACTACATTAAATCAATGGTGAATGTTGGTGATTTGTGGACTTACAATGGTTTCTCCTGCTTTCCACGTCAGCGCTGTTTGATCTGCTTATCGATGCGGTACTTTAACGGTATTCTTATCGGTTCTTTTTGTTATTTTTTTAATTAAAAAGCCTAATTGAGAACATAATTAACATTGCTTTATAATATGAAAAGTAAAATATCTATAGCAAAAGAAACATCAATGTTTGAACAAAACAAATATAAAACATCTATTTGTAAATGCACCAGTGTGCAGGTGTTATTTGTGTTTTATATGCATAAGATACAATATAAGAATGAAGAAACAAAGTGCAAACAAATGTTGAATACACAATAAAACAGATGCAAATGAAATAAACGGTGCTTTATTTTCAGGAAGATCTACTTACATTAAGTAATACGCCTACAAAACACATCTAATAAAGTAATCAAATGTAATTTAACTGCATAGTTTTCACAGTATAAACTGATAGATTAATGTGGATTAAAGCTAGTTTTTCATTCAAGAGCTGTGAGTATTTTCTCTTTGCCTTTTGTTGTTTGATTGACATTAATGGCTCAATCGTCAGCAGGTGTATTAGACGCTGCCCCTTCTAATAAGATCGAATAATGTCATTAGGGCTGGGCGATATGGCTGAAAACTTTATCACGATATAAATGTTTCATATCGGTCGATTTTTTTTATGACCAGGAGAAAAATATATTACATATAAATATTTTTATTTTAAACTTAACCTTCCTCTGATTATACTCCCCTCAGTTATAAAGGCAGAAACACAGCCATGGAAAGCACTCAAATAATTCAAATGTAAATATGTTTATACTCGATGCGTCCGCACGAGCACGAGGGTATGCGCGGCAAAAATGACGTCACCGTGAGGCGGGTGGTCGTGCGCACAGAGACCCCATTCCGCTTAGCAGGGAACTTAACGCGCGGCTCCGCCACCGAAGGTGCACGAGTTCAAGGCGAATCTCACCACACCGGCACCCAGTTTGCACGTCTAAATCAGTTGCTTATATTTATAAAATGAGCCTACAATAGCAGTTTAATAATAATTTTCATGAAACTAACTGAAAATGTTTAAGAGCTGGTTCAGTTATTGTATACATGCTCTCCCATCCATATATTCTGTTCTAATGCCACCAGTAATACTGGCTTTACTGGGTTTTACACAATGGTTTTGGTAAAGTTTAATAAAGTAAACCTTACTTCTCACCGCTGTTTCCTGATGGTTTATAGAGCAATTACTCCGAGCTGCCCTCCCGTTGTTTCAAAGATTAGCACAACGGCGAGCGCGTCGAGTATAAACACTTCCTCAAACGGACGAGGTGCGCGCAGTCAGCAGAGGCTCGTGCTGTGGAGCCAGACGAAAGGCTTAAGGTGGTTACACCAAGTATGTGGCGTTACCAGTCTTGGTGGGGACGACGGTCTTGCATAATTTGCAGACGACATTGGTCTGACTACGGTCAGACTTATAAAATACAAAAAAACCGCCATACTGGCAAGCTGACTTATTTTTCTTGATTCATCAACACTTTCCTCGTTCACTGCAGCACTCATTTTCCCAGATCACCCTCCACCGGTTCTGTTACTGAACCAAACTTGACACTGGTACATGATTGGCTGTTAGCGTGTCGCTCCCTACGTTGCTAGGTTACCAGAGAGTGAGTGCCTTTGTTCATGTAACCAGACTTGCTTCGCAACCTCTGGATTCTTCCGACGAAGAAAAAAAGAGGAAAAAACAAACAAAAAAACACAGTTTTTATTGATATCGATTGCGTGTCCATCGCAATACATATCATTATCGTTTTATCATTCTATTTGTTGTGTGTTTGATGGTTCAGACGCACACACGAAGTCTGAAGTATGTGCACGTCGGTCCATTTCGCAGTGCACACACACAGCTGCCTTGAAGTTGGAAACAGCGTCTCATGCACGGATTATTGTGCATTTAATAGCTCTTTTTGTTATCAAACACATCCCGCAATTGTAGAGACTGCATTTTACAACAATCACAGATTGAGCTAAATCTGACGTTAAGTTTGGGTTTAGGAAGAAATCACAGCACACCGCTGTGAGGGAAGGAAGTTGGGCTCGACGGAACACGGCTAGTTTTTAATAGTTTTACCTCGTATCATCTTTTTATAATCCGCCAAAATGAAAGCCAAAATCGAAATGGAAAATAAAACTAGATTAATATCACAGGCCTAAAGTGGAACCAGACTAAACTTTTGTTAGTTCTTGGGCATCATCACTCATTACACTGGGACAGACGTGTTGTGTGGGCTGTAACTCACTCTCTTCTGGACAGCGAACAGCACCATAGACAAATGGTTTAATATATCTTATATATCAGTGATAAATAGTAGCCTAAGTGCCTTTTCTTAATTTCTCCGGTACTGACAGCAGAACCGATAGTGTCGGAGATTAATCGATACAGCTGTCATTCATAATTTAATACCGGGGCTCGGTACCCATCCCTATTTATAACACAGAATTCTGCGCAAACGCTTCCCACTCGATCTCAGTAGTGATGTTATTAATACATGCAAATACAAATGCTTTCTAACTGGATCTCCCAGCACTGTGTAGTAACGGTGTTGCGTGATCGAGATCGGCACGTGAATGAACTTTCGTTTCGTTTGCCATTTGATATTTCTCATACAGTAGGTAACAAATGTCAGCTCTTATCAGTTGGGCACTGTGGTGGTGCACCAGTGCGACCTCTAACAAAATTTAGTTGCACCAGCAGAAAAAAAAGGTAAAAAAAATGCCACCATTTGGTCGCAGTCTGGAGCCCTGACAATCCCCCAAAAATGTAAACAGAAAATAGAATTTAGGAAACAATAAGACCGATTTCATAGGGCCCTAATTATTAAGCTATATGACTGTCAGTTCCAGCTTTCTATTTTAAATGATTTGAGAATGTTAATCTTACTCTTTAGGTCAAATGTAAGCAATTAATAATAGGGATGCATCGATTCTGA
>CM031958.1:6824721-6836989 GCA_018749465.1 Paracanthobrama guichenoti
TTTTTTTACAGTGTGTTGTCCTAGGGAAATCATTTCTAAACCAAAAGCTAACTGGGCAAGTTCATTGATTTTACCACACTGTGAATCTCTCTAGGCCAGTTCAGACTCGTCGCTGAGGACCTCCCGTACAATACAATAGAGGAAATTGTGGGTCTGTGTCCTGTTGGAGTGGACGCCTGTGGCTCCTTCATCTTCACAAGCAGAGAGGAGTTGACCATAGACAACTTCACGGTACCCAAAGGAAAACAGCTGACCCTGCTTTCAGTGGAGATCTCTGAAGATGGAGAAAGACTTGCACGGTGTCATGTGGTGGGGCAGAACAAGGCCTCCGCAGAGATATTCCTTCCTCTGGCCCTCAAAGGAGAGTTTTACGAGTATGAAAGTGACCGTGATTACACTCTACAGGAAATCATGTCATCAGCCAGGTTGAGCTGCCGCCGCTTCCGTAGTACAAGCATGAAGAACAGTGGAGCCCTGTTGGTGTTCAGCCCAGTGTATGAAATTAGTGCCATTATGCACAGTAAGTACAGCAGTGTTACTTTGCTTTGGAAATCTTTGTCAAATCCTTTTTCCACCGACATGAAAGTGGACGATTATAAACACAATGAGGCTGTAGTAGTGGACTAGTGAGTAGATGCTGGCGCTTAATTTCCGACAACCTCTGTAGTCCCATTTAGACACTCAAGACAGCAACAATTTTTCAAGACAAATAAAACCTTTTAGAAAAGAAAAAAAATCACAATCACATCTTAAAATATGTCACTGCCATTGTTTTGTCTCAAGATGCAACCAGCCACGTTTTCTAAAAGACATGTGACTAATTTAACTAAGGTCTAATCTAAACCCTGTCTGTGAACTCGGAGGAAGTGGTCTTAGTGATGTATTTTATGTCTTGTGTACTTGTGTTCAACAAAAAGCTCATTGACTTCAGGACAATGGAAGTGAAAGTGCCAAAATGCTAACTAATTTCCAGGTTTTGGCATGCAAAAATACTTCATCCCTGCCACTACAGAAAAATTGGCTTGTCTAGACTATATTTCCATCTTTTAATGCCACTGTTTTGGGTATTAAAAAAAAAACAATTTGTAATAGAGCAGGCACTTTGAGTTTTTAATGGGTTATGTTATAGCCCTGCTTTTTTTATGAAGTATATGTATGGACTGCTTGATCATTTCACCGTATTATTTACTGCCATGCGAGTAAGCCGCATGAGGCTCGTGAGCCGTGCAATGACTAACACTGCATTAGATCGAAAGGTCTGAAAAAGCCCTAACATTTACCCTCCCTTGAAGAAATCAGGACAGAAGTGGTTGAAAGTGAACAAAAGAGATGGATTAAAACACCAGGTGTAAACAGGAATGTGTCTCCCTCATCTACTTGTGATCCGATTGACCAAAATGCACCTGAATACCAGGTGTAAACAGGACCTAAGTACACCTGTCAGAGCAGGGGTGTCTAATGCTCCTCCTGGAAGGCCACTGTGCTGCAAGGTTTAGCTCCAATCCTAATGAAAAACACCTGAACCAGTTAAGCAAGGTCTTGAGGATTACTAGAAAGTCATGTGAGTTGGGGCAAGTTGGTGAGACATTGGCCCTCCAGGAGCAGAATTGGGCACCCCTGTCATATAGGCTTGATACATGGAAATGGTTCTGGAATAAATGTCTGTTAATGATTTTTTTACATTTAGTGAGGAAGAACGTGGTCAAGTTCCCCTCCACTCTGGAAGTGGATGTCCAGGACGTGACAGAACAGTGCCAGGATTTAGTGTTCATAACTCCGCTATCACTGACTGAAGTTGCAAGTCAGCCAAATGAGTCCTTCCCTACTATGGTAGAGGTCCTTGATGGCCCAGAAGGCAATCAGTTTTTTAATTGCAGCTGGTTCAAAGAATTGCAAAGAGGAAGGCAACTCGTGTTGCATGGGTGTGGCCACACAACACTGATATTAGCCTCAACTCCAAAGGGAAGGAAGGCAAAACAGTACTACTTAATCTCAGAGAGGTATGGTGGACGAATGAGAAGAAGGGCCCGGGAATTTGGATCAGTGTACGAGCTATACTTGGCAACCTCTCAGTCTCCTGGTTTGACAGTAAGCGTGACTCGGCACAGCGAGGCGGTAGAAGAAGAGGGAATCCCTGCACTCAGCGTCGGTGAGCAGCTGGAGGTGTTGAGGACTCAGCTCATGGACGGACTCAAGGATAAATCTGGAGCTGCTCAGAAAGTAGAAAGTCTCATTTGCAAACGGACTATGGAAGTGGATGAAGATGACGATGAAGATGACGAAGATGACAGTGAGGAAATCTCTCTGCCACTGTTTATGGCAGGTCACTTTGTGGAAAAGCTTTCAGACAACAAGAAGTATAAATTAACAGATTTAATGAGCTCTTTGCCTCTGGATGTTAAAGTGGTGACTCGGGATAAAAACCTAGAACAAGATCCCCTGGCGGGGTTAACAGCATTTAAGCTGGAGGAGACTTTCACAGAGAACACAGTACTGGCAAGCCTACCCAATAAACCAGATTGGTGTTTTGAGATGCCGGTACGCTGGTTACAAATGTCTCTCTGTTTCACCTCTGATCATCTGCCGTGGTCCAGTGGTGAGCCCCCAGAACTTCATGTAGAGACGGTCACCGAGGTGACAGAAAAATTCTACTATGAATATCACAAACTCATAAGCAAAATTGAGGAACCACCCCCTCGTCCCCCAAAGCGGAAGCCATCCACTTTAGAAACTTCTAAAAAGTCCCCAAAATCCAAATGCGATGTGACCAAACAACTCGGCAACCTCTCGCTTCATCAGACAAAGGGTCAACGGGCCCCTGCACCTCTTCCGCCAGATGATGTAAGTACAAACCTTCATTCACCCAACTAGAATAGAAATGTAGTACTCAAACAGGAACGTGTCTTAGTTCTGATTCACATTCTCAGGTAATACAGCTAATACAGGATTATCCATTACAGCATTTACCAAATTCCCCTGTGGTTAATGTTTATGAGTGATGGAAAAATCGATTGCTTATAAGGTCAAGCTACAAGCACAGTAATCAAAATCTTTTTTTAAAGGAATAGTTCACCCAAAAATGTGATCATCCCTTTCATAAACTTATTTGTTTCAACATGCTCTTTGCTATACAATGAGTGTTTGGGGATGGACACAGTCTACCTCCAAAAATGACAAAAGCACCATACATATGGTCAGTGTTCGAGTGGTGTCAAAACTCGTTTCAGTTTCAATACCAACAATTAAACCGAAATTCTACATTTTTGGTAGAATTGAGAACATGTGCACCACCAACTACATACACATGTACATTCTCCACTGCATTCTAGAAGGGGAAAGACATTTCTACACAAAGAATCATGTAATAACATGATATTCACCCCCTTAAATTGATTCCCGGGGCATTTTTACCTTTTAAGGGCATATTTTTTTCTAATGTATTAAAAGTAAAAAAAAATCTATATCAATAAAATCATCTTTTTACTGCAAAAAGCAGCATTTGAAGTGGCATTTAGATGTATTCACACAGTTCAGAGGGCAAAAATGCATTTACAGTGACTACAATTGCATTAATGCAAGATATTAATGTTTTAAATAAAATTACATTTGCCATTTCAATTTCTAATACAACTGCTATTTGAAATGAGTGAGGCTCGTTCGAATCTGGAAGTGGGATTATGTATGTACATTAAGACAAAAGTTTGTTTAGTTTTATATTTACAGTAGTTCTGCCTCTATGCAGGAAATGCCTCTATTTTTTTTATGCTAAAACTTTTCATCTGTAAAGTTTATGCAGACATTTCCTTTAACCCCAATATGCAACGCAATGCAATGTGTAATTCAAAAAATGGGTGAAACGCCCTTTAATTTTTTGCCACGCTTTCCAAATCCAGAAAAAAAAAATAGGGAAATCCAAGCCATAATCGATCCAGATAAATGCAGTACTTCTATCATGCCAAATGCCCTCCTTTCTGAACAACTGAAAGTCTAAAGGTTTTTTTAAAATCCTTTACAAAATTATGTTTAATTAGGAAATATGACATGATGGAAAAAAGACGACAGCAGCTGAAATCTTCATTCATTCAGGAATGAAGCAAATGACTGGCTTTATGAAAAAGTCCCAGCCCACACAAAACATCAGGCCTGGGAAAGCACTGCATAAATTGTATTTCACAACTTGTATGGTGCTCTTATGTCATTGGAGATGGTCGGTTTCCTCATTTTCATTGTATAAATAGCATGTCATTCATAATGGCATCAATAAATGCATCATTGGAACAATATGAAGGCGAGTAAATAATGATGGAGTTTTTATTTTTGGGTAAACTATTCGTTCTTGTCCTAAGATGGTACATGCATAAATCAGTCTGGTATGGTGACCATGCGCTTGTGTATACTAAACAGAAAAAATAGCGTCATGTTCCTCTTTTCTTGTTTAAGATGGCTTAGCAAGCATATTAACTTGACACTTTTTTTTTTTCTTGTGCAACAGACACCAGATCAGCCCCCTCCAATCTTGCCTAGGAAAAGCACATCAAGAGGAGAAAGTATCAGTCTGCCCAATATGTACGTGAGAAGTCCCATGAAGGAACAGAAATCAGGTTGGTTTGTCTTTACATTTAGATATTTGATGCTTCATTGACATCCATTTCATGATATTTGGAACAGTAATGACTCAAAATCAGAGCGCTACAATACTTTGTAGATTTTAATCTATTCTTTTCTCTCCTTCCACCAAAAAAAGCAAGAAGACTCTCTGACTCGGACCATGATTACGAGTCTATCGAGGACACAATTACAGTCCCCCATGAAAGCATTTTCTATTAGAACAAGGACATGTACACAAATTAATACAGTTGCTATGTCTTCATAACAGGAAGAACCAGCCAATATGTTGTCTCCACAGCACAAATATGAAATACTTTTCAATGTGTCTAAATAAGTTTAGCCAATGCAAGGTTTAACAAACATACACATGTCCTTTTTACTGCTTATTCTTTAGGACATACGGACACCTAAAGAAAGGAAATGAGTTTGTAAATGTGTATGCTTTTATTAAAATTAACAAAAAGAACTGAAACACTTTGGTCTGTTTTCCTTGAAAGCAACAAAAATCAGAAATGGGCTTATTGAGGCATGGTTACAGATATGACAAATGTAATTAGGCTTCATTGTCTGTTGATCTGAAGTGGTCCTCATCAATGGTGGAGAAAATGTGTCCCTCGTTGCTGAGAAAGTCCACAATTTGCCTGTGAAAAGGTACAGAGAAACGAGAATCAAACTGCAGTTAAAAGAATGTGACGGGGTGTGTGCAGCAGACAGATAAGAGACTACATTTCTCTCACTTTTCCCAGGATCTCTTCTGAATCAGGGATTGAAACACTTTGAATGTCGGCTTGGGTTGTGCGTTTAGACGGCTTTTGCACGGGTTGTGCGTTTAGACGGCTTTTGCACGGGTTGTGTTTTTAGACGGCTTTTGCATGGGTTGTGTTTTTAGATGGCTTTTGGCTTTTCACACGATCATCTTAGTTCAGTGTTACAAAAAAAGGTGTTGGCTAGCATTTGCATATTATGAGCAATGCAGCATCTGTTAGGAAATTAGAGAAGTTCACAAACGAACAACTCCTGTGTCCAAATAAGCCTACTTCTATACATGGTATGGAAAAAAAGTTAGGGTTGTCATGGCACCAAATGTCAGTAGTCGGTCCCAATGCCAGTCAAACGTCACAGTTCTCTGTATCAATTCTGGTACCATAGCAAAAACTTTTGTAACTATTTTTGTTTTCATTTTTTATAAATAAATGGAAATGCTATTAAGTAAATAAGTCATAATTAAGTAAGTCTTAAGTAAATAATTCATGAAAAGGGGCATCCTCAGACCATGCACTCTAAAAAATGCTTTTTCAAAAATGGACAAATCCAGCCGTTGGGTTACATTTTTTTAAATAGAATTTTTTAGCCCAAGCCTTGGGTCGGTCTATATTTGACCCAAAATTGGGTTAAAACAACCCAGCATTTTTTAGGAGTGCATGGCTCAGTTCCAAACAGACTGTGAGACAAAATGACATTATTTTACCATTTAAACAGTTTCAAGTGAGCAGAGGGTCAAAACAATGGAGCAGTTTACACCATAAGTGCTCAGGTTCATACTAATGATTATTTGATGCTAAATCTACAAATATCTTTTAGGAATGCACTGATGTATCGGCCGATTTTTGATCAATTTACAACCGTCGGCATATCGGCTATAGCATGAAAAAGGCCGATATAACAAACTGATGGTTTATTAATGAAC
This sequence comes from Paracanthobrama guichenoti, assembly GCA_018749465.1. Lineage (NCBI taxonomy): Eukaryota > Metazoa > Chordata > Actinopteri > Cypriniformes > Gobionidae > Paracanthobrama > Paracanthobrama guichenoti. The sequence continues at coordinate 6,831,017 of CM031958.1, forward strand.
TGCGTGAAGGCACTGAGCTGTATAATGTCTGCTGCATAATCCAAGATTATAATGTAATATTCCTGCTGCGCTGCTGTCTGTTTTAATGTTAATCAAACAACAACAAAAAAAAAAATACTAAATTAACTTTTGTAACTTTTTTTATAAGGATTCATTTTTGCGATGCGGACAACGCAGACGGAATCCAGTCATAAAACCGGAATTTACTGCATAGTGGAATGCCACGGAATTTGTCAACGTTTTGATGAATAAATAAAACGTAGATGGAAAAAAAAAGAAAAAGATGAGGCCTTTTTTTTTAAAACAGGAGCACAAAACATGGTGAGCAGCAAAAAATAAAGATACTTTCGTCAAAATGCTTTAGAAAACGAGAGTGCAGCAGAATACAGTACCTTCAAACCAGGTTTGTGACAAGACATTTATATATTTACACACACACACACACACACACACACACACACACACACACACACACACACACACGGCTTGACATTAACACCCGCCATTTGCAGGAGGATTTCAGCTGTGGTGTGTAACAGTCACTCCCACTAGCCACTTTGGCGGGTTGATTTCTATTGTAGTCTTCTCAAAATGTATAACCAAATCACACACGATTCTGTTGAGCTTATGAATGCAATGTCTAATAATCAGAGGAGCTCAGATTAGCCATGAGGTGCGTTCCATTCGACCGTAAGTGGACTTCACAGGGTATTCCGTCATCTTAAGTGAGATTCCAATCTGGAGGGAGCGAACATGTTCAGTTCAAAGGGCACTGCGAATGGCTTAGGGAATAAGGGAACATCGTTACATGACTTCACAGGGAGTGTAGAGCAAAAACTGTCATTGCGCGTCGCATCACCAGTCTGAACTAACGATGGAGTTTTAGGAGTTTACGTATGCATTTGAATATTCATAGTTATTATTATACAAAATTAGAGTATGAATGGTTATGGCAATGACTGTTGTATTCGCATATTCTAATGTATGAATGTAAACAAATTAAAAGCGAGAAGCAGCTGAGGCCTGTCATTTTATACTTGATTTACCTTGTTTACTATGCAGCTGCGCGTGGGAAAGAAAGCGCACGAGATGAGACCGCTACAGTTATTAAGACCATTGATTAAGAAACACATTAATGCATAGTTAAATGTATTTTCATATTGAGCTGTTCATATTAGTTTTGCACGATATACCGGTACTAGAAAAGAATCACGATACCCTGCTATTAAAAACGGTACGATATGAAATGTTATCAATAACGGGACTTTAAGAATGACAGCACCCTAATAAGAGTAGTATTTATTTGCGTCGATGTGTGACAGCAGGAGTCAGGATGTGTGTGCAGAGCTCACCGTTCACTAAACATTAGAAGCAGAAGAGTTAAATATATACACGCAGCGCATGATAAAAAAAGCAACAGAAACGCATGCATGAGAAAATGAAGTGCTCGCACGTCCTGGCGAGTATTCAGGTAAACACAGTTCGGAAACATACACAGAGTTGAGTGAGAAATCGGATGTGTTACTAGTTCACTAGTTCATATTCAAAATCATATTGAGCATCAAATCTGTTTATAGTCAAATGTACAAATATATGTAAACTAATAAAACGACTAGACTAATACATTGTTTTGATTATACTTTTAGATAGGCTACATGCTGTGTGTTTTGTAAATGTACATTTCTATTACATGGTTTTAAATTTGAAAGTAAATTACAATATTAATTTGTTGTATCAATCTGCGCGACCCCGTCGTTGCAGGGCGCTCCAAATGAGTGATTATTATCAGCGAAGTCCACAGTGAACCTGTCGAACGGAACGCACCTATGGAGCTTTGTTCAGAGCGCACTCTCACTCACTGAAATCTGCACTCTCATCACAATCAACAAAGCAGAGATGTGTGTGCAGTGTACGTGGGAGATTCATTTCATCACATGGCGAAAATAGTTTCAAACAAAGATCACAGCAGAACCACAGTGCATCTGATGTGACTGGCATAAAGCTTGACATTATACGATATTCATGAATTTAGGGACCGTCTCTAAAGTTGCATATGACACGTTTATAACTTCAATAGCATTTGAAGAGAATGACTTACAGTCATAAAACCAACTGTAAAGTCTTCATCTGGGTGTCAGGTATGATGTAAACCTTTTAGATTTGTGATATTTAATAAAATAAACTGTCAAATCACATGAAAATATGGATATGCATTTCACTAGGCTACTGTATGGGCTCATACACAAAATATGCTAGATTTAAATATGCCATAGCTGATAGAACACTGACGAGAATATTGCTTGAGAATACATTATATGTACACCAAAAAAAGATGTTTTTTCAGACAAGCAACTGTTACTGTTTCTCTGTCTAGATTAAAAGAGCTTTACACACAACCTTATCAGAGCTAAATAGGCCTATTAGATGACCTGTCATGTTATACATATCATGTAGATTTGATTTGGGTGTGTACTGAGCTCATTTACATATAGCCAACAACAATATTTTGGCCAGTGAAAATGCTGGGTGTCTTTGGAACTTGGAAAACCACTAGCCACAGTGGCTGGTGAGCAAAAAAGTTAATGTCAAGCCCTTGTTGCATGTAATTATGCATAATTCACTGTTATTGCAACAGTACAGTAAATACATGTAGCGTGTAACAAGGACACTGTAAAATAAAGTGTTACTAATAATTCAGTAATTCCAAGGTGGTAATAAGGCACAACGCAAAGCATCCACACCTCAAGACTTGGTCAGTGTCTTTGTGGGTTTTGGTTCAGTTGCTGTTGTAGGACCTTTGAAATAACTGAAATCATTTGGCAAAGGTATGCGGTTGACAGACATCTGTGCGTTTTCTGGAAAATAAATGCACACCTTAAATGGCCAACCGGAATTAAACATTCAACAGCCCTGTTTTTTTTTTGTTTTTTTTTTTTGTTTTTTGAGATTTAAGATTTTATTAATCATTTATTTAAATGGACCCATTTTCTAGGAAGACTAAAGGCCCCAATATACTGATGAAAAAGTAATTTTTTGTTCTTCGCTTTTAGGGGTAAAACGAAGTTCGTCACCAGCAGTACACTGTTATCAAACATCTGATGCCGCCCACACTAAAAGCCACGGTTAGATGAATATATAAATATGGGCTCTGCTTTCCTCTCAATAACAAAATAAACACAACAAAATTGAGAAAACAGCAAGAATAGCAATGTGGATATGTTTGCACCAGCTCTGTAATTTGACATTCTAGTAAAGTCATGTCACGTTTATGTTTATAGCACTTTATATAATAGATAGCTTAATGTGTAGCTTACCGTATTAAATGTGAAAAACAGTGTCAGCGTCTCGTTTCATCAGAAGTACAACTTCATTTTCTACTATAAAGCAGCTCTCCTGTGCGTTTATGTTTTCACTCGCAGACCTCTACGGACTCAACAGAACAAATGAACCAGAAAAGATTTCGATATGAAAGACGACGTAATTACGTAATTGCCACAGATGGTAGTACAAAGGTGTTTAGCAGCCAGATGGAAAGCAAGCCATTTCGAACTCCCCAAACAAACTCCAACGAAGCTCATTTTGGCCATCAGTTCTTTCTTCAATTTCGCTTGAAGTACATCAGGGCCTTAAGGACTAAGTTGAAGATCACAAGTGACATTCTGCCTAAATTTTTGAATATGCTATGAATAGTTTGAGACATATGCCACTTGCTTAGTATGTAAAAGACTTTTCAGTCATCACTTGAGGGTTTCCCAGGTTCCCAGGATCATGGGAACTAAGCTTGCGAGGGTATTAGCTGTAGGCATGTGGGCAGTGCCTCTCAGCTCAAGATTCTGTTCTTTTCTCTCCTTTTGTACTGTTTTCTGTCAAATTAAATTCAAAATGCCACAAAAAAAGGTTTTGACAGCAATGTCATAAAAGAACCTTTCAATGAACAGTTCTCAAAAGAACCTTTTTGTACTACAAAGAACCTTTTGTCGAACTGAAAGATTCTATGGGTGTTATAGAAACATCTATGCCAATAAAGAACCGTTATACTCTACAGACTAGGCAACAAAAAAAAAAAAATCCAGCCAATCAGTTTTTGTGAAAACTCTGGTGACAGTGACCTCTGGGATGAAACTGAACAGACAGATAAGTCTAAAACTGAACAGTCTTTTTCAGAAATAGTGCCAGCCACAAGCTCTGATACTGCTGGCTGTGCATGTGAACTCTGTGAAGGCGATTTCACTTATCTCAGACAATGTCGATGAACACAAGTGTAATGATATTGAAAGCAACATGGCCTGCATTATTTCTCTAAAGCAATGCATGCCATTGTTGAGGGTTTCTCTCGCTGTCCTGTCCCTGCCTGAGCTCGAGGGGCATGTTAACCAGGTAAAATGAGCTTTCAGAATGAGTGCTCAGTGGGGAAACAAGACCACAAGTTTGAGCCACATCTGTAAAGCTCATTACAGGCCCGAGATTGGTAATGTTTTACTGTAATTCACCTCATGATAATGAGGCTGCCCACATCTGGAGCAGCTGGACCAGAGCGCCGATTTATTTCACGTCATACCACTCGAAATGACCCCTGCCCTCGTTTTCTCAACCGACCTTTCAGTGGTGAGAGCAAAAGTTAGCAACTCCCACGAAAGCACACATCTAGGGCGAAATGCCGCACTGAATCACAACATGTTTGCTCCACGAACCAGACGTATAATTTCATTATATTTTTGCGAGAGTGTGCGCGCAGGCGGCAGGGAAAGTGATGTCATGAGTGCGAGAGGAGCCCCCACCGCAAAGCCAGCAGCCTAAAATGTAATGTTACACATGGCTTTGGCTCTGAGCTGCCTTTAAGGTCAGGCACATCTCCCTCATCATTGGGAGCATTAGGGGCCAGACTGCATGTCTCTGGGTGTCTCTACAAATGGGGTATCTTAGGCTACATCTTATAACACACACCCTTCATTTTTATCATTAGCGTAATCACTCATTCTCCTCTCCCTGTCAGCGTCCTATATTTCAAGCTCTTTAAGCTTGTGATGTCAGCTCTGTAAGACTTTAAGAGAAGTGTGTCTATCCTTTGACATGTCTGAATTGTGATGTGGCATGGTGATCCCGTTACCCCACAAAATCAGTTTTCCAACTGTCTGGCTTCAGTAGACAATATTTCCCGCTTTCCAGACCCTTCTGGGAGCAACAGGAGAGAGTGGAAATGCGACGTGAATGAGACCGATGCGGGGACACGATTGTTCCGCTCACCCTGTCATTTTCGTCCAGAAACCTGAGAAACTCTCAATACAAATGTGTTGATTTTTCCCTGGTATTCATTGGAAGTTGCTTTTAAAAGGTGAATTGCCCTTTGGTCGTGTGTGCACCCTGACTAAACTCATCATCTAAAAATTCTCTCTCCCACGCTCACATAAACCAGGCCAAATGTGGTGACGTCCTTCTTTTTCCCCCCCAACGGTTTGGGGTTTCGCAAGTCTGACTCATTAGTGCAACTACAAGCCAGTGGAAGACAAATTGCGAGGTTTGGGCCCACAGCGTGCCCCCTCGCTCTCTGGGCAGGACGGCCGGTGGGGAGACGGAGGGGTGGGTCATGGCTGAGTGGTCAGACAACAGCAAAACACCAGAGTCTCAGTCAGAACCACTAAACGCTGCTCAGTGCTTTATTGTGGTCAGACCTTGTATGCTGTAATGGCCAAAATCGGAAACAGTACCATATCAGATGTAATTAAACAGCATGTATATTTCAGTTCTCCCATGAAAACGCCACATCAGTCTCTCCGCACACGGCATAGTCAAACCGTTTAGCCGGTCAGGCTGTTTTTCTGGATGGAACATAGAAAAGCTTATTTTTGTATGTTTGTTTGTGGAAACTGGGCTTTAAATTATTGTCTGGGGTTGATTGTTTGAGGGCTTGACATATTGCACAAATTTGATTGAGTTTGTATTTTTAAATAAACGTATGGGTAACACTTTAGTTTA
>CM031958.1:6864452-7099452 GCA_018749465.1 Paracanthobrama guichenoti
GTTGCTGTATAAATTTGTTTAAATTCTTGATATTTTCCATCATGTAATATTCTGCTGAAGAGAGAAATGAATCTCAGTTTCTCTGATCCAGAGCATTTGATTGGCTGTTCACTACTGATGTCACAGCTAAACTCAGGATCAAAGCCTGAGCTGACAGAGAAAGCTGATGATCAGCATCATGGGAACAACAAAGCCTGAATAGGCTGTTTGGTTTTGTCAACTTGAAACTAATTTGCTAGTTTGTTAAACTACCGTCATGGTACAGGCCCCTGGACACTTCAGATGTGGATTTAAAACGGACAATGAAACTGTGTTAGGGACGGGACGATTACCGGTTTCACGATAAAATGTCGGTTAGTAATATCGTTTCAAATTTAACTATCATTAAAAAAGTGTTTGATTATCACGATTTTGAAAACTCACGCTCAATCCTGTCCAGTCAGCATCAGTCTGGCATGCAACCATGTTTTTTGAATGAGAAGAAATGTGACAGTGCTCGGGAGATTTTTCAGCCTTCTAAAAGGATCAAATCTGAGGTGTGGTCATATTTTGGCTTTTAAAAAGTCCTGAGGGAAACTTAATCGATGATGGTCACCCTGTCTGCAGAACATGCAAAACGAAAGTCAAAAACACTTAAAATCTGCTGAGTCGTCTTTAGCGTATAGCGAACGCAAGGCAAGTGGACTTTGACCTCAATACCAAAACTACGTCTGGGAAATAATTGGACACAAAGATTTGATTTTGAATATTTTATCTCACTCACTTGAAATTAACGTGAAGCTTCTGCGAAGAAAAGTTTGCAGCAAGTGACTTTGAGCCGAAGACGAACAAACAAGTTCAGACAAGACTAGGGTGACATTTAAGGGATAATCTTGTATATTCATTGTACACTTATTACACAGATTTTCTTTACCACATAAATAATTACGGGGACATATTGAATTGAGATTAATGTTTTAAATCTTACCTGTTTATAAATCCATTTTGTACAGCGTACAAAACAATTGTCCAGACAAGATGATCACAAGAAGTTATAGTAATAATTATAATAGTATTAATAGTAAAGTTCTCTGATGTACAAACCCGATTCCAAAAAAGTTGGGACACTGTACAAATTGTGAATAAAAACAGAACGCAATGATGAAGTTTCAAATTTCAGTATTTTAATCAGAATTCAACATAGATGACATATCAAATGTTTAAACTGAGAAAACGTATCATTTTAAAGGAAAAATAAGTTGATTTTAAATTTCATCAACACATCTCAAAAAGTTGGGACAAGGCCATGTTTCCCACTGTGTGGCATCCCCTCTTCTTTTTATAACAGTCTGCAAACGTCTGGGGACTGAGGAGACAAGTTGCTCAAGTTTAGGAATAGGAATGTTGTCCCATTCTTGTCTAATACAGGCTTCTAGTTGCTCAACTGTCTTAGGTCTTCTTTGTGGCATCTTCCTCTTTATGATGCGCCAAATGTTTTCTATGGTGAAAGATCTGGACTGCAGGCTGGCCATTTCAGTCCCCGGATCCTTCTTCTAAGCAGCCATGATGTTGTAATTGATGCAGTATGTGGTCTGGCATTGTCTGGCATTGTCAGTCCGGATGACATGGCGTCCCAGTCTTCCAAAAAGAACTTCAAAATTTGATTGGTCTGACCACAGAACAGTTTTCCACTTTGCCACAGTCCATTTTAAATGAGCCTTGGCCCAGAGAAAATGCCTGCGCTTCTGGATCATGTTTAGATATGGCTTCTTTTTTGACCTATAGAGTTTTAGCCGGCAACGGCGAATGGCACGGTGGATTGTGTTCACCGACAATGTTTTCTGGAAGTATTCCTGAGCCCATGTTGTGATTTCCATGACAGTAGCATTCCTGTATGTGATGCAGTGCCGTCTAAGGGCCCGAAGATCACGGGCATCCAGTATGGTTTTTCCGCCTTGACCTCTTACGCAAGACAGAGATTGTTCCAGATTCTCTGAATCTTTGGATGATATTATGCACTGTAGATGATGATAACTTCAAAGTCTTTGCAGTTTTTCTCTGAGAAACTCCTTTCTGATATTGCTCCAGTATGTTTGGCCGCAGCATTGGGGGAATTGGTGATCCTCTGCCCATCTTGACTTCTGAGAGACACTGCCACTCTGAGAGGCTCTTTTTATACCCAATCATGTTGCCAATTGACCTAATAAGTTGCAAATTGGTCCTCCAGCTGTTCCTTATATGTACATTTAACTTTTCCGGCCTCTTATTGCTACCTGTCCCAACTTTTTTGGAATGTGTAGCTCTCATGAAATCCAAAATGAGCCAATATTTGGCATGACATTTCAAAATGTCTCACTTTCAACATTTGATATGTTATCTATATTCTGTTGTGAATAAAATAGAAGTTTGACATTTGTAAATTATTGCATTCCTTTTTTATTCACAGTTTGTACAGCGTCCAAACTTTTTTGGAATCGGGTTTGTAATTTTCAATACAATCAAAAACAGAGACGCAAGTTGCATTTGAATGAAACGAGAGCGCGTCCGTTGTGATGCGTGGTGTGCTGTCATAGATTTGTATACGTATACATATCTATGGTGCGCTGTTATAATGCGTTGCTATTGACGACGGCCATTATAAGGAAGGAAATCCCACAGAATGCAATCTTGCTTAAAGTGCATCGAGCTGCTTATTTTATTTGTTGTTTGTTGATTTTCAAATATAAAACTTGTTGAAATGTTTTCAGTGTGTGCATGAGTTCTTTTTGAACGCTTTCATCTAATTTTAACATAACCGTGAGTAGTAGTGATAATTTGGGTCACTATAATCGTGATATGAAAATTCCATCATATCACGTCCCATCCCTACAGTATGTTATACATTACTCTACCGTACATGTTTTCATATCATTATAATATGATTCATTTGTTGACTAGATGCTGCATTAGTGGAGGTACTTGGTTTTTATTTTTATTATATATACTGTATGTAACTCTTTATTGTGTATTTTTGTAATTCAGTTTTTGCCATCAAGATAGCCACAGATGCCGATATGGCATTAAATAAAACTATACTGATGCTGCATTTGTGGAGAACAGCAGCGTGTTTGCCGTCGAGGCTGAGAGGATGGTAACATTAGTGGTACCTCTAGCCGCGGTTAAAACAGTATGATAAAAACACAAGCCCGACCCAAATGTTTAATGTCCCGTTTGTTGCCAGCCAGACTTGCCACCTATTTGCATTATTATATCCAGCCTGTCATTTTTATGCATTTGTTATGCAGCAAAGTTGCATAGTTAAAGCTAGTGACATGAGAAAGCATGACAGAAACACAAAAACAAATCAGAAAAAAATATCCTCACTGTAACACACATTTTGTTATTTTGATTAGATAATCAAGTGTTCTAAAATAAAGCAAATAAAGTGTGAGAGTAAACATACAACATGCACATGTGTCTAATCTCAATGCTGTGTTTCTGTAGATGTGTAAAGATGGCCATCTTTCAGCATGACTGTTTGGATTTGTATGAAACGGTAACACTTTACAATAAAAGTCCATCTGTAACATTAACTAAGGTTAATAAAAGGATTGCTCGTTAATTTTAACATTTACTAATAGATTTTTACTTTTTAAAGTATTTTTTAACATTAGTTAATGCACTATGAACTAACATAATGTATAATTAATATATTATTTTTAATATTTAAAAAGTACAGTACATTTTAATGATTCAGTGTCCATTTTACAGTCTATCAGTTGATGAATTGGTTATCGTCCAGCGTGGGCCAACCTAGTTATCGTTATCGTTAGATCCACTATCAGTCGACCTCTAATTATAACAGCACTGAACTGAACAAACGGTTTCATTTAACACTTCATTTCTGAAATTTCACTCCCTCCATACATACAAAACAAAACACACTTCTAAATCTTAATCAATAAATGAAAGAGTGCAAAAATTTTATATATAGTGCCCTGTCACTAAAATGTTTTTTTAAATAAAATCTTTGATCAGGTAAACAAACAGTAATAAAATCATTCTTATTACCGTAAAATCATTAGTCAATTTCTAGCTCTTTCAGATTATTACCCATGAGCACTTTCTCCCCAAACCCTGGCTAGCATCTGGAGGTCAGGGAGTCTTTAAAGAGTGACTCTTATTTGATTCTGATTGGATTTCCTTGAGGAATTTGAGTAAGAAGCGTGTGAGCTGCACACACACACACACACACACACCAGATTAACAAAGATGAATGCAGAACAAAGAAAACTCCAGTAATGTGACCTGCTGCTCTGAGCCTGAGCTCAACTTCATGTCAGAACAGCTCAGAGTCAGCTGACTCAAAACAACATGTTCCAGAAAACCCAATTCACCCCTTAAAGCATTCAGGAGTTTTGACCCAAAAGAGATTTCTGAACATTTAAAAAAAAAAACGTTAGTATGGAAACCAAATGTAAAAATGTGTCATGTCGAAATGTTTTTATATATATATATATATATATATATATATATATATATATATATATATATATATATATATATATATATATATATATATATATATATATATATATATATATATATATATATATATATATATGATATAAAATCATATTTGAGTTTAAATACACTGTTTTTGAGCAGTCATTAGTTATAAGTTCAAATGTATAAATTAATTTATTTTGCTGAACACAAAAGAAGATCTTTTGAATATGGTTAATCAAACAGTTGATGGGCTCCTTTTTTCATACTATGGAAGTCAATGAGGCTTGAACTGTGCATGTTATTTATACTGTTTGTTATTTTTGACAATCTTTGACAATCAAACTCAGATGTTTGCTAGTGGTTATAAGAGTCAAGATACTTTCAAAAGGTGATTTGCTCTATTTGTAGATGTAGGCATCAGTGTTTATATTCCAGCTATAAACTTATATCCCAGTGCTTCTGTGACAGAAATAACTGTGGTTGAAAAGACTCTAATGGAAGGACACATGGATGTATAGATGATAGACAGATAGGCGGATGGATGATGTGTGCCCATTATCAACTATACACAATTGACACTGAATTGTACAATAAACACACAATATACACAATGAACTATGATTATCTCAATGCCCAAAACGTCTGCTTTGGTTTTGGTTATTTTGTGTTTCTTACTCCAGAAGCTCCTTGCAGTGTAATTGGACGACTGCAGGTCAATGTGACGTATTCCTTCCTGTGCCAGTCTTGTCAGTCCGTGGTGCTTCAAGACAGGTTAGGAGTGTTTTTTTTATTTTTATTTTATTTTGTCTGGTTTTACTGATTTGGTGAAGTAATGAATCAAAGAATAGTTATAAGTTCAACCAGACACATTATTTCAAAGTGTTCAGCTATTATGAGAAAGTGAGACTATCTTCTTACTCTTAAAGGGCTTTTGGGCGAGTTCTTCCTTTGCCCAATGGAAACTGGAATGCATTAGTGGACGACTGGTGCTGCCACCCCGATCCCTTCGCAAACAGGAAGCTGCTCCCACGAGATAAGGACTGTCTGCTTGGTGACACGTTTATTCTGTTGGCACGGGACAGCAGCTGTGAACAGACTCTCACACGGGAAGGGAACACGTCTCAGAAAGCCTCTGCAGAGGTAAGCTGGAGAAAATGTAAGAATCATGATTTAAAGTGCCCCTATAGCTGTTTGTGAATGTAGAATGTCTGCTAAGTTTCAAAGGGTCATCTGACCAATCAATGCAGAGTAGACCAATCACAACAGTCTGAGCCATCTGACCAATCAGAGCAGACTGGCCATCTGACCAATCAGAGCACACTGGCCATCTGACCAATCAGAGCAGCGTAGACCAATCACAACAGACTGAGCCATCTGACCAATCAGAGCAGAGTAGATCAATCACAATAGACTGAGCCATCTGACCAATCAGAGCAGAGTAGACCAATCACAACAGACTGGCCGTCTAACCAATCAGAGCAGAGTAGACCAATCACAACAGACTGGGCCATCTGACCAATCAGAGCAGAGTAAACCAATCACAACAGACTAGGCCATCTGACCAATCAGAGCAGAGTAGACCAATCACAACAGACTGGGCTATCTGACCAATCACAGCAGAATAGGCCAATCGCAACAGACTGGGCCATCTGGCCAATCAGAGCAGACTGGCCATCTAACCAATCAGAGCAGAGTATAATATATGCAAGTGTATAAATATTTGAATATTTATACATTTGAATATTTGTAGTTTTTTGACTTTGGATGCATGTAAACCTATTGTAGGAGACTCCAAACCATAATTAGGAATCTTTAAAATAGCATAATATGACATTTGAAATCAAGTTCTTTAGCATTCTTACTAATGCAACAAAGTGCTAAAAGTCTGATTTCCTCCCTGCTGAAATGGAGAAGCTGTGCTTGGGAGCTCTTCACACAAAGACACATGCAGTTGTGATATTTTCACCCTAAGTAGTTCTCGGCTCTAACTTACACAGCCTCAGGGTTGACAGAGGAGGCAGATGGTTTCCTTTCATCACAATAAAGGCTGAAGAGGCGGAGAGGAAATCCACTCTTGAAAACATTAGGGCCGGCCGGGCTGTGGAGAAGAGCCGATCATGTCTTTTAGAGGGATTGATTCTCTTTCTCGGCCTCAATCTGTGTTTAGATTTCCAACTTTCCAACACTTTCCAACACTTTTTCAATCCTAAACGACTTCAGCACACAGTCTGTTTTCTTATTGTTTTCTGTATTATGTTTTTTTTTTTTTTAAGTAGATATTTTCAGTATACATTTGAGGCACAAGTTTAGAAACAAGCTGAAGAATTACTGTCAGTTTTCATGTAATTTGTCAATAAGGGAGTAAAACACTTTAAAACACATGCTTAGTGAAAATGTTTAGCCTCAGGAGGTCAAAATAAATATTACATGAGATGTTTTATTTTCTGTTCATGTTACACAAGGTTTTCAATTCTCTAACCCTATTACCAAAGTTACAGTGTTGCAGATTTAGCCCAAAACATGCCAGGCTAGCTGTTTTGTCACCAAATAAAGTTGGTTTGTAGTTAAACTTGCACTATAGTTGAAAAGTTGGGGTTGGTAAGATAATATTATTATTATTATTATTATTATTATTATTATTATTATATATTTTTTTTATGTTTTCTCACCAAGGCTGCATTTATTTGATCAAAAATAGACTAAAATAATACTTCAATATTGTAATATTTTCTATTGTAATATATTTGTTAAATGTAATTTGTTCCTGTGGTGAAAGCTGAATTTCCAGCATCATTACTCCAGTCTTCAGTGTCACATGATCCTTCAGAAATCATTCTGATATTATGATTTGATGCTCGAAAAGGATTTTTATTGATGTTGAAAAAAAGTTGAGCTGCTTCATATTTTTGTGATGATTTTTTTAATTTTTTTTTATGAATAATTTATGAATAGATTAATGTGGAATAGAAATCTTTTGTAACATTACACTGCAAAAAAGCTTTTCTTACTTGGTATTTTTGTCTTTTTCCAGTCATAATATCTAAAAATTCTTAAATCAAGATTTTCTATATAAGAAAAATGACAAGATATTTAGTCTTCTTTACTGGGTGGAAAAAAAATCTAAATTAAGTGCATTTTGCTTAACTAATTCAAACAGAAAACCCGCATTGGCAGATGATTTTGTTTATTTTAAGCAAAAACTCACTTAATTTTGAGTTATTTTTCCACAAAACAAGTCAAAAACATTTGCTTGTCTAGTAAATGCTTCTTAATGTAAAAATTTTTAGCTATTTGGACTTAAAACAAGAAAAAAGTACTAAGTAAGAAAAGCATTTTTTGCAGTGCCGCTTCTCTTGAATTGAGCTGCGCTACTGTGATCTGTCACACCACATTAATTTAATTTTTTACATCCATCCATCCATCATCCATCATCTTCCGCTTATCCGGGGCCGGGTCCTGGGGGCAACAGTCTAAGCAGAGACGCCCAGACTTCCCTCTCCCTAGCCACTTCCTCCAGCTCTTCCGGGGGAACCCCGAGGCGTTCCCAGGCCAGCTGGGAGACATAATCCCTCCAGCGTGTCCTAGGTCTTCCCTGGGGCCTCCTCCCGGTGGGACATGCCCGGAACACCTCCCCAGGAAGGCGTCCAGGAGGCATCCGAAATAGATGCCCGAGCCACCTCAACTGGCTCCTCTCGATGTGGAGGAGCAACGGCTCTACTCTGAGCTCCTCCCGAGTAACTGAGCTTCTCACCCTATCTTTAAGGGAGCGCCCAGCAACCCTGCGGAGAAAGCTCATTTCGGCCGCCTGTATCCGGGATCTTGTCCTTTCGGTCATGACCCACAGCTCATGACCATGGGTGAGAGTAGGAACGAAGATTGACCGGTAAATCGAGAGCTTCACCTTACAGCTCAGCTCTTTCTTCACCACGACAGACCGGTACATCGACCGCATTACTGCAGAAGCTGCACCGATCCGTCTGTCAATCTCCCGTTCCATCCTTTCCTCACTCGTGAACAAGACCCCAAGATACCTGAACTCCTCCACCTGAGGCAGAAACTCTCCACCAACCTGAAGTGGGCAAGCCACCCTTTTCCGACTGAGAACCATGGCCTCGGATTTGGAGGTGCTGATTCTCATCCCGGCCGCTTCACACTTGGCTGCAAACCGCCCCAGTGCACGCTGAAGGTCCTGGTCTGAGGAGGCCAACATGACAACGTCATCCGCAAAAAGTAGCGACGAAATCATGTGGTTCCCAAACCGGACACTCTCCGGCCCTTGGCTGCGCCTAGAAATTCTGTCCATAAAAATTATGAACAGAACCGGTGACAAAGGGCAGCCCTGCCGTTGTCCAACATGCACTGGGAACAAGTCCAACTTGCTGCCGGCAATGCGGACCAAGCTCCTGCTCCAGTCGTACAGGGACCAAACAGCCCTAAGCAAGGGGCCCCGGACCCCGTACTCCCAGAGCACCCGCCACAGGACGCCACGAGGGACACCGTCGAATGCCTTCTCCAAATCCACAAAACACATGTGGATTGGTTGGGCAAACTCCCATGAACCCTCCAGCATCCTGGAAAGGGTATAGAGCTGGTCCAGTGTTCCACGACCGGGACGAAAACCACACTGTTCCTCCTGAATCCGAATGCTATTGAGGAGATCCTCGAAGTATTCCTTCCACCGTCCGACGATATCCCCAGTTGAGGTCAACAGCTGCCCATCTCCACTGTAAACAGTGTTGGTAGGGCACTGCTTCCCCCTCCTGAGGCGCCGAACGGTTTGCCAGAATCTCCATGGCCTCACCGAACTTCTCCCAGGCCCGATTTTTTTTTTTTTTTCCCACAAGCCAACCAGGCCCGATAGGACTCCTCCTTCAGCTTGATGGCATCCCTTACTTCCGGTGTCCACCACCGGGTTCAGGGATTTCCGCCTCAACAGGCACCGGAGACCTTACGGCCACAGCTCAGAGCAGCCGCGTCGACAAGGGAGGTGGAGAACATGGTCCACTCTGACTCAATATCTCCAGACTCCCTCAGGATCCAGTCAAAGCGCCGTCGGAGGTGGGAGTTGAAGATCTCTCTGACAGGGGGCTCGGCCAAACGTTCCCAACAGACCCTCACAGTACGTTTGGGTCTCCCGAGTCTGTCTAGCTTCCTCCCCCACCATCGGATCCAACTCACCACCAGGTGGTGATCAGTTGACAGCTCCACCCCCCTCTCTTCACCTGAGTGTCCAAGACATACGGCCGGAGGTCAGATGAGACAACCACAAAGTCGATCATTGTCCTCCGGTCTAGGGTGTCCTGGTGCCACGTGCACTGATGGACACCCTTATGCTTGAACATGGTGTTTGTTATGGATAAGCCGTAACTAGCACAGAAATCCAATAACAGAACACCACTCGGGTTCAGATCAGGGGGGCCGTTCCTCCCAATCACGCCCCTCCAGGTATCACTGTCACTGCCCACGTGTGCGTTGAAGTCCCCCAGTAGAACGATGGAGTCTCCAGTTGGAGCACTTTCCAGTACCCCTCCCAGAGACCCCATTAGGGCCGGGTACTCCGCACTGCCGTTTGGCCCGTAGGCTAAGTGAGAGACAGTGAGAGACCTATCCCCTACCCGAAGGCGCAGGGAAGCGACCCTCTCATTCACCGGGTTGAACTCCAACACATGGCAGCTGAGCTCGGGGGCTATAAGCAAACCCACTCCAGCCTGCCGCCTCTCACCATGGGCAACTCCAGAGTGGTAGAGAGTCCAGCCTCTCTCAAGAAGTGTGGTTCCAGAGCCCAAGCTGTGCGTGGAAGTGAGCCCGACTATCTCTAGCCGGTACCTCTCAACCTCCCGCACAAGCTCAGGCTCCTTCCCCGCCAGCGAGGTGACATTCCATGTCCCTAAAGCCAGTTTCTGTGTCCAGAGATTGGGTCGTCGGGGGCTTAGCCTTCGACTGTCGCCCGATCCACTACGCACCGGCCCCATATGATCCCTCCTGCAGGTGGTGAGCCCATGGGAGGGTGGCCCCATGTCGCTCATTCGGGCTGAGGGTGGGCTCCAGGGTGGGGCCCCGGCTGCGCCATGCCGGGTGACGTCTCGGTCCTGGTTTTAATTAGACTCATATTGGGTTTGTGAACTGCTCTTAGTCTGGCCCGTCACCAAGGACCTGTTTGTCTTGGGAGACCCTACCAGGGGCATATAGCCCCAGACAACATGGATCCCAGGGTCATTCGGGTACTCAAACCCCTCCACCACGATAAGGTGACAGTTCAAGGAGGGGATTTATTTTTTACATTTCGAAATAAAATGGACGTAATTTGAGAGACTTTGTTTCATATTAAAAGTAACAAAGCACAAAGATTATTGTGATTTATTGGATGGGAGGCACACTACAATGTTCCATTCCTTCATCAACTGAAACAGGATGACTAATCAATTCTTGGGATTTAAGAATCGATATAGGTTCATAAAAATTTTAATTGATTAAAATCGAGAAATGTATATATTTTTTACCCAGCCCTACTAAATATCTTATGTCATTTTTCTTATACAGAAATTTTAGATCTACACTATATTGCCAAAACTTTTTGGATGTCTGTCTTTACATGCACATGAAATCCCATTCTTAATCCGTAGGGTTTAATATGGAGTTGGCCCACCCTTTGCAGCTATAACAGCTTCAACTCTTCTGGGAAGGCTTTCCACAAGGTTTAGAAAGAGCTTTATTGCCAAGTGTGCTTGCACACACAAGGAATTTGTCTTGGTGCTGAAGCTTCCAGTGCACATATACAATACAACACAACATGAACACAAATATACAAATATGAAAAATAGTATAAAATAAAGGTATGTATATATATATATAGAATATATAAGAATATATTGCACTAGTTTAGAATATATTGCACTAAACAGTCAAAGTATTGCACTTAAAGGTGGCTGGGGGGGTTGGGGGGGTATTCAACTGTTCAAGAGGGAAATGGCCTGTGGGAAGAAACTGTTCCTGTGCCTAGATGTTCTAGTGGCCAGTGATCGGAGTCGCCGTCCTGACGGTAACCGTTCAAACAGGAAGTGTCCAGGGTGAGTGGAGTCTGTGATGATTTTACCTGCCCTCTTCCTCACTCTGGAAGAGTACAGGTCCTGGAGGGCTGGCAGGGGCACCAATAATCCTCTCTGCAGTCCGGATTGTGCGATGTAGTCTCCTGATGTCAGATTTGGTAGCTGAACCAAACCAGACAGTGATGGATGTGCACAAAACAGACTCAATGACAGCCGAGTAGAACTGGATCAGCAGCTCCTGTGGGAGGTTGAACTTCCTCAGCTGTGAAGGAAGTATAGTCTCTGCTGGGCCTTTTTACAATGGAGTCAATGTGATTGTCCCACTTCAGGTCCTGAGAGATGGTGGTGCCCAGGAACCTGAATGACTCCACTGCTGCCACTGTGCTGTTCATGATGGTGAGTGGGGGCAGAGCAGGGCTGTTCCTCCTGAAGTCCACTATCATCTCCACCGTTTTGAGCGTGTTGAGCTCAAGGTTGTTATAACTGCACCAGACAGCCAGCCGCTCAACCTCCAGTCTGTAAGCAGACTCATCACCGCTTTGGATGAGGCCGATGACGGTGGTGTCGTCTGCAAATTTCAGGAGCTTCACAGAAGGGTCTTTAGAAGTGCAGTCATTGGTGTACAGGAGAAGAGCAGTGGGAGAGAACACACCCTGGGGGCGCCAGTGCTGGTAGTGAGAGTCTTGGATGTGAGTTTCCCCAGTCTCACTCGCTGCTGCCGGTCAGGAAGCTGGTGATCCACTGACAGATTGAGGATGGCATGGAGAGCTGGGTCAGTTTAGCTGTAAGAAGATCAGGCATGATGGTATTGAAGGCCGAACTGAAGTCCACAAATAAGATCCTTGCATAAGTCCCAGGTCTGTCGAGATGTTGCAGGATATAATGCAGTCCCATGTTGACTGCATCATCCACAGACCTGTTTGCTCTGTAGGCAAATTGAAGAGGATCCAGCAAGGGTCCAGTGATGTCCTTCAGGTGGACCAGAACCAGTCTTTCAAATGACTTCATGACCACAGATGTGAGAGCGACAGGTCTATAGTCATTAAGTCCAGTGATTTGGGGTTTTTTGGGGACAGGAATGATGGTGGAGCGTTTGAAGCAACGAGGAACTTCACACTGCTCCAATGATCTATTGAAGATCTGCGTGAAGACTGGGGCCAGTTGGTCAGCGCAGCCTTTCAAACAAGCAGATGAGATGCCGTCTGGGCCTGAAGCTTTCCTTATCTTCTGTCTTTTGAAGATTTTGGTTACCTGCTCCACACAGACCTTAAGCTCAGGTTGGATGGCGGGGGAGAGAGGGGTGCAGGAGGTGTTGGGAGATGTGTGAAGTGCAGATCAGAGCGGGTGTGAGGTGTGAGATTGGGTTTCTCAAACCTGCAGTAAAATGCATTCAGCTCATCAGCCAGATGTTGATTCTCAGCAGGTCGGGGGGATGGTGGCTTGTAATTGGTGATATTCTTCAAGCCTGACCAGACAGCAGCAGGGTTGTTAGAAGAAAACTGGTTTCTCAGCTTTTCAGAGTAGCTTCTTTTAGCAGCTCTGATCTCCTTTGTCAGTCTGTTCCTGGCCTGGTTATACAAGACCCTATCCCCACTTCTGTAAGCATCCTCTTTGGCATGACGAAGCTGTTTGAGTTTCCCAGTAAACCATGGTTTATCATTAGTGAATGATAAGAATGTCTTGGTAGGAATGCATGTATCCTCGCAGAAACTGATGTATGATGTTACAGTATCTGTGAGCTCATCCAGATCAGTGGTAGCAGCTTCAAAGACATTCCAATCAGTGCAATCGAAGCAGGCTTGTAGGTCCCGCTCTGCTTCATTAGTCCATCTTTTTACAGTCCTTATTACAGGTTTAGCTGATTTCAGTTTCTGCCTGTAGGACGGTATAAGATGAACCACACAGTGATCAGAAAGCCCCAAAGCTGCCCGTGGGACGGAGTGATATGCATTCTTTATTGTGGTGTAGCAGTGGTCAAGAATATTACTGTCTCTGGTGGGACATGTAATGTGCTGTCTGTATTTTGGCAGTTCACGGGAGAGATTTGCTTTGTTAAAATCCCCAAGAATGATTTAAAAGAGAGTCTGGATACTTTTGTTCAGTCTCAGCTATTTGTTCAGCCAGCTGTTGTACTGCCGCGCTGACACGCGCGTCTGGAGGAATGTAAACATTCACAAGAATAAACGAGGAAAACTCCCGCGGTGAATAGAAAGGTTTACAGTTTATGAAGTGGGCCTCTAGGTTAGGAGAGCACATCTTCTTCAGCGTTGTTACATCTGAACACCAACGTTCATTGATGTAGAAACACAAACCTCTCGTTTTCCCGGTTAGTTCCGTGATGCGATCTGCTCGGAACAGCTGGAAGCCCGGCAGATGTAGTGCGTTGTCCGGTATGGCTTCACTCAGCCAGGTTTCAGTGAAGCACAGTGCAGCAGAGTTGGAAAAATCCTTGTTAATCTGGGTGAGGAGAAGCAGTTCGTCCGTTTTATTAGGAAGAGAGCGGAGATTAGCAAGATGAATACTGGGAAGAGGAGTGCGGAGGCCGCGCGCGCGGAGTTTAACCAGCGCACCGGCTCGCTTCCCGCTGCGTCTGGCGCGCGATTTAAAGAAACAGTCGCGACTCCAACGAGGATATCAAACAAAACGTCTGAATAATCAAAAACTGCAGACATATTGTCTGGTGTGTGTTTCCTAATGTCCAGTAGTTCGTCTTTGGTGAAACTGATCGGAAAAGAATGACTAAAAGCAGAACAAACAGACAAAAACAAAACAATAGCTGAAGAGCTCAACACCGAAGCGGCCATCCGCGGCGCCATCTTGTGTTAGGAGTGTGTTTATGGGAATTTTTTACCATTCTTCTAGAAGCGCATTTGTGA
This sequence comes from Paracanthobrama guichenoti, assembly GCA_018749465.1. Taxonomy (NCBI): domain Eukaryota; kingdom Metazoa; phylum Chordata; class Actinopteri; order Cypriniformes; family Gobionidae; genus Paracanthobrama; species Paracanthobrama guichenoti. The sequence continues at coordinate 6,878,842 of CM031958.1, forward strand.
GGTCAGGCACTGATGTTGGATGAGAAGGCCTGGCTCGCCGTCTCCACTCTAATTCATCCCAAAGGTGTTCTATCAGTTTGAGGTCAGGACTCTGTGCAGGCCAGTCAAGTTCCTCCACACCAAACTCGCTCATCTATGTCTTTATGGACCTTGCTTTGTGCACTGGTGCGCAGTCATGTTGGAACAGTAAGGGGCCATCCCCAAACTGTTCCCACAAAGTTGGGAGCATGAAATTGTCCAAAATGTCTTGATATGCTGAAACATTGAGTTCCTTTCACTGGAACTAATGGGCCAAGCCCAAACCCCTGAAAAACAACCCCATACCATAATCCTCCCTCCACCAAACTTTAAAAAAAAAAAATCTTTAGAGTAGGCCCCAAATGTTTGAACAGTAGCTTATATTTTCTGTTAATTTTTAACAATAACTTAAATGATTGAAAATTACGAATCCAGTTAACACTTAAAGTAGTTCCAGTTGCATGGCTGGAAATAGCTGCTGTTTCCAGCTGGGGTGTTATGAATATGGCTGGTGAGTGAACTGACTGAACCATATAACCAGTGCCATATAATGCAGCCTGTGAACATAACCCAAACAAATGTACCTTACACCAAAGTGTTTGTGTGTCTCCCACAGCAGAAGTGTGTGAGTAAGCGTGTGATGCTGTCCTGCAAGAGCTGCTCTGCAGTGCTGGGTGAGGAACTCACTTCAGGTATGGAACGCAAAGCATTGGTAACATACCACTTGGCCATTTTGCATGAGTGCAAATGAATAAAACCAGTGCTTTTATAACTGCATGATTTCCTCTATAATCCCTGATGCATATGTGCATATGGGCGATTCATTGCTTCTGTTAGCAACAGCCAGCATATTTACAGCCAACATTACAGACGCTCTAAGATGCTTTGAAATGTTTTCTGACTCTTGGGTATATATAAAAGTGCTGTGCATTTGAAGCAAAAATAGTCAGATTGCAAATGTCTATTTTTAGTGATTGTAAGTTTTTTTGTGTCTTGCCACTATTTTAAAGGGGTAGTTCAACAAACATACGGTTTTACTCACTCGTGTTTTTACAAGCCAGAATGACTGTGGTACACAAAAGGAGATGCAGATGTTCATGTAGCCCTCTGAAGTCATACTATATGAGAAATGGACTGAAATTCCATTAAAATTCGTTATGCATTGAAATGCTTCCCTTCCGATGTTCTCAAATCTCATTTGCTCTGTATATTCAGATGTTACATTTGATGTCTGCTCACATTTTAGAGATTATGTGAGTTATGACCAAATCAAGTATTTAAAGGCAGGTTAGTTAATTTTGGCTTTGTAGATTAATTACACATTGATGCTTGTGTGACAAGAAAAAGCACATTGATGCTTGTAGACAAGAAAAGAGTGAATCTGGAGAGAAGAAGAGGGAGTGAAGAGAAAAGAGTATGTAGGCTATTAATAATGATAATCGGTGCCTCAATCAGCTCCCTAGCCCTAGTTCGTGAATCTGTATATCAGGTACGTGAATTCGGGCACTATTAAGAACAGTAAGGATGCTTGTGCACTACATAATGGGACACAACATCCTCACTGTACAACATCACTACTGGTATTTATGAACGACACCAGAGCTGATATCTTTCTGACATTATTTGATAATGTTATTTAAACTACATTATAATAAATAAATACTTTGCTTGTTATATACAGGTGCTGGTCATATAATTAGAATATCATCAAAAAGTTGATTTCACTAATTCCATTAAAAAGTGAAACTTGTATATTATATTCATTCATTAAACACAGACTGATACATTTAAAATGTTTATTTCTTTTAATTGTGATGATTATAACTGAGAACTAAGGAAAATCCCAAATTCAGTATCTCAGAAAATTAGAATATTATGACCAATACAAAGAAAGGATTTTTAGAAATCTTGGCCAACTGAAAAGTATGAACATGAAAAGTATGAGCATGTACAGCACTCAATGCTTAGCTGGGGCTCCTTTAGCCTGAATTACTGCAGCAATGCGGCGTGGCATGGAGTCCATCAGTCTGTGGCACTGCTCAGGTGTTATGAGAGCCCAGGTTGCTCTGATAGTGGCCTTCAGCTCTTCTGCATTGTTGGGTCTGGCATATCGCATCTTCCTCTTCACAATACCCCATAGATTTTCTATGGGGTTAAGGTCAGACGAGTTTGCTGGCCAATTAAGAACACTTTGGCACTGTGTGCAGGTGCCAAGTCCTTGTTGGAAAATGAAATCTGCATCTCCATAAAGTTGGTCAGCAGCAGGAAAAATTAAGTGCTCTAAAACTTTCTGGTATACGGCTGCGTTGACCTTGGACCTCAGTGAAACACAGTGGACCAACACCAGCAGATGACATGGCATCCCAAACCATCACTGACTGTGGAAACTTTACACTGAACCTCAAGCAACGTGGGTTGTGTGCCTCTCCTCTCTTCCTCCAGACTCTGGGACCCTGATTTCCAAAGGAGATGCAAAATTTACTTTCATCAGAGAACATAACTTTGGAGCACTCAGCAGCAGTCCAGTCCTTTCTGTCTTTAGCCCAGGCGAGACGCTTCTCGTTGTTCAAGAGTGGCTTGACTCAAGGACTGCGACAGCTGAAACCCATGTCTTGCATACGTCTGTGCGTAGTGGTTCTTGAAGCGCTGACTCCAGCTGCAGTCCACTCTTTGTGAATCTCCCCCACATTTTTGAATGGGTTTTGCTTCACAATCCTCTCCAGGGTGCGGTTATCCCCATTGCTTGTACACTTTTTTTCTACCACATCTTTTCCTTCCCTTCGCCTCTCTATTAATGTGCTTGGGCACAGAGCTCTGTGAACAGCCAGCCTCTTTTGCAATGACCTTTTCTGTCTTGCCCTCCTTGTGCAAGGTCTCAATGGTCATCTTTTGGACAACTGTCAGGTCAGCGGTCTTCCCCATTATTGTGTATCCTACAGAACTAGACTGAGAGACCATTTAAAGGCCTTTGCAGGTGTTTTGAGTCCAGCTGATTAGAGTGTGGCACCAGGTGTCTTCAATATTCAACCTTTTCACAATATTCTAATTTTCTGAGATACTGAATTTGGGATTTTCCTTAGTTCTCAGTTATAATCATCAAAACTTAAAAGCATTTTTTAAAGTGTGTGTGTGTGTGTGGACAGGGGCTGCATCTTAGTCAGCTCCCGAGCTGGTGAATCAGTATATCGTGTTCAAGAATTCACTAAGTACAGTAAAGGATGCTGGCTCACTACACATTGGCTCCATTGTGAATGGCTCCATTTCTATGTCTTCATTGTACAACATCACTACTGGTATTTATGAATGACAGCAGAGCTGATATCTTTCTGACATTACTTGTAATGTTATTTAAAGTACATTATGATACAAAACTTTATAGCATATTTATGCTGAAATATAATGAAGTAATGGTTTGTGTTTTCAACATCTATTGCATGTCATTATGTGTAGTGAGTTGGCTCACGTGATTTATGTTTCATGCTTCTGAAATTCCGTTACGGGAACATAGTGAGCATCGATGCTCCCTGGTTTTCATGGTGCATTGAGGGAGTGAATGTTTATGGTGCATTGGTAGGATTTTGCGATTTGAGACAGCCCTGAAAATGGCCACCTTCCTGATGAGTGCCCTAACAGGGTTCCCACTCGTCCTGTAAAACCATGAAAATTGATGACAAATGTAAAATTAGAGAAAATGTCAAATGTCCTGGAAAAACTTGTTGAAAAGTTTCACTGACTCACTCAGTTATCACTGACTCAAAACAATTACCACTGGTTCTAGAAAGCGCAATGTTCAGGAATTATAGGCGTTTTGACACGGGAGAGTAGTATTTTGAATTATGATGTTTAGTCTTGTGTTGCCACTTGTAGCAGTTAGCTAACATTTATTAACTGCTCAAATGTATGCAGCAAATGTTAACTGGTAAGCTATTTCAGTAACTTGCTAACTAATAACTGTGACGCGATATAAGGTCAATAACATTGAGCAGTGTAGCCAGCTTCATTGACTATAACAGGAGTTTTCACAACAGTGCAGAAGTCAGTGAGCTTGTGCTGAAGTGATTGACAGCTGCAGTGAGTTATAAAGGGAACACTCCTTGTTTTCTATTTGTATATAACCCATTCGCAATTTGAAAAAAAAGTTTTATTTTTCATGCTGCAAAGTATACACATTAAAATAGTTTCACTTTTTTTTTCTATGATATTGACACTGGTAACAAGAACAATTTGTCATAATATATGATTTAAGAAAAAAAACTGATTTTATAGTTAAGTCCTGGCAATAAACTTGAAGCTTGTTTCTGCCACTGAATAAAACATAAAAAGGTAATTGCAACTTTTTCTCACAATTCTACAAACCCGATTCCAAAAAAGTTGGGACACTGTACAAATTGTGAATAAAAACAGAACGCAATGATGTGGAAGTTTCAAATTTCAGTATTTTATTTAGAATACAACATAATGACATATCAAATGTTTAAACTGAGAAAATGTATAATTTTAAATCAAATCAAATCAAATCACCTTTATTTATATAGCGCTTTTAATAAGTCCAATTGTTTCAAAGCAGCTTCACATTGTTAACAGGAAAATAATGCAACAGAATTTGTACAGCCGTTCTGGTGAAATGGTGATGTTATCCAGCTAATTTCAAGTATCATATAGTGTCAATGCGGGCAGATCGGTAATATAGATGAAATTTAGGTGTCCCCAACTTAGCAAGCCAAAAGCCAGAGGCAACGGTGGCAAGGAACCAAAACTCCTTCAGGGTCAGAAAAACTCCTTCAGGGTCAGAAGGGAAAAATAAGTTGATTTTACATTTCATGGCATCAACACATCTCAAAAAAGTTGGGACAAGGCCATGTTTCCCACTGTGTGGCATCCCCTCTTCTTTTTCTAACAGTCTGCAAACGTCTGGGGATTGAGGAGACAAGTTGCTCAAGTTTAGGAATAGGAATGTTGTCCCATTCTTGTCTAATACAGGCTTCTAGTTGCTCAACTGTCTTAGGTCTTCTTTGTGGCATCTTCCTCTTTATGATGCGCCAAATGTTTTCTATGGGTGAAAGATCTGGACTGCAGGCTGGCCATTTCAGTCCCCGGATCCTCCTCCTACGCAGCCATGATGTTGTAATTGATGCAATATGTGGTCTGGCATTGTCATGTTGGAAAATGCAAGGTCTTCCCTGAAAGAGACGACGTCTGGATGGGAGCATATGTTGTTCTAGAAATTGGATATTACTTTCAGCATTGATGGTGCCTTTCCAGATGTGTAAGCTGCCCATGCCACACGCACTCATGCAACCCCATCCCATCAGAGATGCAGGCTTCTGAACTGAGCGCTGAGAACAACTTGGGTTGTCCTTGTCCTCTTTAGTCCGGATGACATGGCGTCCCAGTTTTCCAAAAAGAACTTCAAATTTTGATTCGTCTGCCCACAGAACAGTTTTCCACTTTGCCACAGTCCATTTTAAATGAGCCTTGGCCCAGAGAAAACGCCTGCGCTTCTGGATCATGTTTAGATGTGGCTTCTTTTTGACCTATAGAGTTTTAGCCGGCAACGGCGAATGGCACGGTGGATTGTGTTCACCGACAATGTTTTCTGGAAGTATTCCTGAGCCCATGTTGTGATTTCCATGACAGTAGCATTCCTGTATGTGATGCAGTGCCGTCTAAGGGCCGAAGATCACGGGCATCCAGTATGGTTTTCCGGCCTTGACCCTTACGCACAGAGATTGTTCCAGATTCTCTGAATCTTTGGATGATATTATGCACTGTAGATGATGAGAATTTCAAACTCTTTGCAATTTTTCTCTGAGAAACTCCTTTCTGATATTGCTCCAGTATTTTTGGCCGCAGCATTGGGGAATTGGTGATCCTCTGCCCATCTTGACTTCTGAGAGACACTGCCACTCTGAGAGGCTCTTTTTATACCCAATCATGTTGCCAATTGACCTAATAAGTTGCAAATTGGTCCTCCCGCTGTTCCTTATATGTACATTTAACTTTTCCGGCCTCTTATTGCTACCTGTCCCAACTTTTTTGGAATGTGTAGCTCTCATGAAATCCAAAATGAGCCAATATTTGGCATGACATTTCAAAATGTCTCACTTTCAACATCTGATATGTTATCTATATTCTATTGTGAATAAAATATAAGTTTGAGATTTGTAAATTACTGCATTCCTTTTTTATTTACATTTTGTACAGTGTCCCAACTTTTTTGGAATAGGGTACAGGGAACAGTTTAAAAAAAACAAAAAAAAAACAAAAAAACATAACTAGTCAAAACCATCTACAAACCGATGTTTCTGTCTCCAAATCATTTAACATCACTTTAAAAATGTCCAATGAAACCAGCTCCCTAAGTGTCAATATCAGTTGCAAGTTATTCCAAGCAGAGGGTGCAGCAAATTTAAATGCCCTTTTCCCTAATTCAGTACGTACCACTGGAACAGACAGAAGGAAGAATTCCTGGAACCGAAGGCGATAGCTACCATATATTACCAATAATATTAATATTAAAAATTAAATCACCACACGACCTTGGTGTTTGTCTAAAAACAGTAGGTAATTTGGCTGGGGATTTTTACGCGGGTGGTGGGAGAAAAACACACTGATATTCTGGATTCAGATGGCAATAAAATCACAGGCATAAATCCCTGTACATAATGAACATACCTTACGACCCCACGAGAAACAATTACCGTCTGTATAGGGCTTTAGAGAGCAATGTATTATCGAGCATGATCCTTGTCTTTTATTCTCGCTGTAGTAAAATTGAAAATGTCCTGGAAAATGATCGCTGAAAAAGAGTGGGAACCCTGCCTGACTACTGAACTAGGGAGATGATCGAGACGCACCCCTTGATTGAGATCAGGAAACATCAGTTTTTCATTTTATTGTGTGAAGATGTGTACAAACTACAATAGGCCACAGTACTCTTAACCCCGGGCTATTGTCATTCTAAACACCACTTTTGACCCTGGGTATAAAATGTTCCACACTCGTAATTTAGAAGCAGGGTAAACACCGCTTTTTTTAACCTGGATTATAAAACCCATGCTCTGGTGCAGGATTAGCACTGCTTTTACAGTGCCAAACTTGTACAGTGTAAACTGATGCAGTGTTATAATGTTACAGGATTCTCAACTCTTGCCCTCGAAGTCCAGGCTGCGTCTGAAAACCTAGGCAGCTGACTCATTGCCTCGCTGCCTCATCAGACAATGGCTTGTAAAGCAGCGTTTGTGCATGAAGGCACCTCACGAAACTGATTTCGGACAGACTTCTAAGGCCGCGTAACAGTTTAATGATCTACAGCGAAATAGAGAGTGCTTCGGTGAGAACTAAACAAATATTTAATTACTACATTAGTAATTTCTCGCTAGAAATGACATCAGAAGTGGAAAATGTTGGTCAAAAACTTACATTTACACACAAACTGACCAGCAAACACAACCTTTGGACACCATCTTTTTTCCCCAGCTCAACTGTCACAGAATGCAACACACAGGATTGTGGGATATCAAAGGCAGCGAAGGATAAATTTATGCTGCCTTCAAAAATCGATCAGATGAAGGTATCTCAGGAGACAGGAAGTGAAGCTAACATTAGATTCGGACCTGCCTTGATGTCTTCCTGCCTTGAAATGTGTCCTCCGAAGGCAGCATTTTCCAGGTTTCCTGCAGAGTTGCCCTCCAAACCTAATCAAACACACCTGAACAAGCTAATCAAGGTCTTCAGGATTGCAGGAGTTCAATCAAGGTTGGAGGTGAACTCTGCTGGAAAGTGGATCTCAAGGGCCAGAGTTGAGAACTCTGGGGCTAGATGCTTAGCAAGTGACAACCAATCGCACTGCTAAATAGTAGTTTCAGTGTTTTAACCCTTGTGCATTAACAAAAAATAAATAAATTCTGAGGTCGTTAGAGGACAAAAATGTCAATGTTCAAAATTTGAAGCTTGGGAGCACAGATGTAAGTTTGGTCTCATTTTAAAGACCCTTGGCAGAATATTGTTGAAGTAAAAGTTTATGGAAATGTTTTTATATTATGATTTTTACTAACATATTTTATATAAAATAGATATTTTATGAAACATGTTGAACTCTAAAACTGCTAGAGAATCAAAGCCATAAATCTAAACAAGTGTTGATATCTCAAAAAATGAGCTTTCAGTAAGATTTTTTTTTTGGGTGCAGTGCCAAATTTTCCCCATCAAAGCTCCTCTGGTGCACACAGTGGTTGGTGATTTACAGTTGAGTTTTTCTCTCTCAAATATTAGACGCATGCACACAAACACATTTTATTATACACATATAAACCACATTGTGACATCCATATCAACACACCCACACAATTATAGCTGCATAATTTATCCAATTTGCTCTATAATACAGCAAAAGCAGAAAACAGGGATAAAGTGAGTATTTGCTTTATAGGCCAAACCTTAGAAATTCGTACAAATGTTATTTTTGAAGCTTTGCCAATAGAATGAAAGCCTATTAAAAAAGACTGCATCATTTAAATGGCCCCAAAAATTGCAGTTGGGGACATTTTTTTGTCCTTAAGGTCCTGAAGTGTAACTATTTTGTGTACCTAGTGTAAAATAGATTTATTAAAGGAAATTTAAATATTAAAATGCCAATAAAAATACACACTTGTGCCAAAATGTATGCAGTTGGCATTAACAGCAAAATGAAAAGGAAAAAAAAAACTGAAAAAGACAAAAATGTCCATAAGGACACATACGGGTTAAAGGAAAAATGTGAAATGATGGAAAAAGTGACAATTGGAGTGAAGAAGAGAGACCCTTTCATTCTTACCTTTTATAGTCAAAAAAGTCAGTTTCTGCAATATATATATGTATATACTATGAGGATGTGCAATGCTAGAGCCTTTATATTTAAAGGGGTCGCATGCTGCTTTCGTCCAATCAAATGTCAAAGCTTTTATTCAGGACACACATGGTCCAAAAACACAAACATACACCTTCACTGGTGTCACTTGTCCTTATATGCCTTCGAGCTCCCTCATGACAGGACTCGAGAGTCTCGCTCCTCCCACATCTGTCACTCGTCCACCTCGCCACACATACCAATACAAAAAAAAAAAAAAAAAAAAATTTACACAATATCACATATTTGCATATGAACTAAATTGCCAGTGGTTCCACATTCTGGAGAAGAATCTGACTAAACTTAGTGTTGGGTTCGTCAGTGTTAAAAGTATACTCTTTGCAGAATCAGTTAACCTACACATACATCTGTACATGATATTCGGCAACACTGCAGAGCAGGTGGGCACACCAACACTGACAAACATCTGACTCGCACTGCTCCAACGTGGCACCTTAAGCAGCAGCCTCAGTCCATCATTATGTGCTACATTGAGTTTCTGCATGCTGCTCTATCTGTAATGGCGCCACAAATGGGCAGTATACATAAGGGTACAAAATGCTCTAAAAAGTGTAGATCCTGAGCACATACTAAATTTGCGGATCAACATATTAGCTCGTGCATACATCATATGACACTGTCTAAAAATATCCCTATCATCATACAGGTCATCAGTTATGTAATGTCCTAAGTACATCACACACTTTAAGAACAATACCAGACAGAGGGAATTCAGGAAATGACCGTTTCCTGTCCTCCCTGCTCCTGACAATCATAATATTACTCTTCTTTGCATTATATTTAATGTCAAAGTCTGTGCCATATTGAGAGCAGATCTTCAGTAACTGTTGAAGACCAGAGGTCCGTTCTGCGTAGCTCGCTTAATACATCTGAGATGATTTGACAGATCCCAGATCTTTTAATAATGATAACTGATCTCTAGTTTAAAATATCTGGATTAAGTTATCTGAGATTACTGTGCGTTCTTGTGTTCACTGAAGAGGGCAGATGTGTCAATCCTTGAAACCACGATCAGCAATGCAGCGATTGGCTGGCGTCAAGACAACGTAATGACATCATGATATCATATAATTAAAGCCATCTGGCAAAAAACTTGACAGATAAATTACATGAATTTCTAGACCTTTATAAAGAAACGACCAAATGACCAAACCAACATAAAAGTTATAATAGTTAAATGTAATGTGCACAAATTTGTTTTGATGAACATGATTCTCAATTATTTATATTTATGATTGTATAGTATTTGTACACCCTTTACATTTTTATTTCAATTTTGTAATTTAATTTTTAATTTTAATTTGAAGCAGATTTATTACGAGTCAAGATCAAGTTCTCTGCTTCACCTGTGCTGCATCAAGCCATCCCATAATATCTGTCTCCACTCAAATTAGTGCAGGGCTATGAATAACTACAACGTGTGTAAACCTCCAACACAATTATAAAGTAATTATTCCATCACAAATAAATCTCTCAATCCCGTGGCTGTCTATAGTGTTAACACAATATTATAATATTATTTTCAAATACATTTTTATATTATTGCCCGTCTGGTTCAGTAATGAACTCTTGTAATAAAGTAGCAGTGGCTGGGACAGATTTGAACTATCACCTCAAGATGCAATCTAATCCTGTTTACATGAAATGAGCTGCTCCAGAGCAGGCTTAAACTTATGGATCTGTTGCTATGACAGCAAGTCTAGGATGAACCAAACAATCCAAGATCATGCCAAATCGTCAACAATCAAATCCAGCTAACTGAGTTAGCGACGTACGAAGAAACGGATCCCACCACTATATGGACTAAAAAATCACCAAATCGTCCACGTACATCAAGTGGTTGATAATCATATTACCAACCATACAACCTATTCCACAGCTGTTTAGCAACTTCGATAAATCATCCATATAAACATTAATAAGAAAGAGAGACAAACTACTTCCTTGTTTAACTCCGTTACAAACATTGAATGGAGCAGACACAAAGTTACCCCATTTTATCATCATCATCATTTTACCATTGACTGATCAGCATACCAAAAAGCCTGAATTCCCACTAGAAATTTGTGAACTCCTCTGTTGTGTAACTTATAAAATAAATTTTCATGATTTACATGATCAAAGGCTTTATATAAATTGTGGAATTGTACCTGTTATACAATTCAAAAATACACATATCTGTGCTGTGTTTCAGTTTAAAACCAAACTGGTTGTCAAAGATCAGGACAAACTGTTCAATTTATTCAGTAATGTCCTCTCAATGACCTTGGACAAAATACTGGCCAGAGCTATAGGCCGGTAATTATCCTTACTATTTATTTTGCCCGCTTTGTCTTTAATAATAGGCACTAACATAACAGATATGATAGAATCAGGCAAAATACCATGAACTAAAAACCCAGTAAAACAAATAGCAAGCAGAGGACAGAGTTTTCTACTTGCAAATTGTAAATGTTCAGCAGATATCTTATCCATACCACATGCTTTATTATCTTTAACTGCATCATAGACTTCTTTTGGGGAGACAGTCACATCTTTATTATTGTCAATGTTGCCCACTGCAAAGGAGTTACTTTTAACACAATTCAACAGCTCGTAATAATGTTTTTGCCACAACTGAGTAATTTCCTCTGAACCAGTTACACCATCAGTATTTGTTGGCGAGGATGTTTTACAATTTTTCTTTTGATTTCTTTCCAGAAATCATTTGGATTATTATTTTGCAGTTTCCTTGCAAGTGAGTCAGATCTCATTGTGTTTTCGTTGCTCTTAATAAAACGTAGGGCATATTTAACATTTGCATTTGCCCGTTTCTTATATTCAAATAGGGGGCCATATTTATGTCTGCCTGACTCAACCCAAGCTTTAAAAGCCTTTCTAGCCTCAGCATAAAGCTCTTCAACATATTCATTCCAGCCTGGCTTGGCTTTGAACATCTTGGTCTTATACAGAGGCTTGAGGCAAGAAGCGACTCAACAATATTGTCATACAAGGAACACAACTCAATACCATGATGCGGGTTCTTACAGTTAATATCTATTGGTAAGTGGATATTACTCAGCAATGTGTCAGACTGAACACAGTATACGTTAAGATCCTCCGCAGTCAATTTAGACCAGTCTGTTATCCCTACACGCATATGTGTGAACGTTGTTCACAGACAATAGAGTAGGTAAATTGCCCAGATTTATCGATATAGAAAAAGGCACCTGGTCAGTAGTGGCAAATTCATAATTAATCCTCATGGCTTCTAATGAATCATGTGTATCGGCTGTGCAAATGCAGTGATCTAACCATGAAGTTGTGTGCCATGCCTCACTGATGTAAGTGTAGCTATTATCAGGTAAATGCAATTTACTGGAGAGAATCAAACCATTATCAGAGCAAAACTGTATTAAATGATTGCCAAATAAAGAGCTACCATCAGAAACATCTGCATTCATGTCACCCACAATAAAAAAGCATGTGGAAGCATTATCCTGAATAAAGACATAACACAAGCCAACCTGTTGAGATATTCATCTTCATTTTGGGAACACTCTTTTTTTCCACCACAACTGAACTCAATTCCTATAGCCCAGTCAACATCCAGTCTGACCGCGTTAACTAGCTGATCAAACTTTTTGTGCCATAGTACGGCAACACCGCCAGGTATTCTGCCACAAACTATTTCAGTACTCATGTCCGTGGTAGATTCACCTGCCCTGTAGAAATCTTTATGTTGAGAGCTCAAGCTTTCCAAATCCTGCTTAGGTAGAAAAGTCTCTTGAACACAGTACATCATAGGTCTCCAATAGTTTATCCGCTTCACTATGCCCAACGCCAGTGGTGTAAAGTAACAAATTACAAATACTCTCGTTACTGTAATTGCACTTTATTAAGTAGTTTAAAAACTGTACTTTTACTTTTACTTGAGTACATTTTAAGTGCTGTATCGGTACTTTTACTGAGCTATTTTCCCTAAACCTGCCGTTGCTACATTGTTAATTTTTTTCCTGTCAACGTGACTCCCATCAAATCAACCATGATAGCGACCAGCCTAGCCCTTGTACGGTCTACATTTGGGAATTACACTCGGGGTCTTTGGGGTCTCCACACACCCCAGGCAACAAAATGTGATTTTGTAACAAAACAATTGTTTGTTTGTTTTTAGAACAAATGTAATTTTACTCTGTTTATTAATGTTTTTACTCCACATCGGTGCAGTTTTTGGAGTATTTATAATAATTTTTAAATGTGTATATAAATAAATTAAAAATATATTTTTAATGGATTTTCACACAAAATAAGTTTATGTAAAATTTACTTTATAAAAGACACAAATTTCTAACTTTCGTTCATGGGGATAACATGGATAATTTGACATGGTTTAGTGTAAAATCTTTAAGCCCATCTTTTGGAAAATACAGTTTTAAAATAAATCAAAAATTACTTTTACCAGTAAATGGCTCCAGAGCTCCACTATTTGCAGTGTGCAAAGACATGATTTTCACAAGGATTTTTCAGTTGGATTCATATCTAAATGTTATGAAATCACAATTATAACAATTAAAATTAATTTGTCAAAGTTTAGCATTTTTTGTACTGAAGAAATCTTTTTTTCAATGATGCTACATTATGATTAGAATCAAACCTGAACAAGAGAAAAGTTGGAAAAGTTCTTTAGAGTTTATCATTTATTTCAAACATCTGATTTTCTTACAAATTGAATCTACACTTCAGTTACTAACTGTAACAGAACAAACATTAACAGAAATTAACAGTTATATTACATATTGAGTAAAAAATACACAACATGAACATCAAAATGCAATGAACTGAACAGCAATAACAAGCAATAACAAATGTATTTGTGCGTGCGCGCGTGCATGTGTACATGTTTTTCTAGCCTGGTGGGGACTTCAACCTGAATGCAGACTCATGGGGACTCGTGTCACTGTGGGGACCTAAATTGAGGTCCCCATGGGTACAGAAGCTTATAAATCATACAGAATTAGTTATTTTGAAAATGTAAAAATGCAGAAAGTGTTGTGTGATGGGTAGGAAGGGGGATAGAATATATGGTTTGTACAGTATAAAAACCATTACGTCTATGGCGAGTCCCCAGAAAGATTGTGCCGCACCAGACGTGTGTGTGTGTGTGTGTGTGTGTGTGTGTGTGTGTGTGTGTGTGAGTGAGAGAGAGCATGATCATTTTGCATGGATGTTTTATGCATTGTTGGAAGTGCGCCACTTTGAGGATGAATTTTGTCCATTTTTGTCCATCACACGAACATAAAAACCGATATCAATCCAACTTATTTATTTGTATTTGTAGATTTAGAGAGTATTGACAATGGTACAAAGTCTCATGCCATTTGGACAAAGGGAAAACATTTTTTAATTTGAGCAAACATCCTTTGGGGTCAGAAAAGACCCCGAAGACCCTAGTAGGGCTAGAGTGAGAGGCACACTGCCACGTGCGCTTTATGAAAGGGGGTTGTTGCTGGTTAGTGTATGATGACTGAAATCGTGAAATTGCCTTAAACAATTACAAGCCCGAGTCCAAAAAAGTTGGGACACTGTACAAATTGTGAATAAAAAAGGAATGTCTTACGAATCCCATAAACTTATATTTTATTCACAATAGAATATAGATAACATATCAAATGTTGAAAGTGAGACATTATGAAATGTCATGCCAAATATTGGCTCATTTTGGATTTCATGAGAGCTACACATTCCAAAAATTTTGGGACAGGCAGCAATAAGTGGCCGGAAAAGTTAAATGTGCATATAAGGAACAGCTGGAGGACCAATTTGCAACTTATTAGGTCAAGTGGCAACATGATTGGGTATAAAAAGAGCCTCTCAGAGTGGCAGTGTCTCTCAGAAGTCAAGAGGAGCAGAGGATCACCAATTCCCCCAATGCTGCGGCCAAAAATACTGGAGCAATATCAGAAAGGAGTTTCTCAGAGAAAAATTGCAAAGAGTTTGAAGTTCTCATCATCTACAGTGCATAATATCATCCAAAGATTCAGAGAATCTGGAACAATCTCTGTGCGTAAGGGTCAAGGCCGGAAAACCATACTGGATGCCCGTGATCTTCGGGCCCTTAGACGGCACTGCATCACATACAGGAATGCTACTGTAATGGAAATCACAACATGGGCTCAGGAATACTTCCAGAAAACATTGTCGGTGAACACAATCCACCGTGCCATTCGCCGTTGCCGGCTAAAACTCTATAGGTCAAAAAAGAAGCCGTATCTAAACATGATCCAGAAGCGCAGGCATTCAGATTGTAGAGTCAGAATTTGGCGGATCCATGTTCTCATTCTGTTTACGTCATGCCTTGTTACCACTGTGCAGGCTGGTGGTGGTGGTGTAATGGTGTGGGGGATGTTTTCTTGGCACACTTTAGGCCCCTTAGTGCCAATTGGGCGTCGTTTAAATGCCACGGCCTACCTGAGCATTGTTTCTGACCATGTCCATCCCTTTATGACCACCATGTACCCATTCTCTGATGGCTACTTCCAGCAGGATAATGCACCATGTCACAAAGCTCGAATCATTTCAAATTGGTTTCTTGAACATGACAATGAGTTCACTGTACTAAAATGGCCCCCACAGTCACCAGATCTCAACCCAATAGAGCATCTTTGGGATGTGGTGGAACGGGAGCTTCGTGCCCTGGATGTGCATCCCACAAATCTCCATCAACTGCAAGATGCTATCCTATCAATATGGGCCAACATTTCTAAAGAATGCTTTCAGCACCTTGTTGAATCAATGCCACGTAGAATTAAGGCAGTTCTGAAGGCAAAAGGGGGTCAAACACAGTATTAGTATGGTGTTCCTAATAATCCTAAAAAGTTATTCATAATGTACGTTATAATGCATTTTTTCTACTCATAAATAATTGTAACCAAAGTTAAAATACATTATAATATTCACAGATATTGTTACATATGAAATTGGATGTTTGTCGTTTTAATGCATTATACTTTCTAAAGGTGTATTATAACTGTGGTTACAATTATTCATGATGCAATGAAATATAAAGTGCATTACAAGGCATAATGAATGCATTAAAAATACTTTTATAATGCATTATACATAAAGGTTTTAAGTAAATTGTTACCAAATGATGTATAGTGTGCACACTGATTTCTACACAGTATTTAGTTTAGGCTTAATTCCATTCCAAAAATATTTTTCAGTATTTGGCGTGGAAAACAATACTTGAGCTCAGAATTACATTTTAACTTTGTTCTTTATGTTATGAAATGTTGAAGGTGCAGATATTATCTGAGAGGTAATCTCTTCTAATCTTACACCTCCAGCTGGGTAATATTCTGTGTTTAATATATTTCACTTCTGGTGTTTCAGAGGTGCTGAAGTTGTACATAACTGAAATATTAGTAAAGCCACGTGAAGATGGAGGGTGTGATATCTCACAGCTCAGTTTGGAGTCCAAGTCCGATTCAGTAAGGTTAGTGAGTTAACTGGATTCATTCATTTTGTTGTCATGTGTAGATCATATTCAGTTAAAGCTTTTATTTTATTATGTCTCCTACAGGCAGCGATTCTTGGAGCAAACTCTAGCTTCAAGGCTGGTCGAGCTGTCGTCTGCACAGAGTATATTTCGCTTTTCCATCCAAACGCCAGATGGCAAGGCTGTGATTTTGGTATGGACATTAAACCCAGTGTTAAAATCAGTGTTAAAGTCCTCATGAAATCAAAATGGCCCCTATTTACTTTGTTACCACACATTACATGTCTTGGGGTGAACAATTCATCCATGCAAGTTAATACACAGGAAAAAAAAAATGTTTTGCGGTAATCTTTAATCAAAATCTGAAAAGTAACTTCCGGTCTGGAATGGCGTTCCTTTTCCGATGACTTCAGTTTGATGGCTTGGGTTTGAACCACTCCCCTCCAAACGTTAGTCTGCTATGAGGGAGAGATGGAGAGGAGGAGCGCTGAAGTAAAACCCTGCCCTCTGTTCAATATTCTGTTTCACTCGGAAATGCGTCACAGCACTGAAGAAAACTCACTTGCTACTTCCGGTTCACTGGGACTTTAAGCGTGGTATAACATGGTAACATATTACACTAAAAGTGATGAAGCCAATCAGTATATGGGGAGGATTAGGAAGCCATGATGGACTGAGGCCAATGGGAGAATTTGGCCAGGATGCCAGGGTTACACCCCTACTCTTTTTTCCGAAGGACATCCTGGGATTTTTTTATGACCACAGAGAGTCAGGACCTCGGTTTAACGTCTCATCCGAAGGACGGTGCTTGTTACAGTATAGTGTCCCCATCACTATACTGGGGTGTTAGGATCCAGACAGACCACAAGGTGAGCAGCACTTCCTGCTGGCCTCACTAACACCTCTTCCAGCAGCAACCTGGTTTACCCAGGAGGTCTCCCATCCAGGTACTGACCAGGCTCAGCCCTGCTTGGCTTCAGTGGGAAACCCACTCTTGGACTACAGGGTGATATGGCTGCTTTACTCCCATTAAACCTAAATTGTCACTATATCCGTCACTGCAACTTCTCGAACACAAACACACAAAATTAAATGCGTTCAACCCAAGCAAAGGCTGGATATAGGTTTAATGAGTTTATTATTATATAAAGCGCTTCACAGCCATTGCATATCATACCCAGCACTTGATTCGTCCTGGTTAACTATTTCAGTAATTTTCAACTATTTAAATTTTTTGTTAGTGGTGCTTGCCATAGGCAAAGCATCCCTATTGTTCTCTTGCATACTTATTTTTATTCCACACAACAGTTTGGTGTGCTACTCCTCCCGCACCGTTTGTCATAGAGGTGTGCTATATATTTTTAGAAGCAATCAGACCTACAATGTTCACACAGCGAACAAAAAAGTGGGCAAATAAATGGGAGGAGCCTGAGGAACCCTCTCTCTCTGTCTCGCTCTCTCTAACACTCATTTGACTTATCTTATCAAGCAGCCAATAAGCAATTGCCTAAAATCTTCATAGCCACCCCGTAGCCACCAGTTACAGGACCCTAGCAACCACCCCATAGACTTCCATTGAAAATAGATTAGAGGGATATAAATGTATCAGAACATCATAGAGACACATTAATTTGACTCTCAGTTTGGGCAGACATGCAGTCTATTAGTTTAACCCTGCTAACTATCTAGCTATGCCCTAGCAACCATTTAGAGCACCCTAGCAACCCAAACCCAAAGAGGGGTATCTTGTAATCTAAATGTCATTGAGGGATTGCAGTTGGTTTATTTAATTCATACATACAAGCAGCCTTTGGTGTATCATCTTTGGCAGCTGCCAAGCCACTACCTAGTAAACAAACAGAGTACCCTAGCAACTGTTTAGCAAGACCTATATCTCTGCATCAGAATATCATATAACCCATTTCCACCAGCATAAACCACCACTACTTAAAGGGCACCTATTATGCAAAATTCACTTTTATAAGGTGTTTGAACATAAATGTGTGTTGGCAGTGTGTGTACACAACCACCCACTCCTTTTTTTAAATCCCCATAAATCTTAAGCAGTGTCTCAAAACAAGCCGTTTGCAGATTCTGGGGAATTTGACGCCACATTTCACAGGCCCCGCCCACAGGTGTTGATGGACACTGCCGTATTAGCATAGACCCCACCCTCAGTCGGCCATGTTTAGCAACTGCCTAGCAACCATCCAGAACATGTTTGTGACCACTTAGAAACTGCCTAGCAACACCCTAGAAACCACCCAGGATATCCTAGCAGCCACCTAGCAAAACCTAGCAACTGCCCAGAACTCCCTAGCAACTCCCTTTCAAACACTCAGAACACCCTAGCAGCCACCTAGAAACTCCCTAGCAAACGAGTGCCAAGTGCTGCCACGGCAAGCACCACTCACATTTTCTTCAGGAAATGTACATTCTAGTTTTTAATTCTCCTTTTCAAAAATTCTCTCGGATCTGTTTTGCCTGCATTGCTGCTTAAACAAGTGAAGAAAATGCTTAGCTTAATGAGTCTGCAAATTAGTGCCTGATGGAAAAATAAGCTTTAAACATGTTAGTATTTCCATCAAGTTGGAAATCATTCTTATCAGACTGAGAGTAATTTCTGTTAAGCTTGTGTATATTTTTAGAAAGCTATTAAGTTTTTTTTTTTTTTCTTTGTGTTTATATAATGACCACTAGAAGTTGCTCTAGGCATATGTTTTCCTTGATTAATTTTTCATAAAGGGGTCTAGGGGCTGTACCATACACCCGGCGCAATGCGACGCCAGGCGCGACAAGTGTTTTTTGCTAGTTTCAGCCAGATGTAGTTATCATTTTCACGACCAGCTCCACATTGTTTAAATAGCAAATACACTCACGCCCATCTTTTCCCCTTGGGCGTGCTGGTCTGAAAACGAGATGTGTTCAGGCGCATTGCTATTTTGAGGAACTGAAAACGACTGCGCCATTGACCAACAAAAACCTGCTCTAATAGTCAATAGCGCAGTATTTTTTGTGTTATTTAAAGTGTGTGTTAGTAATATGTGCCTATAGGCACAATTACGCGTACACTGATTATTACACGCACAGGGACATGCAGCAGCACACACACATTTTAACATTTGACCAAATTTTTGTATCCTGATTACGTAACGCCGTTGCATGTATTCTGTTACTCCCCAAAACTGCTTAAACCTCATACATATACAAAACTGTTCATTTTGGTCCATGTGTAAAGCTTTCTCTCTGAAGTCGACTTAGAATGTTATTCAGGGTTTCTTGCAACAAAAACATCTTTCCTTCAAATGCCAGTTATTACAGTATGTCTGCATAGTACGTCAAAATCCTTTTTCACATGATATGTCCCCTTTATATCCGACCTTCAGGTAATTACTTTTCTCTTTTAATTATCAGCTGTGGCTTCTGAACACGGACACTCTGGTCGCCTCATTTCCTGCCGCAGTAGCGAGGGGCGACAGCTTCATCTCCGCAGGTGATGTTCATCCCAGAGAGCATCAGTCATGCCAGGCTGTTCAAGCAGTCAAAGTGCTCTACGTCCTCTGCTCTGACAGCAAACTCAAAGAGTAAGTCATCGGATCACCCTGACATCTGTTCATTTTCCTCATATTAATGTCTATATTTAATCAGATTCCACCTCGTCTCTGATGTAGATGAAATGACATATGGTGTTTTGTTGAGTAATTTAAAAAAGACAGGGTGTTAACTCGGGGTGCATCTTTTATAAATTGCATCTTTTTAAAACATCTTTGTAGACCACATGTTAAGGGCACTTTTAAACCTTGGTAAACAACATTAGCAATGACATTAAAACAAAATCACTAGTTTGTTACCTTTATGCTTGAAACAAGAAAACATTCTGCTAATGCAAATCTGTGAAAACAAGTCTTATTGATCTTACACAATTCTTGTGTGAATTTATCTTGTGAAAATGTTTAGATATATTTTTATTGGGAATCCAAAATACTGATTAAACCTGTAAAGCCTGAAATGCAAAATAATAGTCAGAAAAATAAAATGTTTTGAAATGTAACAGTTTATTGAACCTTTAGACAAAAGGTTCTTTCTTTTTTAATGTACAAAAATATTGCATGTGAGATGAAATTCTAATGCTTGTAATGTAAATAAATGAGATATAGCAGTATAGCAGATACTTGCATAAAATCAATCTCCCAATAATATGTCTTAGTAAGATGATATTACATAACACACACAGTTTCTGCCAGTCTCATGTTAATCTTGAGTACCTGTAGAGTAGTGTTGCATCCTTCGTATCTCCCAAGAGTCTTTAGTTTGATCATATTTATAAAAGACAGATGCACTGTACCGATTCTTTTCAAAAACAGAGACATGAGCACACACAAAATACATCATGGCATTATCCCTGGATATCTTTCGATTCACTATATGTTCGTGTTGTTTCCCTTTATATGCACTTACACACCGATTGCCAACAAAACACACACATTTGATGCAGTTTCACTCAGCGCCTGTGGTTTCCACTCATGACCGGGATCAAACAAACACACTTGCAGAACTCGTTGCTGCTCCGGAAAAACAAACTGCATCCACTGTTTCCTTAATGCTGGGTTATTTGAGAAGCTGAACAAGGTTATCTTTCCCTCACACCAGAAACACGCTTCTTTAGTGACATTGTTGATTTCGTGGTCTAAAAACAAAATGACAGCGCTGCTGACGGCTCCCGTAACCGAACGAAGCTCGTTGATGTGTGCACGCGCTCATCCGAGAGAAGTGTCCATACAAGGAATTCCTCCCTTTATGAGGTCATACAGGGCCATACTCTCAAAAACTTTCCGAAACTTGTTTGAATCCTGAAGGAGTGTATTTGGCACAGAAATACTCTGTCATACGTCCAACTTCTTTTTTGAAATTTTGGCCATGTTTAGCATGAGAATCAACTCTATAATGCATGAAATAGCATTAGACCCCCCCCCTTTTAAATTCTTAGTTTTATGATCAAAGCTCTGTAGTTTTGAAAAACTATAATGCAGTGAATAACACTGATTATCTCTTCGTCACGGCTCCTGTTAGTGGGTGGGATATATTAGGCAGCAAGTGAACATTTTGTCCTCAAAGTTGATGTGTTAGAAGCAGGAAAAATGGGCAAGCGTAAGGATTTGAGCGAGTTTGACAAGGGCCAAATTGTGATGGCTAGACGACTGGGTCAGAGCATCTCCAAAACTGCAGCTCTTGTGGGGTGTTCCCGGTCTGCAGTGGTCAGGATCTATCAAAAGTGCTCCAAGGAAGGAACAGTGGTGAACCAGCCACAGGGTCATGGACTTGTTTGTTCAGCTCATCCCACAAATGCTCGATTGGATTGAGATCTGGGGAATTTGGAGGCCAAGTCAACACCTCAAACTCGTTGTGCTCCTCAAGGCTCATTGATGCACGGTTGGCTACCGAAACCTGATTCCACTATGGCACCGGTACCTATATAACCGGTATGTACCGGACCAAATCAGAACGCAGATTTTGGTGCCTCATTTCGGTGCCACTTAAATTCGAACATGCTTTTCCGCTTTGACTGGCGCCGAGCCAGAGACAGACACGCTCGTCACATATCACAACTATTCAGTGTTTTCAACCACATCATGTTTATTTTAGTTTTCAGACATTTAAATGCACATAAGTTTTAAGGAGAAAATACTCAGCAATGGTGTTGACTTATGACTTTGCAAAGTTTTGTCTTAAAGCATATTAAAACACCACATAGACATATAAACAACAGTTTAAACTTGATTTTCAACACAGCGGGGTCTTTAATAAATGTATTATGTTATTGTTATTACAAAGTAAATTTGGACGCACAAACGTTAAACCAGTTTACAAACTTCCACTGGATGTTTACTTGCTTTCTGTGTTTATATTTTATTAAAATCTGTATCATTTTTAATCATAATGCTAAAAGAACCAAAGCGACGTTGACTCTGTAGTCAGTGTCTTGATTTACTTGTACAAGACAGCTTTCAAGTAAATACGTTTTCTCAACTTGTTTTAACTAAACAGCTGCCCCACACAAAATATTTTAATGTAAATGTAAAAAATCCATATAAAAAGAGAATATTTCAGTCATAACATTTTAACAATGTGCAGTTATTGCATTTTGCCTTTGCAGGGCAGTATTAACTTCATTAATTGATTCAGACTCAATATCAGAAGTAATCAATTAATAATTGGTAATATATTGAAGGAAATATCACTGTAAAAATTGTGAAAATATCACCGCTAGTAGCCAAAAATATACTGTAAATCTGCAAGCTCAGAGAAATGTCGGCACAGTTATTCTCATCCTTCTTCAAAATGTTAAATGTTCCCTTTGTGAGAGCTTGAGAAGCCAGAGATGTGCTGGAATCAGCGAGTGAATCACAGAGGAATTGTGGGTGGGCATTCTGCACTCCATTGTCTCTTTGACACCAGAAGGTCGTCACGACTCTTTACACCCTTACCTCGTCTCGCTCTCCTTTTTTTCCAAGTGTACATTAATTCTGCCTATTCTCCTCCCCAGCGCTAAGAGATGCGTTTGAGTGCGTCTCATCCTCACTGTATGTAGAGGTGGTGGGATCAAACATGATTCATGGAGCTCGTATACAGGTTCTGAGCCGTTATG
Organism: Paracanthobrama guichenoti; assembly: GCA_018749465.1. Classification (NCBI taxonomy): domain Eukaryota; kingdom Metazoa; phylum Chordata; class Actinopteri; order Cypriniformes; family Gobionidae; genus Paracanthobrama; species Paracanthobrama guichenoti. The sequence goes on from CM031958.1 coordinate 6,901,891, forward strand.
CTAATTAGAGGATAGTCTCTCAGGAAGCAGACTTTTGACTGTCCACATAATGTCTGGTCCACATTGCAGCCAAAAACCGCTTACTTAGACAGCAAGTAAGTGACTGGCTTTATAAATATGTCAAGCGAAAAATGTAGTTAGCCCTTTCAGAGCATTTTTATGTCATGGTATCAGTATATAATCCCGCATATACAATATAAGGTGAATATTTTACAAATCAATGGTACTTCATCTGATTAGATTTTTCTTTCTTATTTAGAAGTGAGCTCATTAATATAATAACTATATGCACAAGGCAGCACATCAGTTTGAGAAGCAACCACAAACAAACTTCAGTTACATTGTCTCTGTTCAGGACGTCAGCAGTTCATCACAACACAGCAAGACTAAATTGCTCCCATTATAATCAACAGAGCCATCTCCACTCATCGTCTGTGACAGTTTGTAGAGTTAGGGGCTGTTTACACAACACTGTTTTCAACTAAAAACGTAAAACTTTTTATGCGTTTTGGCCATTCAGTTTCACGACAACAGCATTTTGGGGGCCTAAAAATGCAACATTTTGAAAACGGTGAAAACTCTGTGTAAACAACGAAAACGCAGATCTGTGAAAGCGATGAGTTCATGCACATGCGCATTACATTTTCAGTCTATAGTGTTCCACCTAATGGCCTGGCAGCAAAATACCAAGTTTTTAGCCATGAGTTTTGTGAATGGGGATCATTTTGACAATGGTCTCGTCTGTATACGGAAAACTCAAAGGAAAAACTTCTCCTTTTTAAGCATATAATTTTCTGAATGGTGTCATATTTCTAAAAGCATGTCAGATATTAATGATACAACGTTAGATGCAAGTATAAACAGTATAGCAGAATTTCTACTGGTCGACAATGTATCGCCCAGGATTAGTTTAGAGGCGATTTATATTTAAATCACAGAGGTGGAATATACAGGTATGCTAAGGAATATGTAATTTACCTTTTAAGTTTTTTTTTTTTTTTTTAGACCTCGTATTTATTTATTTTTTATCAATGCCATAACTGGATCATCCAGTGAAACTACAGACTTTTCTCTGGTGTCATAAGCATGACTTCTCCAATCATTTAGTCCACTTGAGGGCTCCATTTTGCGACCTTTTTTCTTGTGAGAAAAGAGTTTGAATTTGCCACAGTATTAATAACATTCTGCGCAGAATTCTGTTATAAATCACAGATATCAGATTAAACAGCGCTGACGTGGAAAGGCTTTAGTTATAGAAGGCTTTCCAATCCACAGATCACCAACATTCACCATGGATTTATTGTAGCAACGCTAACTGTAACCATGGTATTGTGGCAGAAATATTCAAATGTTTTTACATTACATTATTCCTCTCATGGTTCGTACAACCTTTTGAGAGTGAAATTCAAACACTTTTCAGAGGCTTTCAAGTGCTTCACACTTTTTCCAGTGCTTCAAAGCTGTAAATATCCAATGTTATTTTAATGTTATTTTATGATGATTTGTAAAACGAACATTTTAAAGATGTGGGAAAACTAATACTTTGTGGCAAACAAACAACATTATTTTCTGACATAGCTGTCAGTCAGTTCAGTATTATACTATAAAAGAACAATGTACATAAGAGTATAAAATTCAATTTTATTTGCATCTCCTCTTTACTGACAAATTTCCAATAAACAAGCGTAATATGATTACTAACTGCACTTAATGCAAAACAATAGTAATTTAATGATTAAATTGCCTTTATGATTAACAATCCCCCCTCCCGCCAGTCTGGAGCCCTTTCTTTCAATCAACTGCAAGCTTACATTCATATCTGCCTCCATCAAATCAACCATCTAATCATCTTTTTCGAAAATCCATTTAATTTGGATGTTCATCACAATATGTAAGAAAAGATTTTTCCATTTCATCACAACCTGTACACCCTGAATTTCAGAAATTACATGAATCAGAAAGTCCGTCTAAAGCGCTATATAGGATGTCAAATGTCAAACAAGACATCCTTGACATTTGAAATGGCACTGATGAAGAAAAGAGGAGAAAACATTCTCGACATGATGCCATCAGAAACATCAACTGTAGTAACTGGCATTTTGACAGAAATATTAATGACCTGTTTTGGGAAATGAGGTCGTCACCTTTTTTCTGTTGCAATTTTAGTTAGTAAAATCAGTTAGTTAGAAACTTTCTTACAACAAATACTGTAGTTTGTTTTATCAAAAGAAACTAAGACCTGAGACCTCTGTAAATTATGATCCAAGTTCTTGGTTTGTCCTTTTGTGTAAACGCTGTTCTGATATTGAGAGGAAAACTTAGGCTATTTAATGCATTCGGACTTATTTACACTGTTATAGAGTTGATTCTCATGCTAAACATGGCCAAAATTTCTAAAAATGACTTGGACGTATGACAGAGTATTTATGTGCCAAATACACTCCTTCAGGTTTCAAACAAGTTTCGGAAAGTTTTTGAGAGTATGGCCCTGTATGACCTCATAAAGGGAGGAATTCCTTGTATGGACACTTCTCTCGGATGAGCGCGTGCACACATCAACGAGCTTCGTTCGGTTACGGCAGCCGTCAGCAGCGCTGTCATTTTGTTTTTAGACCACGAAATCAACAATGTCACTAAAGAAGTGTGTTTCTGGTGTGAGGGAAAGATAACCTTGTTCAGCTTCTCAAATAACCCAGCATTAAGGAAACAGTGGATGCAGTTTGTTTTTCCGGAGCAGCAACGAGTTCTGCAAGTGTGTTTGTTTGATCCCGGTCATGAGTGGAAACCACAGGCGCTGAGTGAAACTGCATCAAGTGTGTGTGTTTTGTTGGCAATCGGTGTGTAAGTGCATATAAAGGGAAACAACACGAACATATAGTGAATCGAAAGATATCCAGGGATAATGCTGTGTGTGTGCTCGTGACTCTTTTAGCTCCGTCCACTGTATGACTCCAAGAGCTCGGCTGTTTCTGGAAAGAATCAGTACACCATATCTGTCTTTTATAAATATGATAAAACTAAAGACTCTTTGGAGATATAAAGGATGCAACTGAGAATCTGAGAAGGATGCTCAGACTTCCCATAGCACTTTGAAGTAGATGATGTATTCAATTCAAAATGCTCAGACATCAAAAATAACTTCTCTTGTAACATGAAATGCAATGAACACAGTTAACACAGTTACGTAATTGACCAACTTCCATCAAAAAGCATCAATGTTTGGTTCCCTGGTTGTAGTTTTGCATGATGCTGCTCTCTCTGGGCTTCTCCAGCATTTCTGCTTTTAAGAGCTGCGTGTGCACTTTCTGTGGAATTACAGCACAGATGGGTAAATGTCAATGAAATGTCCTGAATAGATCATCACCATAATGTGTGTCAGGACATAAGTCTCCCCGCTTCTCTGCTGCCCTGTCGCTCGCTCGGGCTGTCTTCAGTGCCACGTATTGACAGATTGCTGTGACATGATTAAAAATTCAAACTGTCAGATTAATATAATTTAAGGTCCAGCTGCTTCTGCGGGTGCAGAGATGTTGCGCAGAGGTAGTAACCGTTTCTGTTCACCTTCAGTTAATATTCCTTCTCGTTTTCTCCTAGCTGAGCAAAACCTATTTTTACTGGTCAGTCATCAGCAGCCTGAGCAGAAACACTCAATGCACCAGACCCATGCTGTGTGCCAAAGACTTACTAAACAGGGCAAATTTGAGATCGCAATCCCATAATAGATTCCACAGGTGATCTATTGACAATGTGCAAATTAAAGGAATGTTGCATTATGACCAATGCAATCTACCAAGAGCACTGCAAATTAGCGTAGATCCTGCTGGTTTGAACCAAGCAAATGTAGTTCTCAAAATAGGTTGTCATACACACAAGTACACATTGTCTCTTTACTTAAAATACACATATTTGAATATCTCTAACATTGGTGAATAACAGTATAAAGTTAGGCAGTATGAAGTTAAATAGCAGTCCCAAATTAGTTTTTGTTAATACAATAAAGTTTATAAATTATTTGAGCCACCACATTCATTAAAAATATAGAAAATAACAGAATAAGTGAAAATAAGTTACCATGATAAATACACAGTACTAACATGAACTGTTAATTAAACAACAATGTACACTGATCCTGATGAACAGAATAAACATCATTCCTGTTTGCAAATCCTTCACAGCTAACACACAATGTACCAATTACATAATTTATTGCAACTTTTTGGGATTTTCATGAATTACTAAATGTAACAATGCCGTTGCATTCCCGTAATTTCATTTACTTTTTATTTAGTAAAGTTATATACATTGCCTCCGCATTTGTGCACATCAGGACAGGAATGGAAAGTTTGTTTTTTCTGAGGTGAGAGACCTTTTATTTCTTTGTGAAAATAACATCAGAATAATGACACCAACTGCGTTTCCATTACCCTTCAGATTGCGCAAACTGAAATTGCGAATTGAAAATATGCCCAATGGAAACATGTCAATTTCACAAACTCGCATATATCGCAAGAAAGATTTTACACTCACATTAGGTGGTTTTTCGGGCAACTCAAGCTCATACTCGCTTTTATTTTTTTCATTTACAGGTCACCTGGCGTCAGAGGTGTTAAAAGTATTCACATTCATTACTCCGGTAGATAAAGTACTGGTATCAAAACTACTTAAGTAAAAGTAATGTAAGGAAAAAAATACCATTAAGAACAAAAGCTTAGGCCGTGCCACAGGGGTCTTTAGTGCACTACCCCGCCTCCTCAAAAAAACATTTTTCTAAAGGCCATAATGACTATAATGATATATTAAAATGTTACTGTTGAAAAATTTGGGATAACCATGCGCTTACCTTTGTGTTGCGCTTTGCTCTGACAAAACTGTAGTACTTCTGTGAAGTACAAAGAACATAACGCACTTAACACAGTCAAAACTGATTAATTGTTTCAGCAGCTGTTGGGGTTGTTATATGCAGATGTCCTGAGTGTGTATATGACGATGGACAGGAGTCATGGTTATATTTATAAAGAGTCTTCGAGTCACAGGTGTAATCCACGTTTTGAGAGTTGGTTCACTCTCCCACTCTTTACTGTAGATACAACTTGCTGTATATTTATGCCACTTTAGCATAGCAGTCACTTACATACAGCTACAAGTTATTGCGCTAAAAACCAAGCTGTCAGTCATGAATGAGCACATCTGCCTGCTGATTGGCTGAAAGTGCATGCTCGTCGGCGGGAACCCGCCCAATCTGGCAACACTGTGTGTGATTTGTGTCATGCAGGTGCGATGGATCATATACAAACCAATAGGGTGTCAGAATGGTATATGTTTATACTTCTCATCCAACCACAATCAAATTCATTCTATCCGGATGGCGCAATTTATCTGGATTTTTTTTTTGAACGATGACAAGCCGGAATGAAATGGGAGTAACGAGGCTATTTTTAAAATGTAAGGAGTAGAAAGTACAGATAAAGCCACATACTGGTCTGGCATGTATACTACGTCGTTTTGAGTCGGTTTCAGTGGTTTTGTGTATACGCAGATATTTCTTGAGACGAGGGGAAAAAATAGGGAAAGCTCTGGCTTTTTGTGGATGTGGCCTCAATTTACTGATAACTGATTCAACAAATGTTCTCACACATTTGCCTTTTCTTCTGGCTGGAGCGAAATGAGGAGTGTGTGGCATAATTTTCTCTCTTTCTCTCTCTCTCTCTCTCTCTCTCTCTCTCTCTCTCTCTCTCTCTCTCTCTCTCTCTCATATCTTCTGTATTTCTTTCTCTTGTTCTAGTGTCGTGGATGTCTGGGAGAAGGACATTAGCGTGCACCCTCTGCCCCTCCCTCAGAGCTCATGTGAGGAGATCCAGAAGCTTCTGATGTCCAGCACCTTCAGGCTGCCTGCATTCCTGCGCTGCATGAACTCATATCAGGTCACATACTTAGTCATACTGGACTGCTTAGTCATTATAGTTCATTATCTCCAACTCCTTACTTGCATTACATTTAGCAGATGCTTTTATCCAAAGTGACATAAAATAGAGGAAAGCTATTCATCCTAAAGAGACAGTAATGAGAAACACAGTAATGAGTCTCAAAATTGCCTAGAAAAGTACAGAGTAGCGTAGCAATGTACTGTAGGTGTGACAGAGTAAATGAAATAGTGTATTTTTGTAGGCCAATCGGTAAGTTTGCATCACCCTGATTCTCTGGACAAAAGCCCAGTAGGATTTTTCCTTTGGCTTTTGGATTATAGCAAAAATTAAGCTCTGTTACCAATAACTTTATTATTCTTACAAGTTTTGATCATCATGATATTTTTAACAACTGAACACAACTTTTATAAAATTTGAGGCCTAAATATATTTGGCAGAAGTAACTCTTTCTTCTCTGTCGTCTTTATTTAAAAAAATATTTGCCTGAAAGTTTGAGTTAGAATAGTTTGCAAGAGCACTATTGTAAAATGTAAAAGTGACTAGTGTGTAGATGAGTTTACCGTTCGGTGTGACGTGTTTAACGTCCGACAAGCTCCGTAGTCCCATTTAAACACTTGTTAGCAGCTTCCTTTTCCAAGACAATTAAAAATAAATCACAAGGGGGTATTACTGAAAAATATTTTCAGCTTGTGTTAACCATAAACCTGTTTTACCAAAAAACCCTGTTGATTTTAGCATGAATCGGAACCGGAAGTGCTAATGTTAACTCCTTTCTGGGTTTTGGCCTAGAAAAATACTACTCCTCCCTTCAGCAATCTATAAAGAGAGTTTAGTCATGTTGCGTCTTTGTTTTTAAATGATTTAGGTAAAGGAGGAATTCTGGTTAAATTGTTAAATGGCTTGACTGACTGGGAAAACAAAAAGCCCTGAGATCTGTACAGTCGCTGTGTGTTCGTTAGACCACAACAAGAGTCGCATCGATGTAGTGCATATCGAGAAAAGGAAAGGCCCTAACAACGAACCCTGAAGGTACTTCAGTGGTTAACTGATGTGACTTGGACACCTCTTCCTACCAAAGCACTCTGAAATATCTGGCTATGAGGCAGAGCATGTGAGTGTAGAAGGGAGCATTAATATTTCCTTCGGAGCGGAGAGCGCCCCTCACTCAGACCGCTTAGGGCTGCTCGCTCAACCCAGAATGCCTTTTGTGATATGCTGGTTCGAGAACGTGAAATAAGCAATAGGTCTAAGGTTATGGTTTTAATGAAGTTGTGGACCGTATACATACAGTAAATGCATAGTAAATATCCAAATTAAGAATGGAAAATATTTAAGAGATTTGTTGTTTAATTTAGTTTTATACATATTTTCTCATATTTATATACATCTATATATGTGTGCATGTATGTATGTGTGTGTGCGTGTGTGTATATATATATATATATGTATATATATATATATATATATATATATATATATATATATATATATATATATATATATATATATATATATATATATATATATATATATATATATATATATATATATATATATATATATATATATATATGTATATATATATATGTGTATATATGTATATATATATGTATGTATATATATATATATATATATATATATATATATATATATATATATATATATATATATATATATATATATATATATATATATATATATATATATATATATATATATATATATATATATATATATATATATATATATATATATATATATATATATATGTATATATATATGTGTGTATGTATATATATATATATATATATATATATATATATATATATATATATATATATATATATATATATATATATATATATATATATATATATATGCATACATACAATTACATATACATGCATACATACAGTGCATCTGGAAAGTATTCACAGCGCTTCACTTTTTCCACATTTTGTTGTGTTACAGCCTTATTCCAAAATTTATTAAATTCATTCTTTTCCTCAAAATTATACAAACAATACCCCATAATGACAACATGAAAAAGTTTGTTTGAAATCTTTGCAAATGTATTAAAAATAAAAAACGGCAAAAATCACATGTACATAAGTATTCACAGCCTTTGCCATGACACACATAATTGAGCTCAGGTGCTCCTGTTTCCACTGATCATCCTTGAGACGTTTCTACAACTTGATTGGAGTCCACCTGTGGTAAATTCAGTTGATCAGACATGATTTGGAAAGGCACACACCTGTCTGTGTAAGGTCCCACAGTTAACAGTGCATGTCAGAGCACAAACCAAGCCATGAAGTCCAAGGAATTGTCTGTAGACCTCCGAGACAGGATTGTATCGAGGCACAGGTCTGGGGAAAGGTACAGAAAAAATTCTGCAGCATTGAAGGTCCCAATGAGCACAGTGATGAGCTCCATCATCCATGAATGGAAGAAGTTTGGAACCACCAGGACTCTTCCTAGAGCTGGCCGCCCGGCCAAACTGAGCGATCGCGGGAAAAGGGCCGTATGCTGCCTCGGAATTATCGTAAATACAAGTTTCCTTAAAAATTGCACATGAACGTCCTCCCATTTAAAATTTTGAATGCGATGAACTCATAATCACGTATTCAGAAATAGGAATGATCAAATTTCCGATAGCACGTGAAGGCGGCATTAGTCAGGGTGATGACCAGGAATCCGATGGTCACTCTGACAGAGCTCCAGCATTTCTCTATGGAGAGAGGAGAACCTTCCAGAAGAACAACCATCTCTGCAGCACTCCACCAATCAGGCCTGTATGGTAGAGTGGCCAGACAGAAGCCACTCCTCAGTAAAAGGCACATGTCAGCCCGCCTGGAGTTTGCCAAAAGGCACCTGAAGGAAACAAAATTCTCTGGTCTGAATGGCAAGCGTCATGTCTGGAGGAAACCAGGCACCTCTCATCACCTGGCCAATACCATCCCTACAGTGAAGCATGGTGGTGGCAGCATCATGCTGTGGGGATGTTTTTCAGTGGTAGGAAGGATGAGACTCGTAGTGTCGTAGGATGAGACTCATAGGTAGTGAAGGTTCATATTCCAACAGGAAAACAACTGTAAGCACAACTGTAACAAAGGAGTGGCTACGGGACAACTCTGAGAATGTCCTTGAGTGGCCCAGCCAAAGCTTAGACTTAAACTCGATTGAAGACTCTCTGGAGAGATCTGAAAATGGCTGTGCACCGACACTCCCCATCCAACCTGATGGAGCTTGAGAGGTCGTGCAAAGAAGAATGGGAGAAACTGCCCAAAAATAGGTGTGCCAAGCTTGAGACATTATACTCAAAAAGACTTGAGGCTGTAATTGGTGCCAAAGGTGCTTCAACAAAGTATTGTGCAAAGGCTGTTTGCTTATGTGCTTATGTACATGTGATTAAAAAAAAAAAAAAAAAAATGTTTAATACATTTGCAAAGATTTCAGACAAACTTCTTTCACGTTGCTTATGTGTGTGTGTATGTATGTGTTCTAATGTCAATAATCTATTATATACATTTTGCTCTAATGTAATATCAAGGTTTACTAGGTTTTGCACTATTATTTGATTCTTTTGTAGTGTGGGTTTGGTCAAGTGTACTAAAAACAAACATTGTCACGTGTGTCCTCCAAATTCACCAACAACCTAATCAGTTTATACGTGGCATAGAGCAGAATATTGAGCAGAGCGTCACACCGCTCCACTTTGCTTGCACGTTCTGCTATGAGGTAAAACCAGCCAAGTGCTGTTTCCATAATGTTATGTCCACTATATGTAGACAGGATTTACAACGATAAAGGATGCAGACATGTATGTGTTTCAATGTGCTCTTCTTACTACCTTCTATATGTGACTGTTCATATATATCTTTTTCTTTTATCTTTGCAGCTAATGAGTGTAAGTTTTTTTTAACTGTCACCTTAATGAAGGTGGGCATTTTTAATTGCCCACCTTCAGCTAAGCTGACGTTAGTACCTCTCAAACGCATTGCTTAAGCTGAAATGCCTTTCAGTGGAAAAGTATGCTAATGAAAAAAGCCCATCTCTTTGAAGCAGACTTGTATTGCTATCAGGCAGATATCCTGGTTGAAATACTTGCCTCAGTTTCTGTAATTTCCCCAGCATATTTGCTCCCAATTAAGGAGACAAAACATCTGTCTCTTGGCAGTCTTTTCTCTTAAACTCACTGTGAAGAGTTTCAGGGCTTGATCCATGAAGGAAAATAGTGCTGATGCTGAGGTGCAGCTTTATCTTCTGCAAAATAGTCTATTTTTCTGATAGAAAAAAAAAAAAAGTGTCAATAAGCAGATAAGGAGGAGAATTTTACAAGCGGTGTGCAGGAGTTCTTGGGAAATTGGCTTTTTGAAGGACACTTGTGAACACTGGAGCACTTGAGGTATGAGGGAATGGGTCTGCTACCAATTTTTAATGATTAATAATTATGTAAGGCATGTGGAGTTTGGCTTGGTTTCAAAACATGTCTATATCAAGCCATTCTCACTCACAAGGCGTCAAAAGCTGAAGCATGGTCTAGTGCCTTTAGCATCACTATTAAGACTCTTAGGTGTCCCTATATTGATTAAAAAATTTTGCGTCAGTTTAAGACTCATTTAATTATTTGCATTCATTTGTAAAAGTAGAAATTTTATATATATATTGTTACGTCCACCTGGCTCAAGGTGAAGAAACATAAGAAAGGGGAGGCCACACATGGAACTCAATTTAACAAATAAACATTTAATAGAAAATAAGTCAAATGAATAATACAACAACTCAAGAAAAAATAAAGAAAAAAAGGAAAACAATCTGGAACTGAAGATGAACGGCCACAGTCCAACTTCGCCATTCCTTTTGTACTCGTGGTCTCTTGACTGAAGCATAGTCACTGGTAATGCACCACACCTGTTCCTGACGCTCACTCTAGAACACGGAACAACGCCACCTGGTGGAGAAAACACTGTAGGCTGCAACAAATATATATTGGGACGCCTGCCTTTACATGCACATGAACTTTAATGACATCCCATTCTTAATCCGTAGGGTTTAATATGGAGTTGGCCCACCCTTTGCAGCTATAACAGCTTCAACTCTTCTTTGAAGGCTTTCCACAAGGTTTAGGAGTGTTTTTATGGGAATTTTTGACCATTCTTCTAGAAGCGCATTTGTGAGGTCAGGCACTGATGTTGGACTGACGTCTCCGCTCTAATTCATCCAATTCATGTTCTGTCGGGTTGAGGTCAGAACTCTGTGCAGGCCAGTCAAGTTCCTCCACACCAAACTCACTCATCCATGTCTTTATGGACCTTGCTTTGTGCACTGGTGCGCAGTCATGTTGGAACAGGAAAGGGCTATTCCCAAACTGTTCCCACAAAGTTGGGAGCATGAAATTGTTCAAAATGTCTTGGTATGCTGAAGCATTAAGAGTTCCTTTCACTGGAAGTAATTTTATACCACTGCATCTGATGATGTAAGGCTTGGATGAGATGCTCGGCCATGAACCCCATTCCTTGAAGTTCTTGAGTTAATTAGAAGCCATACAATATCTTTGTTTTTCTCACTGAAAATGATCACAGTCATCTCATTTAGAAGATAAATCCAAACTTTAGCACAATCGTTCATGAGATGCACCAAAGCCAGTGCTTCATCATACATCAATTTTTGAATTTGGGTTTTGAATCACTTTTGGGTTTGTTCTTCATACAAACCAATCATTTGGTCTTAAAAGACTGTGATTTTTGAATAAATTGTGACTGTTGTTGCATCGACCTGTTATATTCTGTATTATATTGTAATATTGACAAATGGTTTGGTTTAAGGGTCATGTTAGCTGCTCAAAAATGTCTAAATAGTGTAATGTAAACAAAATACAATTATATAATTTCATAATGATAAAATTCCCAATGCCCTTTGCGTCTGTGTGTTGACACCTAAGGTTTCTCATTGAAAGCAATTGAGTTCCTGGTTCATTCGTTATAGTGATGACTAGGGCTACCTTCAGCATCTTAATAGTGATAGTTGACCATACTTCAGCTTTTGACACATTGGGAGTGAGAATGTGTTATCTATACAGGCAGCAACCTTCTAAGGGAACATCCTAACTGAAATAGAACCTAATAAGTGGACAGTTTGGAACACTCTACATAGGCAGAAATTCAATTTCACCCTGTTGAGCTCAGATCATTTGCAGCGTGATTTAAATCCCAGAAGCTTAACGTTACATTAAACAAGCTTCTTATTGGGATTTCATTTGTAGCCATGGTTTAATCTGAATTCAGATAATGGACTTGTTTCTTTGGCTAGCAACTTGTTTTCTCTGCTCTAGCTGTTGGAGACATTGAACTTTCTCCATTGAGTGGAAAACTATCACTCATCTTGCCAATTTTTGTAGTGCTCTGATGATAAAATGGCAGGCCGACATCGAGCCATCAAGCATATGTGCCTCTGGGAATGCTGTGTACAGTTCATTCAACGCCTTTGTTGTGCTGAGAACAGCCACTCACACACAAACACCTGACCTATATAGATAAAAAAAGCTTGATTGAGTGGAACAGGTTTGCACGTATAGATGTTTTCCAGCGTTCAGATGGAAGTTAATATCAGAAAGAATCACCACTCTAGAGAACCCTATTTTTGCAGTGAAGCCAGAGTTGTCATTCATATATGATTTGCGTCCAATTTAAATTCATTTGTCTAGAACTAAAAGTTTGTTTTTTTGTGTGTTTTTGATCATTTATTTGATCAAAAATAGAGTAAAAACAGTAATATTGTGAGAAAAACTTTTCTATTTGTTAAATGTAATTTATTATGATCAAACTCCAGTCTTCAGTGTCACATGATCCTTCAGAAATCATTCTAATATGAGGATTTTCTGCTCAATAAATATTTCTTATTATAAATTTTGAAAACCGTTCATATTTTGTGAAAACTACATGCATTTTTTCAGGTCAGTTCAAAAGAACACATTTATTAACCTTTTGTAACATTATGAATGTCTTTTACTGTCACTTTTGATTAAAAAAATCACTCTGATGTGTCTTATTGAAATGCTGCTGGTTTGACAGCCTGTTTTATGATGTGCATGAGTTACTGGGAGTGTGAAGCACACTGAAGGCCATGAGGGACGAATCCTTGAGTGAGAGTTCAACATCATCCATCACAGCAGGACTCAAGGCTGGCTTAAAGCAAATTTGGTTAATGCTGCTCTTTTCTGTTTGGCACGTTTTACATTTTTCTATCAAAGTTCAGTAGCCATTTTTTCATCTATATAGTTTTTTAATGTAAATGAAAGATCCTAGAATTAGTCATTTCTCCACTGTTTTTGAAGTAATTAAACTTGCAGCCTAAAGGCCTGTTCACACCGGGACAATTATCGTGCATGTTTATTGAAGAAGTTTCACACCTTGTGACTAAACAAAGGGCGGCAATGTGAGCGTGCACATCGACACGCAAAACGGCAGGTGTAAAAGCATCATTTAAAAAAAAATGCCTCGGGCTTGTTTTTTTGGTTTGACATGCCGTGTTAAAAACTGTCTGACCAATGAGATTGGTGCTTTTGTTCACGTGTCTGGAGCTGCTGAAGGCAGCTTTCGCACCGGGTAAATCTAGAAAATCGAGATCCTATTCTCCATTAGTTTATAATCTGTTTAATAGTTCTGTCTAATATGTTATTAGATAGAACTGTAATACAAAGAAAGTAGACAGTATATGAAAAAGTATTAGCGTTTGCCGTGTGGCTGATGTCAAATGTCGCTAGCTGAGTTGCTAGCTGAGTCATGTTTCGCTTGGTCCAAAGTTGTGTTGGATTTTCTACTTAGCATAATGGTTTTGAGGTCCATCTATCATGGTTTTCCATGTTCATAGAGTTTGTGAGTAAATATATAGGCTATAATCTGTGTGTGTGTGTGTGTGTTAAATGGCTTTTTAAAACATGGCGGGTGCCAGTGTTTCACATGTGTTCGGCCAATCAGCATACACATACGTCACTGGTTGTTCCTATAGTGCTGTGTTAGACCCTACTCTGAGATAGGAGCTAATTTATTTCCCCCAAAAGGAGTTCCTAGAACTAAAATCCTTTTCCGTTCCTAGTTTCTGTGATGCGAACACACCAGAGCTATGAAAAGGTTCATCTGGTGCTAAAGAAGTCATAGAGAAGTCATAGAGGACCTCACAAGAAGTTTGGCTTATACTCTACCATTCAAAACCGTTTGGGCTCAGTAAGATTTTTTTTTTTTTTGTTGCAAGAAATCAATACTTTTATTCTGCAAGGATACATTAAATTGATCAAAAGTGACAGTAAATACATTTTAATAGTGCTGGGCAATCGATTAATTGTGATTTAATTGCATCCATAATGCACATTTTTGTATGTAGTAGGTCATCCAGATACTCAATGTTTTTTGTATATAAGAGCAGTATGTAAGTACGGTATTCTAAACCTAGTCTGTTCATCCTCTCTCATCAGGTGGCCTACATGCGGATGTGATGCACTGAGCTCCAGTACACTTCTCTGAACCCAGCGGACCAGTTTATCATCGCAATGTCATGCTCTTATAGGCTGTGAAAACCTATTAAATGCAAAACATTAAAAAAAAAATTTTTATTGTATAAAAAAAACTGAAGTTTTGTTTTGTTCTACAGTCTAAAAAAAGTTTGTACTCAGGTCTCAGGCCAAGGAAGTGGCCTGTATATTTTTTTAATTGGGATTTTGTACTATCTTTCAATCTGTAGCAGTGTAAATCCCAATCGTGCTTCATTACAAGGACATTGAGTATCTTTCCATGCACTCTTAAAACATGTTACCGGTACTTTGGTTCACTGTCTATCTTAGGAGTTCTTGAGTGTGCGGTCCAGGGAGTGACAGGAAACACTTTGTTCCCAGACGCGTCTGAGTAAATGTGTTCATAGAGCTTTCTGAATATGCTTAGAGCCCACTGTGCTTAACAATGCATCATGATGTCAATGTGTAACGACAGGTGGGAACACACTTTGCCTTTAAAAACGTCTGCATGTCATCAGGGTGCTTTGTTTTGTGTGGAATGCACATGACCTGTGCATTCTTTATCTGGCATCTGCAACACCTTAAAAGCCACTCAGAATGCCTTAAGCCGGGTGCACACGATTTGGCCTGTCTGAGACAAATGTTGTAAATCCTAAAAGATTCCTCTGATCATAGGATAAAATCTGAAGTCTTTGATCATTACTTTGACATGTTCACCGACAGCTGATTAATGACCATTGAGATCAGATTTGACCTCAGATGAAATTCTGGCAGTCTCAGAAGATTTGGCGCACAGTCCTCCAGTGTGACTTCTCCTATGACGACCATCAAATTGTCTTCGTTTTTCAAGGCAAACCATGACCAAAATGAGCGCTAGAGATTTCTTTGTAGCCACCATTTTAATCCCGCGTGTAATGCAGCTCACTGTCACTGAACGTGTCGTTGATATAAAACTCCAGACGGGTTTTCTTGCATGCGTCCGTTTTTAATGTGCCTTGACTATCGTCCAGTCTGACATTAATGACAGTGTGACATGGCTTACAGCGGGGATCATGTTTGTAGAGTTTGACAAGGAACAGTCGTAAATGACTATTATAAATCGCACAGTGTGCACCCGGCTTTAGCAACCACATAGCAACACCCTGGCACTGTGACAGCAAGTTTTGTACTGGCAAACACCACTCACATTTTTCTGCAGAAAACCTGAGCCCTGGTCTGAATGCTCACACTCTGAAATTCACAAACCTTCATGTTGCTCATACAGAGAGGTACAAATGGGCTATATGCATGAGTTAATAATCAGAAAAGGTTTTTCCACAGGCCAAAAAACAACCATAAGATATGTGGACAAGGTTAATCTGACCACGTTTTTTCTGTATAAAAGCAGTTGCATATAAATGTGAAGATGAGGCAAATTGCATAATTCGATCTAGTAAAGGAAAGTTGATCAAGACAAACTTTGACTGTTGGCTTGAAAAAGCCTAGTTTACAAGTATACAAGCATACTTATACTTAAGCATACATACTACTTAAGAACACATTAAATTAAAGGTGATAGTAAAACATTTTTTTTTTACAAAACATTTCTATTTCATGAATGCTTTCATCATAACTAACAGTGCAAACACAATGTAAATAAGAGATTTGTTGATTATTACAGGAGTTTTGGCACGAGTCCAGAACTCAGTCACTAGCCGCGTTTCCATTACAGATTTGCGCAAAACTTTTGCGGTACTTTCTAAATTTCGATTAAAAAAAACTATTGCGAAAGCCCTTCTAAAAATCATGGCAACAGATGTTGGTAGGTTTACATTTATCCCAGCCACCGCACTAGCCATTATTTTTAATTGAAGGGAATGGCCACATATGACATGTTTCTGGGTATTTCTCACTCCTTTCTGCTTCAAGGTCTTGATAATTGTGGCATTTCTTTGTTTAACATCCAGTATTCCCATAAATTCTTTTGTCTTTTAGGGAAACTTCTTTCTGAGATTTTCTGAGTGTTGAGCATCATATAAGTCAATGTTACCGTCCATTCGCTTTGATTGGATGAGAAATCTAGTTAATTTTAATCCTTTTTGCTCTATATTTGACTTCCGGGTTTAAATGCATCTTGTATCTGTGACGTTTTCTCGTACTATAGTACGGCAATGACTCATCGGTGGCTCATAATTATTCATGAGTCTGCGTGTCCTTATCCAATGAGAAGAGGCCTCGCTTAATTATTCATGAGTCTGCGTGTCCTTATCCTATGAAAAGACGACTCGCTTAATTGTTCATGAGTCTGCGTGTCTTTATCCTATGAGAAGACACCTCGCTTAACACAGCAGCTCACGTTGATTGACAGCCGCTTCAAAGAGTGAGATCACATACAATAAGTGAGAGATGCATTAATGGATCAAAAACAAGTGTTTGTTTTTGCTTTGTAAGAGTTTCTGCGTCACATAAGTTCTCTTCAGTAGATCCAGAGTCTTCATCCACACTGTGAGTGTAACCGCTCTTTACTGCCCACTCACCAATCAAACGGCTCATAAAACTATATATTTTTTGCGATTATATGGGAGTTGTTTCCATTGGGCGTATTTTCAATTCACAATTTCATTTTGCGCAATTTGAAGGGTAATGGAAACACGGCTACTGATAAACTCGTGCTGTTTGATTAACAGCTCCAGCGATTGTAAAGGGAGTGTTCTTTGATCACTTTCTATATATAATTTAATCACAGTTTAAATAACATATTTAAAATATTTTCATCCTACTAAGAGAAACAATGTGAAGTTGAGCATTTAGTCACTGGTTTGATTTACTGACACATAGACAAAGCATCTTTGAATCCTTACATATCAGAAATCACTGGTCACAGATCAGGCATTAGAATTAACACGATTACTGACATGTGGCATTACTTTTGCGTCCATATTGTTTGTAAAGCCTGCGCCAAAATTGCAACTGATTTACCAAAGAATCTGCAGTGAAATGTACAGAATATAAATAAATAATGCTCAACTGAGACATTCACATTTGTTAAATAAATAAATCACATTCCTAGCATTAGGATCCTTTGGAAGGTAAAGTTATTTTTAGTCCAGTGATCCTGTATCGCAATTCTCTCCTCGTCATCTCACTAACACACAAGTGGGTGGGGCCAAATTTGCAATGATGAAGTAGGCATTGGTCATCATCTACAGAGCCGGTCTTTCACCTATCATAGATAGGCATGTTACACAATGAGTCGTTCGCTGGGCTTGGTTACAATAAAAGCTGTTTTTGGACTAGCAAGGAAGTTTCCAGTTCTGAAGCTTACAGGATAATTTGCTGAATAAGCTCAAGGAAAATTAGATTTCTCAGTTCATGACCCCTTTAAATTGTAATATTTCACTTTATATTTAGTTCAATCGTGAAAATCTAGAGGTCGAAGTCTGATGATCTTTCACATGCAAATTGCTAACAATCACATCATTACCAAATGGCACAATCTGATTGCCCTCTGCTGATCCTGCAGCCAATGAGAGACTGTTGTAGGCTAGTCCTGAAGCGCGCTGTCAGAGTTATATTAGTGTTATCCTCAACCAATTTTGAATCATCATGATATAATGTTAATATTCCATCAGTTAATTAAATATAGTTTTGTACTTTTAAATTTAAGTTCAATCCATACAATCTAAAATGTGGCTGCCATATTTACGGTATTTTTTTATACTGTAAATTTCACGGGTTTTTATGGTGAATCCTTCCAATACCTGTGTGACTGTTTCTTCTATGGAACCAAGCCTGTAGCACTCATAGACAGTCAAAGAAATGGACACAGCGACCCCATAGACTTCAACGGAGAGAAGTGAAGTCAGTTAGAAGCTCTCACTTCCTGATGGCTGAGGTACTGCACAGCCTCAGACTGAGCTTGACGACGTAGATGTGACATGAGCAACCTGTCTAACAGTTGTAAGTCTTCTAATAGTTCTGCAAAATCAAATCAGAATCAGTGAATCTTGCAGAGATTTTGGCTCTCTGTGGGCTTTTCCCCATGCTTCTCCCTTGACTTTATCAGACTTTATGCCTCCACTTCCCCCTGATTGGACATAGACAGTAAAAGATTGCCTGCAAGCTTCTCCTCCTGTCTATACGGTAATTTATCTACTATGCGACAGAGAGTCGTGTGGTTATGACGCAATCATTAGCCTATTTTTTACAAAAACAGCTTCTACGGGGCGATAGTGTAAGTTACAAGGTAATGGAGCTTTTTATACATGGTCGTGTTTCTTTAGAAATAAACAATGGACAAATGGAGTCTTTAAACACCTCAGATAAAGTTATTCGCTGTCAAAGTGAGGCCAAAATGAATGGGAGTCAATGGAATGCTAACAGCAGGTGATGGCTTGGTTAGCAATGGCTGCCCCTATAGAAGGTACGCTTTCCGGGTGCTGGATTACCCCCTTGATAGCGCTCCTCTCAGAAACTGAAGCCTCCGCGCCTCGATCGCCCCCCGGTGGCCAGTCCAGAGATCTCTGCCGCGCAGACTCCGATCCCGAGATCTCTACCGCGCAGACTCCGGTCCCGAGATCTCTACCGCGCAGACTCCGGTCCCGAGATCTGTACCGCGCAGACTCCGGTCCAGAGATCTCTACGCGCGCGAGACTCTACCCGGTCCCGAGATCTCTACCGCACAGACTCCGGTCCCGAGACCACTACCGCGCAGACTCCGGTCCCGAGATCTGTACCGCGCAGACTCCGGTCCCGAGACCACTACCGCGCAGACTCCGGTCCCGAGATCTCTACCGCGCAGACTCCGGTCCCGAGATCTCTACCGCGCAGACTCCGGTCCAGAGATCTCTACAGAGCGCAAGAGACTCGGTCCAGAGATCTCTACCGCGCAGACTCCGGTCCAGAGATCTCTACCGCGCAGACTCCGGTCCTGAGATCTCTACCACGCAGACTCCGGTCCAGAGAGCTCTACCGCGCAGACTCCGATCCCGAGATCTCTACTGCGCAGACTCGGTCCCAAATCTACGCAAGATGTCAGCGCCATGTTCGGACTTCCGGAGACTTCGATCACTTCAGCGTAAGAGAATGAAGTTGCGTCGTCCATATTTTTTATGGTCTATGTATGGAACACAATGGTGTCATTGTTTTCCTCTGTTTTTTCCATACAATGATGCTAAAATTTCTGTCAGGCTCTAAAAATAGGTCTTTCTTCAAGTGCCCTATATTCCAGGTGATCATTCAAATACGTCCAGTGGATTTCCACTCTCATGTATGAAGGTCTCAGTCTAATTGTGGAAAACACTGAAGAAGGGCACGAAGATGCTCAAACTTATTTATAGTCCTGTTTGTATTATTTTTGGTTGACCACTGCCACCTTGGCCTTTTTCCTGTGCTGTTGTACGAATGCACTGCAGCCGCTTCACTCAGAGCCTAATTTAGGGGAAACAGAATTTTCCAGCAGGCTGCACTCCATCAAAGCCGCGCGGCCTGTCTGTGGAGCGGCTGCCAGCGCCGGCCGCGGGGAGCCATACAGGTCTTCAGTTCCACTGAGTAACATAGTTAGTGCAGCTTCCTCATCGCACTGTTTCTCTGACAGCACTTGTGTTTTTGACAAATAACAGCCCAGAGCCAAAGTTAGTGCTTCCAACAGATGCCTGCAAAATGCTTTGGGAACTAGTTTGCAGAATTTGTTATTTATTATTATTAGATTTTTTTTTACACTACCAAACTTTGGGCACACCTGGTTATTTATTTATTTTTTTCTGCATGTCTAAACAATAGCCATCATTTGGTCTGAATATGTTCTACATGTCTGAGGTATGGAGATTATGTGGTAGCTCTTCTTGGTCTAGATTCCGTCATCACTCATCAGTCATCTTCATGAGATTCTTTTAAAGACTTTTGTAAATATAGATGTTGCTATAATCTTCACAAACTCCTGAATCTTAACTGGTGATCTGATCTCTTTTACTTCAGTGAACTTCAGATTGTAAGTGTAAGTGGTTGCTTTTAAATGTCTATCTATTTAATTATATAGTGGGGTAATGAGTTAAATAAGGGCGAAATGAATGTGACAATACATTAACTCATGCAGTGAGCCTGTTTTAACTGATATATTTTAATCAATTCTTTCTAGTAATGAGTGAATTATAGCTGCCCTATCATTACTGAAAAGTACAAATTGAAAATTTCAATGTTCCATGTAATTAAAAATGATGTGTGTGCTCAGTAACCTTTGTTTATGCTAATTGGAGTACAGTAACACTGAATATTTCCCTTCAGCTTGTGTGCACATTCACATTAGCGTCCTCTCTCTGCGTGGAAAATTTGAATCGTCTTCGTCTTGCCTCACTTTTATTGTGATCAGATTGTTGTTCTTGTTTGATCATTAAAACAAACTATGCCTGTTGTGACTATTGATTTGTCTCTTCAAATTAATGTTTTTGGGAAACACTAACCTATTAGGTTGATGTTAAAGACAGGCAAACATCCAATGATCTCAGTGGGGAGCAGCTCTAACACTGTTATAATATATGTTGACTGCTCTGATGGATAGTCAATGTGCCACAGTCTGAAAATGATTAAAGGTGCAGTAAGTTATTTCTGAGAAACGCTGTTGAAAGTGGATTGGACTGAGCACCAAAACACATGTAGCCAATCAGCAGCAAGGGGTGTGTCCACTCAGGAGGGGGGAGGTGCCTGTGTTGCATAGCGTATTTTCAAATTTGGGGGCGGAGTTATGAAGATTTTGTGTAGGGGTGTTTGTTTTGGTGATTTCAAATATCAACAGCATTTCTCAAAAATCACTTACTGCACCTTTAAGAGCATAATCTCACAAAAATACCAAATGTACACATATGCAGTACATATGAAAAATGTAATCAGCTTGACAGTAAAGACATTTATAATTTCATAATTTCTTTAACAAACAAGTTATTTTAAACTTTCTATTCATCAAAGAATCCTGCAAAAAAATTAAAAAATAATCCACAAAAATATGAAGCAACTGTTTTCAACATTGGCCCTGTTTACACCTGGTATTAAGATGCGTTTTGGTCGATCGGATCACAAGTAGACGAGGGAGACACATACCCGTTTACACCTGGTGTTTCAATCCATCTCTTTTGTCCACTTTCAATCACTTCTGTCCTGATTTCTTCAAGAGGAGGGTCTATGGGCAGGTAAACATATGGGCTTTTACAGATCTTTAAATCTAATGGATGAAATAAGCTTGCACAATTTACATATGAATGGAGACAACAGAAAAACACTTGGAGAGCATCAGCTTTCGTTTCTGCTCTGAGCCGCAAGACCAGCCGAATGCTGTGAGTGTGTGTTAGAAACTCTGTCGCACAGTAGAGAAATTACCGTATAGACAGGAGGAGAAGCTCGCAGGCAATCTTTTACTGTCTATAAGGCAATCGGGGGGATGTGGAGGCATAAAGTCCGATAAAGTCAAGGGAGAAGCATGGGGAGAAGCCCATAGAGAACATTGTGCTTGGGACGTTTTTTCTTCAAACTAAACTTGGGTCTTTAGCCGACAAAGTTTAACTCCTGTCTGGCTAGTGTGCTTCCCATAATGTTCACGCATTAGGTCAGTGGGCGGAGAGTAGGCGGTCTTTATGGCTGTTTGAACTAATTCGACCACATGAGCATTTACACTATGAACGCAATCCAGTCGAATGCGTTTTTGACTACCTCGGGAAGTGGTCGAACGTGGACAAGCTCAAAGCGTTTTAGAGCCCGTTTACACCTGTATTTAGCATCGCCCACTTATGATCCAATCGACCAAAACGCATCTTAATACCAGGTGTAATAATAATAATAAAAAAACAAAATTCATTACATTTTTGATCAAATTCTTGCAGCATTGATGAGCATATGAAGATAAAAATTTAATTGTTTAATGTTATTTAATTGTTTAATGCTATTATTAGTATTGTTCTTTTTTATTATTTTCATAATTATTTGTATAATGTATTTTGTAAAGTCAGGCTGTGTCTGTACATGTGTCCCATGGGATGAGATAATTTTGGCCATACAAGAATGTGTGTACATGCAGGAATGTGCATACATGTAATATGTGCTTCCAATGATGCAAACAGCAATAGTATATTTTCCGCTGATGTATCTGTTCTATGATGTATTGTCAACTGATGTACAGTATTCCGATATGGGAAGCACATGTGTAAGCAGTAAGTATTTTCTGAGATAACACTTCATTTCGATGGTGCACTTTAGACATACTAACTATAAGTAACTTTGCAACTACATGTCAACTTATTCTACTAACCCAAACCCTAACCTAACAATCTACAAATACTCTTATGAAAGTTATAGTGTGTTCACACTTGTAGTTCAGTTTGCTTGGTTCAGTTGGTCCTGGTCCACTTAGAGTTCACAGGTGCGCACCAAACAAGCGCACCAAGACCCATCTTTTCAGTGGTTGCGCACCTGTGAACAAACAAACAAACAAACAAACTCTGGTGCAGTTCAAATGCTGCCGTTTTGATTCCTTTACACATTATATAAGCTCTTCACGAGTTCTCAGCTGGTCAAAATACCATCATATGAAGGCTACGCACATACAACGAGCACATTTAGCACAGCACACAGCACTGTTTTGAATGTTTGGTAAGTTCCATCGCAAAATACACGTAATAAAAGCTGAAGGTTGTGAAAGTATCCCTGTGCCTTTATGAATGAATGAATAAGGTATTTATATAACACATTTCCTATGTACTACTATACACCTAAAGCGCTTTACAATTATGTTGAGGGATCCTCCCCAACCACCACCAGTGTGCAGCATCCACCTGGATGATGCGACGACAGTCACAGTACAACGACGCCAGTGCACTTACCACACTCCAGCTAGGTTTGGCATCTTTAGGTTCAGTGTTAAAATGCCGATGTGAACTCTAAGCAGACCAGGACAAAGGGCCCTATTTTAACGTTCTGAGCACATGGTCTGGACTGCATGGCGCAGGTGCACTTAGGGCGTGTCTGAATCCACTTTTGCTAGTTTAATGACAGGAAAAACGGCCGGTACACCAGGCACATGGTCCAAATGGGTCATACCTAGTCTCTTAATGAGTCATGGGTGTGTTTTGGGCATAACGTGTAATAAACCAATCAGGGTCTCATCTCCCATTCCCTTTAAAAGCCAGTTGTGCTTGCACCATGGCAGATTAGCTATTTACATGGAGGAATTTTCGAGTGGAAAGACTAAACGCTTCTCCAGAGAGGAATCCTTTTATTTGTAATATTTAAAAATGTGTGTGTGCTGCTGCGCGTCTCTGTGTAATAAGCAGAGTGTACACGCGTTGTGCACCCGCCTATAGGCGGATATTACTAACAGGAAGGGAGCTGACTAGGAAGGCAGCTGACTAGGTTTGGGAACAGAGCTTATGTGTTCCTGCTTGTGCTTCTGGAGTCGAGAATGTTCCCCAGTGAAGAGAGCTCAGATTTAGACTTCTTACATTGCACTTTCCAGCTGCATTGTCATCTTGTCCTGTTCATCGATCAGATCCTGTACAGAAGTCTCCAGCCCTTCTCTCTCATGATGCATAAGTTTCTGGTTCTAAGCGCAGAGTCCCTCGTGTCTCATTAGGACTGCCAGCACTGAACCTACAGAAAGGCCAAGCCTGCGGGCAAAGTCTGCCGGTGACTCCAGCTTTGTTATGAAAGAAATTTTTCGCAGAGCCGCAGAAGCACCAGAGTGAGAACTTTCCAATTTCTTACTTCAGCAAATAAATATGAATCAGCTTTGCAGAACTTTTTGGCTCAGGTGCTTCATCTTTTCATGATCTGTCTCTAAAAGGCCTTTCAGGGTATCTGCGATGCATCCAGAGAAAGCTACTAACATAGAAAATGAAAGCGCTGTCAAGAACGAAAAATCAAATGATGATTTACAAAGTTTAGCCCTGAAGTATAAAAAGAGTCCTGCAGAAAGAGTGATTATTGCATATATTACACAGGTTATATTAGAAGAGTCCTTCAAACTGAGCTCTGAACCTGAATCTGAGTTCAACACTATTCTTATGAACGCTATCATTAGAATTGGTCCTTAGGCAAATTCCACTTGAAAGTGATAATTTCTACACCCTACCTCTGAAGGACAGAGCAGCGAACAGCGCATTGCCATCACATATAAAGAGACAGAGTTTTTGCATTGAAATGCAATCTTGATAATGTAGCAGTAAAATTCATGTTTATAGCTGTTAAGATTGTTGTAGCAAATAAAACATTCCTGTCCAATATAGCCGATTTGTGTCCTTAATACAAATGTGCTTCCACCTACAGACTCAGTCTCTCTGTGTGAATTTTATTAAAAAAGAAAACAATAAACTTGATGAAAATATGTAAGGAATATGAGAGCAGGGCTTTAAAATCCTACCTAAGACTTTAAAGAGTTAGCTAAATGTATTTCTGAGGACATAACTGATTATTTGAAAATGAATTACATAATATTGAATATTGAATGAATCACATATAGGCTAAAAAGCATATAGCTTTAGATAGAGAAAAAGCCCAAATGAAGATAACTCGGTTCATGCATTGAATATACACTCACCTAAAGGATTATTAGGAACACCTGTTCAATTTCTCATGAATGCAATTATCTAATCAACCAATCACATGGCAGTTGCTTCAATGTATTTAGGGGTGTGGTCCTGGTCAAGACAATCTCCTGAACTCCAAACTGAATGTCAGAATGGGAAAGAAAGGTGATTTAAGCAATTTTGAGCGTGGCATGGTTGTTGGTGCCAGACGGGCCGGTCTGAGTATTTCACAATCTGCTCAGTTACTGGGATTTTCACGCACAGCCATTTCTAGGGTTTACAAAGAATGGTGTGAAAAGGGAAAAACATCCAGTATGCGGCAGTCCTGTGGGCGAAAATGCCTTGTTGATGCTAGAGGTCAGAGGAGAATGGGCCGACTGATTCAAGCTGATAGAAGAGCAACTTTGACTGAAATAACCACTCGTTACAACCGAGATATGCAGCAAAGCATTTGTGAAGCCACAACACACACAACCTTGAGGCGGATGGGCTACAACAGCAGAAGACCCCACCGGGTACCACTCATCTCCACTACAAATAGGAAAAAGAGGCTACAATTTGCACAAGCTCACCAAAATTGGACAGTTGAAGACTGGAAAAATGTTGCCTGGTCTGATGAGTCTCGATTTCTGTGGAGACATTCAGATGGTAGAGTCAGAATTTGGCGTAAACAGAATGAGAACATGGATCCATCATGCCTTGTTACCACTGTGCAGGCTGGTGGTGGTGGTGTAATGGTGTGGGGGATGTTTTCTTGGCACACTTTAGGCCCCTTAGTGCCAATTGGGCATCATTTAAATGCCACGACCTACCTGAGCATTGTTTCTGACCATGTCCATCCCTTTATGACCACCATGTACCCATTCTCTGATGGCTACTTCCAGCAGGATAATGCACCATGTCACAAAGCTCGAATCATTTCAAATTGGTTGCTTGAACATGACAATGAGTTCACTGTACTAAAATGGCCCCGACAGTCACCAGATCTCAACCCAATAGAGCATCTTTGGGATGTGGTGGAACGGGAGCTTCGTGCCCTGGATGTGCATCCCACAAATCTTCATCAACTGCAAGATGCTATCCTATCAATATGGGCCAACATTTCTAAAAAATGCTTTCAGCACCTTGTTGAATCAATGCCACGTAGAATTAAGGCAGTTCTGAAGGCGAAAGGGGGTCAAACACAGTATTAGTATGGTGTTCCTAATAATCGTTTAGGTGAGTGTACATTGCATTTAAAGGTCCATAAATTGCATGTGCAGTTTTAATGTTCACAGGCCTTTAATGGTCACAGGCCTATAGTTTATTTTGACCAATGTTTTAGACATTTTAGTCAATTTCCAGCCTCATTTACATTTGATGAATTCTGCATTGAACATATACATTATGAGAATCAGAGTCGGAGCGGGAGCGTCAGGCGAGTTAATGGCTTTACTGACTTTTTGGGATCAGTAAGATTAAAAAAGAAAAAAAAAGAAAAGAAATGAACCCCCAGTTTCACAGACAAGTCTTAAGCTAGTCCATGTTTGAGCTGTTGTAACTGAAAGCAACTTGCACTGATATATCTGATATATAAAATACGTCAGTGCCATTGTTTTGTCTCAAGATACACATTAGTAAAGTTTTTTTTTCTAAGCCATGTTTCTAAAATAAAAAAGGCTTAGTCTAAGCCCTGTCTGTGAAACCAGGCCTAATACATTTATTCGGCAAGGAGGAAATCAAAAGTGAATAAAGACATTTAAAATGTTACAAAAGATTTCTATTTCAAATCTTCCACATATCTTCTCAATATTTTCAAATTTCCACAAAATATGAAGCAGCTCATCTGTTTTCAACATTGATAATAATCATAAATGTTTCTTGAGCAGTAAATCATCATATCAGAATGATTTCTGAAGGATCATGTGACACTGAAGACTGGAATAATGATGCTGAAAATTCACTTTGATCACAGGAATAAATTACACTTTACAATAAATTCAAATACAAAACACATTTTACGTTGTAATAATATTTCAGCATATTAGTGTTTTTACAGTTTTTTTGTTTGTTTTTTTTTATCAAAAAAGTCAGCCTTGGTAAGCAGAAGAGACTTCTTGCCTTGATCTTTTGACATAAGAGGTCTCTGTACAATTAAAGGAGAACTATTATGCAAAATTCACTTTTATAAGGTTTCAACACATACGTGTGTCCACAGTGTTTAAACAACCAGCCTATAATGGTAAAAATCCACCTACTCCTCTTTTTATAATCCCCATAAATCATAAACAGTCTCTCCAAACGAGCGGTTCCACATTTCCCCCTACTCTTACGTAAGAGAAGCCCCGCCCATGACTGTTGACGATCTGCCCTATTAGCATAGATCCCGCCCTGAGTGAGCCGCAGCAGTCCGTCATTTCTGTTTCCTTAGGCTATGTGTCCACCAAAGCATTTTTTCACGCGGCTGGCTGGCGTATCCAATTGTTTTCAATGGGAGCACCGCGTTTTTAGAACGCCATGAGCATAACGAGGCACTGAGCGTGTATTTCACGCTCAAGCACTGAGCACTCAGCGTTTTTTTACCGGTCGCGAGAGTTGAAGATTGTTCAGCTTTGGGTAAAATGCAGCGCTCATCACTGTCACTTTTCATCCAGCTGTCCAATCACAGAGGAGGAGGGGCGGGACAACTACAACACTGACCAACCGCCACATTCTGCTTGTACTGTACAACGTCAACAGATGAAAACAAGCAGTATAATAACGGAATAAAATAATTTAAAACACGAGCCAGAGCAAATACTTTGTACATGGTATCTGCAATTTTATATAGAATCAAATAAAGAAACAAACTACCTGTGAAATGAGATATTAGTAACACTTCCGCGGATATTCCATATCATAACAAGCAGTCTCAACTGAAAAAAACGCTACCCTGCCAAAACGCTCTCAAGCACCCACAGTGAGGTGTTTTCAGCTGGCTAAAAATGCTTTGGTGGACACGCAGACTTACTGTAGCAGCAGGAGTCTGCGCCAAAAAACATTGCAAATGTTTTGTTATTGGATGTACCAACAAACATAAGAATCTCCAGTCTCCAATAAGACTCTCTACATCTGAGCCACTGAGGACACTGTGGTTGAATTTCATTTATGAAGGGAATGTACAGACGGTCATGTGTTATATATTTGCGCTTATACCTTGGTCTGTTTAAATACTCGATTCTGATTGGTTGGAAAGTGTGCAGTAAAACCGTTTAATGCACAGGTAGTTCCAGTCAGTTTGATTACAGTTTGAAATTAATCCACCACTATAAACATTGGTAACGTCTCTGTTACGTATGTAACCCTCGTTCCCTGAGGAGGGAACGGAGACGCAAGGGAACGAGGGTTACATACATAACTGAGACGTTCCCTTTCGTTCAGTCACTCCGAGTAACGTCAGTGGCTGACGAATGGGGGTTCCAATCTAATCCCACCACTCGGCTGTCTTCCAGTGCCCTGCGTAAGTGCGAGCTCCCTGTCGTAAGGCTTAGTACGGACAAAGGACTCCCTCTTATCACAGGAATACCAAGGTACACTGGGAAGCATATTCCAGGGGGAACATGCGCCAGGATGCCTGCCCGTGGGGAGGACTTAGAATACACATATGACCACTAATGGCTGCATATGGAAGATTCTGGGGAACCAGCCGAAGGTGGACTTTTAACCCCAGGGGTGGCAAGTTTGCCAAGGGAAAACACCCGCTCGAGGAGGCTTACGGTGGAAATACACGTGTGGGGGTTGCCCAAAGGGGGAACCATGCACATGGAGGTCTGGGCGAGTGGGCAGACTTACTGGTGTCGGCGTCGACAGTGCTGGAGGAGCTCAGGCCTTCCGGGAAGCTCACCTGAGGATAAAATCGCACGTATCCAGTCCGAGGAATGGCGAGCAAGCGAAGACACCTGAGCCTAATCCATTACCGGCCACTAGTAGGGGCGAGTACATAGTCGGAAACAGGCTCCACTCGGAGATTGTAAAATCTGGTGAATGTGTTAGGTTTCGCCCAGCCTGCAGCTCTGCAGATGTCTGTTAGCGAAGCACCATGCGCTAAAGCCCAAGAGGAGGCCACACTCTGAGTAGAGTGGGCCCTGACCCCAAAGGGGCATGGACGCCCCAGCGTCTGGTAAGCCAAAACAATGGCATCCACTATCCAGTGGGACAACCTTTGCTTTGAGAGAGCCTTTCCCTTCAGCTTCCCACCATAACAGACAAAGAGCTGGTCTGAGGTCCTGAAACACTGCGTCCTGTCTACATAGGCACGGAGGGCGCGTACTGGACAGATCAGTGCCAAGGCTGGGTCTGCCCCCTCCAAAGGCAGGGCTTGCAGGTTCACCACCTGGTCTCTGAACGGTGTGGTGGGAACCTTGGGCACATATCCAGGCCGGGGTCTCAGGATCACATGAGAATTGGCCGGCCCAAATTCCAGGCACGCTTCGTCAACTGAAAATGCCTGCAGGTCCCCTACCCTCTTGATGGAGGCCAAAGCGACCAGGAGCGCTGTCTTCATTGACAGGAACTTAAGCTTGACTGATCGCAAAGGCTCAAAGGGAGGCCTCTGCAGAGCATCTAAGACTACTGAGAGGTCCCAAGAGGGTACGAGGGGAGCGAGAGGAGGATGAAGCCTCCTGGCTCCCCTCAGGAACCTGATGACCAGGTCGTGCTGACTTACCTTTTTGTCCGGCAGCATGTCCATTGCACATGGCACCCCAGCCCGTGGCAGAGGCATCTGTTGATACAACAGTATGCCTGGAAACTCGTTCTAAGGGCACTCCGGCCCGTAGAAAGCTGAGGTTCAACCACGGGTTGAGGGTCTGCAGGCAGGCCTGAGTCAGTGGAACCCGGAGTGTGCCCAACTGCCATGCCCATCTCGGGACTCGATCGCGAAGCCAGTGCTGAAGCAGTCTCATATGAAGCAATCCGAGCGGCGTTACCGCGGCTGCAGATGCCATATGCCCCAGGAGCCTCTGAAATAATTTCAGCACTCTTGCTCTCGATCTGACGGAGGCAAGTCAGCAGTGACTGCGCGCGCTTGCTCGTAAGCTGCGCGCACATGGCAACCGAGTCGATTTCCATACCGAGAGAAGAGATCCTCTGCCCTGGGCAGTGTTTGCTCTTTTCCCAGTTGAGCCGAAGGCCCAGACGGGCTAAGTGCTGGAGCACTAGATCTCTGTGTTTGCACACCTGCCCTCGGACGTGCTAGAACTTAAGCCGTAACTTAAGAAAATAACTGTCATTTTAACCCGTATGTTAAAAAATTACACTGTAAACATCAGTTACAGCTTTAACTTGTTTTTAACTTGGCTAATAACAAAGGTATAAGCGGGATAATCCATGGCTAGCCATGCATTAAAGGATTTTAATGCACGACGTACAGGCAAAGAACCACCCAACTTGAAGCGGAGGTCGCCTCTAGGTTGCCTTACTTAATGCATGGCTAGCCGTGGATTATCCCTTACATGTTACACCAACTGCTTAACAAACGATAGTCAGTTCAACACTGGATTTGCACAAAAGTTGTTTCTGAAAGAGTTTTAGATTAACATGACGGTACATGCTAGTTGATGAGTTGAATCAACTTAACTCCACAACAACTACATAAATTTATCCACTAACCATTCAAAAACTAACCTCCAAAAACTTCTTCTTGAGTCTCTCCATCAGTGTCCGACCTGGTTTGAACATGTAAGGCTGAACACCGCTACTGACAAATTCTAACATTTTGGCTGCGTGAGATTCTCCAGTTTTGTTGTTACCAGGGTATAGACTTGGTCGGCATTACTGGGAATGCCCACAAAAACATCATATCTGTTTATGCTGTGGGGGAAAACAAGCCATTGAATGCGTGTAGACCTTGTTAGGTGCTTGATCTTTACTCTTTGTAATGATTACAATTGATTTTTGCTTGGTGGAATTCCGAAAAGTTGATATGTGGCGTTCTGCACCTGTGAAGTTTTATACTGCTGAAAAAACAGGACGGAGCCATTCGTCAGTTCCAAAAGCCTGTGAAATACATCCATTACAATGAAACTTTTACACCACATGATGCTGATATTATTGTAAAGATGAAAAAAAGAGATTTCAAAAACTGATGGCAAAAGTTTGTTCAACAAAAACGCCAACATAGTCATACTTGTCACGGGTCTCAAACTGCGTCAAAAAAGCAGTCAACTTATCGTTAAAGGGTCACAAGTTATTAAATAATGTCAGAATGCGTGGGGTTATTGATGTAAAAAACATTCAAAACAAAAGTCTTCTTTATTTTATTATGGGAAGAGCTGGGCTCATGGTTGTGCTTCAAGCTTACAAGCTGATATGTCGCATTACATGTACGACGCTTGAATGACATTTTCTTGTCAAAATGCTAGCTGCTCCCTCAGATATTACACAACATAATAGCCTACTTCATAAATCACACAGTCTCTTGACAAAGACGGTTGCTATGAAAAACCAAATTTGCTTTGTAAAATGTAAATGCTGAACTAATTCATTCGTGCATGGCTGCACTAACAAGAAAAACTAATAAACAGAGACAACAGAAAACTGACGGATGTCTAAACTTTATCTAAACCCGTGTCATACAGCTCATCATGTAACTGGATTTTAGGCTTTTGACAAATGTTTGTAAAACGTGGTACTGTGGTAAATTAACGTTTGACATTAGACTCTGCACATTTCATGTTTATATTCTAGCCCAAACAAACTTACATAAACAAACACCCTTTGCAGTGCACGTGGCATATTCAGAAAAATATCATTTCATAGCACAAGACAAGTTTTATGATAATTTTAAAACATTAAATGTAATGCATTTTTTAAATCCCTTAAATTCATATTTTAAATCCCTTAAATTCAGGAACACTGAGTAAACATCTTTATCGACAGACTGGGTGATTTATGAAATTGGCGTGTAATATTCGGGGGAGCAGCATGCATTCTGATGAGAAAATGACACCTCTGGCCATTTGGTTGGGACGTTTGTCCAGTCACAGATACTGTACGGATAATCCGACCCAATACGGCTCAGTTTTTCTATGTATCTTGCTCTGTCTATTCTGTATAGGCTATACTGGGTTAACGCCATGATTTTCCAGTGTGGGGGAATGGATTGTTTTCCCCCACGCCACGCCCACAGCTATGACATGGCGCCGACCAAGTTAATCCGAAGCACAAGCTGTAATGGCTCCGCCCTCTTCTGAAAAGGGGGCAGGGAGCAGCAGCTCATTTGCATTTAAAGGGACACACACAAATACGGTGTGTTTTTGCTCACCCAAATAGGGACAAATTTGACAAGCTATAATAAATGTGGGTATTTTGAGCTGAAACTTCACAGACACATTCTGGGGACGCCAGACATTTACAGTATATTATATCAGTTGCTTAACGGCTGACATTTGCCTACACTAGATCAAAAGTAAATAGAACTCATTATAATCATTGACGGTGTCTACACTGGATACAGTTTACAGATTTTATTCCACATGCTTGAGTCTCCCGACAACAGAACAAATGGGAGAGTAAATAGAAACGTAAAGGAAGATTCACTTTGACGTGTTGGTTAAACAGCTCATTTGCATCTCTGTACAGACTTCAAAAGGATCCCAGCATCAGGAACAAGTGGATGGGTTGTTTTTAATGGCATCCTGGATTGTGTCTGAAAGTTATATTTTTGTTTAAAGAATTTGACTTCAGATTGTATTGTAAATGAGGCAAAGTGTAATGGAGAGTTCGCAAAGAAACTTTGTTGAAAGATGAAGCAGCCAACTGGATCTGACAGCAGCTGCATCACAAACCGTAAGTAAATATAATGCTCTGTTTGTAAATGACGGTTTTATATGGATAATGTTTTCAAAACACTAACTCACATGCAACAGTGACTAATATGTTGATAGGGTTTCCTGTGCAATGACGTTACCCATTCATAACAGTGGTCGTTTACTGACGGGCCTATTTCAGACACAGGGTCAGAATGAAGATTTCAAATAATTGTTTTTCCACATATATCTTTGTTTATTCTTTGTGCAAAAAACTTGATTAACATTATAAGTGAACCTCAAGGAACATATTAAAATGCTAAAAATGCCATGCCGTGAACCCTTTAATGTGTTAAATTGACATCATAGTAAATAAATTTGTCTAGGAAGCCTGCAGTATACTCTATAGTGCATCTAAATTTCCAAAATGATCTTGCTCTCTTCAAAACTCAAGGGGTCAATAGAATTGCTGTTTTGACCTCCACAGAGGGAAGTCATAATGATAGATGGACAGTAAGGCAGGAGCCAATCCATTTGCCACCAAGAGGCCAAGATAAATAGCCCAATTTAAACCAGTCAAATGCTCCTGCCACCTGCCTCGTGGCTTTCTGCCCATTCCAAGACCACCGCAGACAAGAAATGAGAGTAATAACACAATCAAACACCATCTCTTAAGCCTCTCAAACACATTATATATCAATGGTCCATTCAGACAACCTTGAGCAAAACACTTGAACAGCTTGCAAAGCCAGCAATGGTCAAGGAATAGATAAAAGAAGATTGTAACTGTTGCTCTCTCTTCTTTTATTCTCTGACTCTCTCTTCTTGGGGGCCTTCTCTTTGGCTCTTCTCTTCTTTGCTCTCTTCTCTTCTTTGTCTCTCTCTCCCCCTCTCTCTCTCTCTCTCTCAGGTAACATTCATGCTGGGTACGATTAATGGTATAATTTTTCATCATCTCATACATTTATTTTGTAACTATTTTAAAGTGTAACCATAACTAGATTTTGTCATTAAATTCTTTCAATTACAAATGATGTGCTAACTAGTTTTGATTTGGTATTGACTTTGAAGTGTTACGTATTGCAATACAATATAGTCACATTATAGCAACGCTCTCCCACATGTTTAGCTATTGTAACTGTGCTTATTTCCGTCGTTGGTATAAGCTGCAGTGGGTGGTAAAGACGAGAAATGTACAGTTTTCTATCATCTTGCTGATAACGTTTCAATAGTCATTCGGCAACCCTGCAGTCAGAACCACTGTAGGCGATCCACCCTTACAATGACAACAATGTCTTTCAGTTGTTTGTGGTTGTTTTTCTCTAGTAGAAAATATAATATTACATTTTTTTTTGTGCTTTGAAACACGAACATCACAGAACATGGCGTTTCTCTTGCAGATCTGTAATTCAGTAAATGAGAAATGGTTAAGGGCCTGAATACTTTCTGAGAGCAGCTGTGTGTGATTTAATATCTTCAGAAAAATGAGTTTGTCCTCGTAGTTCACCACTGAATTATCTCTATTCTCCCTCCTCTTTCTCTTATAGAAATAAATGAGTGTTATGTTGTGTGTAGAACACAGAGCCTGGGGACACAGCAGCAATATCTCTCTCATTTGATTATTTCATGAGAGCTCCACATGAAATCAAATAAGATCGAGCGGATGTGGCCATGGGGTTGGTTTCTCCCCACGTTTATGCATTTGTGCTTATACGAGGGTTTCGTGGCCAACAAATTTGAAGTCATGAATGAATCTCAACACTGAAAGTTGTTGTCTTTGTTTCTCTTCATCTACATAATTACCACAGTCGGAGCCTGTACTGGGAGATTCTGCTTTGCAGTGTATTTTCAAATGATGAAAATCAAGAAACTCCTGAAAAGGTTCTTAAAGTCACCATGAAATCAAAATCGACAATTCTTCTTTTTCTTTTTTACAGAATGTTGCAGTGTTTAATATAAATGATTCATAGGTGCATTATTTTTTTTTTTTAATTCATATACAAACCTTATTCCAAAAAGTTGGGACACTGTACAAATTGTGAATAAAAAAGGAATGCAATAATTTACAAATCTCAAACTTATATTTTATTCACAATAGAATATAGATAACATATCAAATGTTGAAAGTGAGACATTTTGAAATGTCATGCCAAATATTGGCTCATTTTGGATTTCATGAGAGCTACACATTCCAAAAAAGTTGGGACAGGGAGCAATAAGAGGCCGGAAAAGTTAAATGTGCATATAAGGAACAGCTGGAGGACCAATTTGCAACTTATTAGGTCAATTGGCAACATGATTGGGTATAAAAAAAGAGCCTCTCAGAGTGGCAGTGTCTCTCAGAAGTCAAGATGGGCAGAGGATCACCAATTCCCCAATGCTGCGGCCAAACATACTGGAGCAATATCAGAAAGGAGTTTCTCAGAGAAAAACTGCAAAGAGTTTGAAGTTATCATCATCTACAGTGCATAATATCATCCAAAGATTCAGAGAATCTGGAACAATCTCTGTGCGTAAGGGTCAAGGCCGGAAAACCATACTGGATGCCCGTGATCTTCGGCCCTTAGACGGCACTGCATCACATACAGGAATGCTACTGTAATGGAAATCACAACATGGGCTCAGGAATACTTCCAGAAAACATTGTCCGTGAACACAATCCACCGTGCCATTCACCGTTGCCGGCTAAAACTCTATAGGTCAAAAAAGAAGCCATATCTAAACATGATCCAGAAGCACAGGCGTTTTCTCTGGGCCAAGGCTCATTTAAAATGGACTGTGGCAAAGTGGAAAACTGTTCTGTGGTCAGACCAATCAAAATTTGAAGTTCTTTTTGGAAGACTGGGACACCATGTCATCCGGACTAAAGAGGACAAGGACAACCCAAGTTGTTCTCAGCGCTCAGTTCAGAAGCCTGCATCTCTGATGGGATGGGGTTCATGAGTGCGTGTGGCATGGGCAGCTTACACATCTGGAAAGGCACCATCAATGCTGAAAGGTATATCCAAGTTCTAGAACAACATATGCTCCCATCCAGACGTAGTCTCTTTCAGGGAAGACCTTGCATTTTCCAACATGACAATGCCAGACCACATATTGCATCAATTACAACATCATGGCTGTGTAGAAGAAGGATCCGGGTACTGAAATGGCCAGCCTGCAAATCAAATCAAATCAAATCACCTTTATTTATATAGCGCTTTTAACAAGTCCAATTGTTTCAAAGCAGCTTCACATTGTTAAAAGTAAAATAATGCAACAGAATTTGTACAGCCGTTCTGGTGAAACGGTGATGTTATCCAGCTAATTTCAAGTATCATATAGCATCAATGCGGGCAGATCGGTAATATAGAAGAAATTTAGGTGTCCCCAACTGAGCAAGCCAAAAGCCAGAGGCAACGGTGGCAAGGAACCAAAACTCCTTCAGGGTCAGAATGGAGAAAAAAACCTTGGGAGAAACCAGGCTCAGTCGGGGTGCCAGTTCTCCTCTGGCCGACGAACAAACAGTGTATGATTATAATTCTGGCAACATAGCAGGTCTTAATTCATATTAGGCAAATAGATATTTGTTAGATTATTCGAGAGATTGGAGTAAATCACGCCGAAGACGGGTTTAATGAGGATGTCGTGTCGATGCAGCATTTACGGGGAGTTTATTTGACATGTTCTCTGCAGACACTTCAGGGATGCGTTGGTCATGTCCAGGCGCTGGTCCACCATCTGATCTGGATACGGCCTGGATCTGGCTGACTGCAGTAAACCTCGGTATAAACAGAGAGACTAACATTAGCGTAGATG
The DNA here is from genome assembly GCA_018749465.1 of Paracanthobrama guichenoti. NCBI lineage: Eukaryota > Metazoa > Chordata > Actinopteri > Cypriniformes > Gobionidae > Paracanthobrama > Paracanthobrama guichenoti. The sequence goes on from CM031958.1 coordinate 6,938,432, forward strand.
CCATTCTTCTTATGATGTAACGAGTACATCAGGTGTTATGGGAAGTGTTCCCGGTTCCGGCTGACCTAGTTAATGCAGCCTGACAATCATTTACTGATTTGAGTAATAGAAATTGATAATGTTTTATGTGTAAGCCATAGTAAAGAGATGCGTTTTTAGTCTAGATTTAAACTGACAGAGTGTGTCTGCTTCCCGAACAATGCTAGGAAGACTGTTCCAAAGTTTAGGCGCTAAATAGGAAAAGGATCGACCGCCTGCAGTTGATTTTGATATTCTAGGTATTATCAACTGGCCAGAGTTTTGAGACCGCAAGAGGCGTGATGGAGTATAATGCGTTAAGAGTTCGCTCAAATACTGGGAGCTAAACCATTTAGTGCTTTGTAAGTAATAAGCAAGATTTTAAAATTTATTCAATGTTTAATAGGAGCCAATGAAGTGTTGACAGAACCGGGCTAATATGGTCATACTTCCTTGTTCTAGTAAGAGCTCGAGCTGCTGCGTTTTGGACCAGCTGGAGTTTGTTTATTAAGCGAGCAGGGCAACCACCCAGTAAAGCATTACAGTAATCTAGCCTTGAGGTCATGAAGCGTATGAATTAACTGTTCAGCATTTTGCATCGAAAGGATGTGCCGTAATTTAGATATATTTTTAAGATGGTAGAATGCAGTTTTACAGATGTTAGAAACGTGGCTTTCAAATGAAAGATTGGTATCAAAGAGCACACCCAGGTTCCTCACTGTGATGAGGACTTGACAGAGCAGCCATCGAGTGTTAGACAGTATTCTAGGTTACTACTTGCAGAGTTTTTTGTCCAATAATTAAAAATTCATTTTTTCTGAATTAAGTTGCAGGAAATTACTAGACATCCAATGTTTTATATCAGCTATGCATTCCGTTAATCTTGTGAATTGGTAAGTTTCATCAGGGCGTGAAGAAATATAGAGCTGAGTATCGTCAGCATAACAGTGAAAACTAATGCCATGCTTCCTAATGATATCTCCCAGTGGTAGCATGTACAGGGTGAAGAGCAACGGTCCTAGCACCGAGCCCTGCGGTACTCCATACTGAACTTGTGATCGGTGTGACATCTCTTCATTTACTGCTACAAACTGATAACGGTCAGATAAGTATGATTTAAGCCATGCCAATGCAGTTCCACTAATGCCAACATAATTTTCGAGTCTATTCAAAAGAATGTTGTGGTCGATAGTATCGAATGCAGCGCTAAGATCGAGTAACACTAATAGAGAAATACAACCACGATCGGATGATAAGAGTAAATCATTTGTAACTCTGATGAGAGCAGTCTCAGTACTATGATACGGTCTAAATCCTGACTGGAAATCCTCACAGATACCATTTCTTTCTAAAAAGGAACATAATTGTGAAGACACTGCCTTTTCCAGTATTTTTGACAGGAAGGGTAGATTTGAGATCGGCCTATAATTGACTAATTCTGTAGGATCAAGTTGAGGTTTTTAATAAGTGGTTTGATAATAGCCAACTTAAACGTTTTCGGTACATATCCTAATAACAAAGATGAGTTAATGATATTAAGAAGAGGATCTATGACCTCTGGTAGCATCTCTTTTAATAGCCTAGTCGGTATAGGGTCGAGCATACATGTTGTTGATTTAGATGATTTAACGAGTTTAGCCAATTCTTCCTCTCCTATAGCAGTGAATGAATGTAATTTTTTCTCAGTGACACAACAATGCTCTGTCTCATGTGACACTATAGTAGACGGCTGCATGGTTATAATTTTCCTGGCTGCAGTCCAGATCTTTCACCCATAGAAAACATCTGGCGCATCACAAAGAGGAAGATGCCACAAAGAAGACCTAAGACAGTTGAGCAACTAGAAGCCTGTATTAGACAAGAATGGGACAACATTCCTATTCCTAAACTTGAGCAACTTGTCTCCTCAGTCCCCAGACGTTTGCAGACTGTTAGAAAAAGAAGAGGGGATGCCACACAGTGGAATTTAAAATCAACTTAGATCAAACTTAAAATCAAAGCCATGAAATTTAAAATCAACTTATTTTTCCCTTAAAATGATACATTTTCTCAGTTTAAACATTTGATATGTCATCTATGTTGTATTCTGAATAAAATACTGAAATTTGAAACTTCCACATCATTGCGTTCTGTTTTTATTCACAATTTGTACAGTGTCCCAAATTTTTTGTAATCGGGTTTGTACGCTCGTAATCTTTAATCAGACACGATATCCTGCCCTCCCCCTCAAAGAACCATCTGTTCTCTTCATGACGCGTGTCTCGGCGGAGGGTGGGACTAATCATCCTCTACAATTGACTGCAAACTGCCAATCAGATCTGCCTCTATTTAGTTAGCAATGCCCAACTTCCTACGATCCAGTCAAATCCAGAGGACAATATCAAGTTGTGCCCTGCATTTTTCAAGCATTTGATGAATGGATATGTTATTTTTAATTTCATCTGAATATCAACATTTGTGAGATATTGGATCTTATTTTAATGATCTGAGCACATGGTCTGAAGTGCATGGTGCAGGTGCACTTTTGCTAGATTAACGTTGAAAAAGACGGATGGCGTGCCAGGCACATGGTCCAAATAGGTCGTACCTAGTCTCTTAATGAGTCATGGGTGTGTTTTGGGCGTAACGTGCAATAAACCAATCAGAGTCTCATCTCCTATTTCCTTTAAAAGCCAGTTGTGCTTGCACCATGGCGAATTCGCTATTTATTTGCGAGCAGAAAGACTGAACGCTTCTCCAGAGAGGAACTGTATTTTTAATATTTGGCATGTGTGTGTGCTGCTGCACATCCCTGTGTGTGTAATAATCAGAGTGTACGTGCGTTGTGTATCGCCTATAGGCACATATTACTAACACACCCTTTAAATAACACAAAAAATACTGCACTATTGACTTTAGACCAGGTTTTGTTGGTCAATGGCACAGTCGTTTTCAGTTCTTCAAAATCGCAACGCACCAGCAATGCTCCTGAACACACCTTGTTTTCAGACCAGCACGCCCATGGGTGAACAGATGACGCAAGTGCATTTGCTATTTAAACAACGTGGCGCTGGACATGAAAATGATAACTGCGTCGGGCTGAAACTTGCAAAACACACTTGCGTCGTGCTTGCCGTCATATTGCGCCGGGTGTTTGATAGGGCCCTTAGTCAGACTAAACAGTTTTAAGGGTAACTGATATAATTTTGTGTCGCTGGAAAATAATGATCTATTGGTGCATTCAAGTCACGTCGTAAAGATCGTATTTACGAGTTGAACGCACATGAACGCCACCACGAAGACGTAAATACCAGTGGGAAGTTTGGGATTTTCTTTAAGCCCCGATCTGTACGAGTTGGGGGCGTGTCAGTGAGAAACATGGCGGAATCAATAAATGCAACATCTGTAGTTGAATATAACGAGTATTTAGCAGCGACACTGTCAGGCTTTGTCATTTACAACAAAGTAAGCTAGCATTGTAATATAACAATTAGCCTAATATATAACGATACTATTTACATTGGCTTCATGGATTAATTCAAAACATAAAAGATTAAAACTCACCTGATGCGCATTCTTTGTTCTTCATTTTCTATAAGCAGAGTTAACAAACCTTGATGTATTTCTGTGAAATACATTAAAAGAAGGTACACCACCATCTTTCTCCAACCAGAGACTTGAACGCACATGATGTCGTAAACACGACTTCTTACCTCGTAAATACGAACATCCCAGGAGGACTAGAACGCACCATAAGATATTATGTTGAATATCAACTTTGTGTCTGTTTGTTAATGAGGGTTTTGTGAGTAAAAGTTTTTATTTTTAAGTAAAAATATAAAATTGTACCCGTGGATCTACAATTCATGGATCTTCTGTAATTCATGGCTGCTTCCGTAACTCTCATTTTTTACCTCTCTCCCTTTCAGCTGCATTCCCTAATTAGGCCATTCACCTGCCACGTTTGCCAGTGAAAGGTTTTGTTTCTCTCCTCTTTGTATGTAAAATGGTCCGTATCCATTTAACACAGTGAACTGCTGAAGGTGTAGAGCAAAACAGCACAATGGAGAATAGTGGAGAGTAATGAACAGGGAACACATTTAAATTAATCAGGGCTGCGTTTCTCAAAAGCACTGTGAGTTAAGCTGATCATAGCGAACATGGGTGGAAATGGTTTTCACAATCATCTTGGGCTCACAATGTTTTTTTGGAAACACAGGCCAGATTTTTTTCCATCACATCTAAAGATATTTGAATTGTAATGATTCCGGTTCCTTAACGGTTCCATGATTCATTTAGTGCTTTTACGAAATCAGTATTTGAATAAAAATAAATAAATACAAATAAATGTTTTCATTGCTAAATGATGCATAATTCCCAAAATAATTTAGAGGTGACATATATACAGTAGTGGCTAAAAAGTGATGTCCGGAGGGGATATTTGTTTTTAATGACCATACAAGTTTGATTAAACCATCATAATATGAGGAGAATATTTTATATATTTTTAAAATGAGGGAAGAACAAAACACTAAACTTGGTTAAGATTTAAGTTACAAAATTATTTGGCAAAAAAAGGCAAACTACAGCAAATAAAGCAATTGACTCCTAGTCTCGCTTGGCCAGACCTTCAGACTGACGGCAGAAGGTCTGGAGTCTTGCAGCTTTGATTGGTCAAGGACCGCCGAAGAGAACGTCTGACTGACATGCAATGCAACCAATCACAGTTCATTTTGTTCCACGTCATGTGTAGGGGCGTGAAAATGTGAAGTCGATGTCCCTGCAATAACAGACCGGTGTGCATCTATAGATTATTCATTCAAGAACGTTGTGCAAGTTTACTGCGACAATGGAGCCGCGAACTTCACACACCCTACTTTAGTTTATCCTGGTAAGCACTCATTGTCACAGATGTAAACACGATGGCGTTCTTCTTCCACGAGGGAGTTTGGAGTCGCAGCATTTGTTTCCAGGTGGACTGCTAAAGAACACAACACACGCATCTCGTGGACATCCTGTACAATTCAACCAATCAGATGATGACTTCTAAACTCCTGAAGTTAAGTGTGCCATATAAATCAGATGTTCAGCCAGTGGTCCATGGGCGAGGCTGAGACTGACTCCTAACAATATCTATGCAATATGCATACAAAATCTTTAACACATTCCTAATAATATTTGAATAATGGGTGAAGATGTACATTTTCCTAGGCCAGACATCACTTTTAACCACTACTGTACATGCAATCCAACAATTGGCCTTATCTATTAAAGCTGCAGTCTGTAAGTTTTGCCTCTTTGTCGCTATCTGTGTTTGAAACCTGCAATTGCAGTTATTTGTGGAATTATTAACCTCAGCGCGGATGAATCTAATGTCTTGAGGAGTAATATGTGTAGGCTGTCACCGCATCAGAGTGGATACTGTACTTCAGAATCACAGATTCTATGTCTTGGAAGTATGACCAAAATAAGAATTTTCACCGGAAAATGTAATCTGAACAAGTAATTAACACTTGTAACCACTTTTGTTCTGACCAAAACGCATTACAATAAATTGTGCTACCAACGGTGATTAAATCTAATGATTGCTCATATCACAAACTAAAATTATTATTATTGTTATACTTTGATCTGCAGTTGACACTGATGACTGACATTTGGACCTTTCTGGATTACAATCCGTCATCAAAATGATCAGCTGCTGTGAGAAAAGGCTATAAATGATCCGCCACCTGCAGCATCCTCACAGAATCATGTGCATTTGCAAAAGAGGTTTGATGACAATGAAGTCAAACCTGATGTCTACACAACATAATTCGATTGAAAAATATATCTGAGACCTTTGAAAGAGGGGAAGACTATCAGTGAATAATAACATACATTTGGGTCTGTTCGTCACTCAAAGCTATCACATGATTTGGAAATGTTGCAAGATTCGTATATGGACTACTTTTATGGTGCTTTTATTAGGGTTTCTCGTCCTTTTTGGACAAAAAGATTTAATAAAAAAAAAAATAACATGAGCCCAAGAATTTGACTGGAGAAGACAGAGTCAGGTCACTCACTACATATATCAATAAGCTCTTATCAAAATTGCCCCCACTCAGGAAGCCAGCGTAACCAGAGAAGAAGTAATTGGCTCTATCAGCGGCATGATGAAGGTAAGTGTTACTGTTGAGCGCCACACATCTGCTATCTATACTGCCCACTCAGATTTCATAGCACTTTAGCAATATTACATTTCATGTTACATGCCAGCATGTACTGTTTAACTGTGCAAGCTTCAGATGGGCCTGTCTCTGTTATCACAAATTACACTGGCCTTGTATAAACATTAATTGACTCATATGTCTGTTTTCCTCATTTAATTTTTTTCCCCTAAAAGTTTTTGTTCCAGTCATAATTAAAGGGGTGGTAAAACACGATTTCACTTTTCTAACTTTAGCTAGTGTGTGATGTTGCTGTTTGAGCATAAACAACATCTGCAAAGTTACAACGTTCAAAGTTTAAAGCAAAGGGAGATATTTGCTTTTAAAGAAATCAATTTCTAAGGACTACAGCAAACGGCCGGTAGGGACTACAGACATTCCTCCAGGGTTGCTGACATCACCAACCCCAATATTTACATAAACCCCTCCTCCGAGAATATTAAATAAGGGGGGCGAGGCCATGTTTTATTGCTGTGGAGAAGAGTTGTTGTGGTATAGTCAGTAGGCTGGAGTGTTGTTGCCGCATTGCCGACGAAACGCTGTTATTTTCATCCGGATTGCAGGTCCACTTTGTTCATCCTTCCTAGGGACGGGAGAGTTAGGGATCAATGGTTCAAATTAATTTTTAACTCGGTCCCTCATAATTATTACTCGCTCTCTGTGCTGCACATTTTACGGAGGAAAGCTTCCACAATCTTCGCGAGTTCAATGCAGGATTCGCACAACGGCTTGCCCTGAAAGATGGAGCAGTTCCAACTTTAAAAACAGAAGCTGTTTACGGGCCACAACCTGTAAGTATGATTTATTTTTCGTTGATGTGTTTTCCTGTAATAGTTCGTATTGTTAATTGTACGTTGTAGCAAGGAAGTAAACAAATGACAGCGCTGTTCGGCTCTGCAAGGCAGTTTGTTAAATGCTCATTCATACTTAACGTTATCCGACAAACACCTAACGTTACAAACTTTTTTAAATCTCAACAGCGAACTTGGAATTAGTGTAAATTATTCTTTGATTAGAGCTTTTATGTATTGTTTATCTACAGGCAAAACATGGTTCTGTGTTTGATTTGGCTACTATAGTAAAAACAATGTTTAGTGTTCGTTTTGGGTTAATAGTTCTTGCGACAGATATTTGCCTATAATCGCTAGAATCAACATTGTTTCTAATACTACCAAAGCACAGACTAGTGAATCACTAGTTAGTGAATCACAGCACACTGGGCCAGCTAACCAATCTGAGCCCATTGCGTATTTTTGAGGGACCGGCTTCATAGAACCCGGAAACCATCAGACCGTTTTTACAAGGAGGGACAGCGCAGTGTAGAATAAAGGTAAAATATATGAAAAATAATGCAATTTTTTAAAAATGAAGCATGAACACGTTACAGTGTACCCCACAAACACAATCAAGCCTTCGAAAGAATGTGTTTTACCACCCCTTTAAGTCTTGTATGACTATTTCCACCCTATCTCAAGAGTTGAGTGGTTCTTTGTCTGCTCACCATGTATTAAAATCATTTAATATACATCCAGCCATGCAGAGGCATCATACCCATTCAAACCCACACGTCCCATCAGATTTTTGAGTCAAATAGATTTTAAATGCAACTTTCAAATAAAAAAAAAAAATTTTTTTTTACATTTGATAGTTAAGTTTCAACAGGAGGCAAAAAAATTATAATAATAATAGTGCCCTAAAGTCATTCCCTTTTGGTGAATTTTGCCATTTGAAGCCAAATTGTGTCATTTAGCTTGCAGAAATATTAAATTTGAATAGTTTTATAATTTAATTAGATATGAACTATATAACCATATCATTCTCTTCCTGAACTCTCTGCCTGCCCTGTTACGGCCAAGGAAGCAATCTATGCACTCTCTGTCTGCCCTATCCCAGTCAAGGAGGTTGTTTCTGCCATTTTGGAACTCTCTGTGCTGTCCTGTCTCTGCTAAGGCGGCCATCAGTGAACCTTCTGTGTTCCCTGTTATGGCCATGGAGGCCACTTTTGGACTCTCTGAGCTCCTTGTCACAGCCATTAAAGCCATAAAGATAAAGCTATCTTTATGTTCTCTGTTCCAGTTCCACCTGCTCCATCATCGGGGTCTCCAGCTGCGCCGTGGTGGTCTTCTGCTCTGCCTGCTCAGGTGTGGTGATCTCCAGCTTCGCCTGGAACGCTGAAGTGTTCTCTAGCTCCGTCTACTCCACAATGGTGGTGTCTAACCTTACCTGCTCCGTCTTGGTGACCACCTGATCTGCCAACTCCTCCATGAATCCCTGCTATGCTGGCTCCACCTTGGCTCTCTAAACTGCCGGCTTCACCTTAGTCTCTAGGCCCGTCTCTGATCCACGGCCCAGGTCCAGTTCCCCTTCTTAAGTTGGTCCTCCTGGACTTTTTGCGTTCTGTTAAGGCACCTGGAGCCACCCAAATTAAATTTTGGTTCATCTTCACGTTTTCATGTTTCTTATTTAAAATGTAAATGTGATTCCCTGTTCTCCTTGTTTCCTGTGTGATGTTCTAATTGGTTCCTTTGTTTCATTAGTTCTGTCTGTTCATTGGTTGTTTTTGTCATGAGATCCCCATAGTCTTGTATTTGTTAGCCATGTAACTTTGTCATGTATTGAAGAATGTTACGCTGTTTCCATATTCCATGTGCCAAGCCATTGTTTATTGTCAAGTTTTGTTTCATGTCAGGATTGAGTTGATTTTGGTTGATTGTAAATAAACTGCACTTGGATTCTCTTCACCATCGTCTTCATCTGCTCCATGCCAGCTCTGTTACAATAGTAGAGTACATACTGCACAGTATAAGTGCATAAAGTATGGTGCTTCATTTGGGACACAACTATTGTTTCTGGATGCTGCAATCTTTGTGAGCTGTCATGCATCATAATATTATGGATTTCTGCCTGAGCTGAGCTTGTTTTCAAATCAAATGGAATGTACATTTCATTCCAATTGTTGGTTATTCTAGGTTTATTTAAGGATAAGGTCGCTGATTTTTAACCAGCTTTGTATTGTTACAATGTCGGTAGTACCTATATATAAATGAACAATGTGCACTCGTTCTCCATGCTACCTGCACCCAAATATTCTCATTGATTTATCAGCAAAGGTGTGTTATTTTGCATCATCCGGTGGACTTTTGTTTAAACTACAGATCAAAATGTTTGTATTCCTGTTGGCAGTGGCAAAATCAGAAGTGAACTCTGGCTGTTGAAGTTTTTGGCAATAGGAAACACAGCCCTTTTTCACTAGTCATGCAGCATTAGTTTTTTTTTTTTTTCTACTGCATAGAAGTTTTATTAAAAGCCCAGCGGTGAATTCCCCCTTTAATAATAATATCCTCCTTCTCACCATGACTGGTCAGGCCAAGTTTCAGAGCACAGAATAGCCATTGTTGACATGTAAAATGTACAAACCCGATTCCAAAAAAGGGACACTGTACAAATTGTGAATAAAAACAGAATGCAATGATGTGGAAGTTTCAAATTTCAATATTTTATTCAGAATACAGCATAGATGACATATCAAATGTTTAAAGGGGTCATATAATGCAATTTTTGTACAAGTTAATATGATTCTTTAGTGTCTAAATGAAAAGTTTGTAATATACTTTAATTAAAAATTCTCATTAGTACTGTAAGAAAACACTCATTTTACCTGGTCATTTTACTCTGTTTTCAGCAAGCCATTTCAGTGCATGTGTCTTTAAATGATAATGAGCTTTGTTCACCCCGCCCCTCTGTTCCCACAACACACGTGGAGTGTTGCCTTGACAACAGTTGAGGGTATATTTTGGAGAAAGAATGGCAACGGGAGTCTCTGAGGTTACATCTGTGCAACCGTGTCAATCTGAACCGGAGTCGAACCCGGAACAAGATGACGGCCCCAACGAAGTTCGACAATTAAGGCTCAAACAGGACGTTTCTAAATGGTTGGTTAACGTAATGTCCACAGCAGGAACATGAATAGTTGGTACCGATCCTTTTTTCAGGAGCAGCTTCTTAGCAAAACCTGCTTTCTGTTGACCCTCGTTTATAAAGCAGTCTGGTGAGAAATGATTCGCGCAAACATGAAAGCATTGACGTTGATCGGGTGGAATATTCCCTTCGAAAACAAAACTCAGCCACTGCGTCTTAGCCTCAGCGGTTCGGATTTAGGAACATCAAAATGACTGCTGTGTTCGTTATTACACCCAAGAACAGAACAGCACAATCGCTTAGACGCCATTCTGCTCCAGCATATCAACAACGGCGGACTATGATGACAGCTCGCTCAGGGCGGGTCTGTGTTGAAACGCTGCTGTCAATTAACAATCGTGGGAGGCGCGTCCGACCGTGTGACGTCACACAGTCAGACGGCTCGATTTGAGACAGAGGAAAACGTATAAGAAAGAAAAAAAAAACACTGGATGGACTTTTATCATTATAGGATGGTTGTGTGCCAACACACATTTCCATACAATCAACTTGTAAAAGTGCATGTACCATTATATGACCCCTTTAAACTGAGAAAATTTATAATTTTAAGGGAAAAATAAGTTGATTTTAAATTTCATGGCATCAACACATCTCAAAACAGTTGGGACAAGGCCATGTTTCCCACTGTGTGGCATCCCCTCTTCTTTTTCTAACAGTCTGCAAACGTCTGGGGACTGAGGAGACAAGTTGCTCAAGTTTAGGAATAGGAATGTTGTCCCATTCTTGTCTAATACAGTCTTCTAGTTGCTCAACTGTCTTAGGTCTTCTTTGTGGCATCTTCCTCTTTATGATGTGCCAAATGTTTTCTATGGGTGAAAGATCTGGACTGCAGGCTGGCCATTTCAGTACCCGGATCCTCCTCCTACGCAGCCATGATGTTGTAATTGATGCAGTATGTGGTCTGGCATTGTCATGTTGGAAAATGCAAGGTCTTCCCTGAAAGAGACGACGTCTGGATGGGAGCATATGTTGTTCTAGAACTTGGATATACCTTTCAACATTGATGGTGCCTTTCCAGATGTGTAAGCTGCCCATGCCACACGCACTCTTGAACCCCATCCCATCAGAGATGCAGGCTTCTGAACTGAGCGCTGACAACAACTTGGGTTGTCCTTTTTCTCTTTAGTCCGGATGACATGGCGTCCCAGTTTTCCAAAAAGAACTTCAAATTTTGATTGGTCTGACCACAGAACAGTTTTCCACTTTGCCACAGTCCATTTTAAATGAGCCTTGGCCCAGAGAAAACGCCTGCGCTTCTGGATTATGTTTAGATATGGCTTCTTTTTTGACCTATAGAGTTTTAGCCGGCAACGGCGAATGGCACGGTGGATTGTGTTCACCGACAATGTTTTCTGGAAGTATTCCTGAGCCCATGTTGTGATTTCCATTACAGTAGCATTCCTGTATGTGATGCAGTGCCGTCTAAGGGCCGGAGATCACGGGCATCCAGTATGGTTTTCCGGCCTTGACCCTTACGCACAGAGATTGTTCCAGATTCTCTGAATCTTTGGATGATATTATGCACTGTAGATGATGATAACTTCAAACTCTTTGCAGTTTTTCTCTGAGAAACTCCTTTCTGATATTGCTCCAGTATGTTTGGCGCAGCATTGGGGAATTGGTGATCCTCTGCCCATCTTGACTTCTGAGAGACACTGCCACTCTGAGAGGCTCTTTTTATACCCAATCATGTTGCCAATTGACTAATAAGTTGCAAATTGGTCCTCCAGCTGTTCCTTATATGCACATTTAACTTTTCCAGCCTGTAATTTGTAAATTATTGCATTCCTTTTTTGTTCACAATTTGTACAGTGTCCCAACTTTTTTGGAATCGGATTTGTAAATATTTCCTATTTATTTTTGACTGGGTTATTATCGTTAACTAAAACGAATACTATTAAAAACATTTCAGTAAATTTAAATAAAGCTGAAATAAAATAAAATACAAACATTAGTTGAAAAACTTAAACGAAACGAAATTTTAAATGTTGCCTTGGCAATAAACTGAAATAGGTGCAAGCAATAAAATTATTAGTTGGAAATAAATTACATTAAAATGAAACTAAAACTGAAATAAAAGTAAATGAAATGTAAATAGCAATATTTAATGAAAACAAAAAACAAATCACCAAGTATGCAATTTTTGCGCCTGTGATTTTTGTGTGTGCATTTTTTGTAAATTTAGAATAAATTGTACACTGTAAAACATTATCCAAACTTTAGATTAGGAGTATGTTCTAGAAGAAAATACAGTCACACTCACTATTAACTAACTATAAACTACGACTTTTGCCTCAATAAACTCCTAATTACTGCATATTAATAGTTATTAAGATTAAGTTTAGGTATTGGGTTAGATTAAGGGATGTAGAAAAAGTTCATACAGAATAAGGCATTAATATGTGCTTTATAAGTACTAATAAACAGCCAATATCCTAGTAATATGTATGATAATACGCAACTGTTTAATAGTGAGAATTGGACCCTAAACTAAAGTATTACCGAGAATACTATTTCACTCTTAGGACTTTAAAATTCACTTTTAATTCAATGTGTTACTTGCAGTTTCTTTGTAATCATATGTGGGTAACACTTTAGTTTGGGGAACACATTTTCACTATTAACTACAACTTTTGCCTCAATAAACTCCTAATTTACTGCTTATTAATAGTAAGGTAGTTCTTAAGTTTAGGCACTGGATAGGATTAATGGATGTAGAATACACCGATCAAGCATAACATTATGACCACTGACAGGTGAAGTGAATCTCTTCATCACGGCCTCTGTTAGTGGGTGGGATATATTAGGCAGCAAGTGAACATTTTGTCCTCAAAGTTGATGTGTTAGAAGTAGGAAAAATGGGCAAGTGTAAGGATTTGAGCGAGTTTGACAAGGGCCAAATTGTGATGGCAAGATGACTGGGTCAGAGCATCTCCAAAACTGCAGCTCTTGTGGGGTGTTCCCGGTCTGCAGTGGTCAGGATCTATCAAAAGTGCTCCAAGGAAGGAACAGTGGTGAACCGGCCACAGGGTCATGGGCGGCCAAGGCTCATTGATGTACGTGGGGAGCGAAGGCTGGCCCGTGTGGTCCAATCAAACAGACGAGCTAATGTAGCTCAAATTGCTCATGAAATTAATGCTGGTTCTGATAGAAAGATGTCAAAATACACAGTGCATCTCAGTTTGTTGTGTATGGGGCTGCATCCGACCGAAAAGTGCTGTCCACCACGAAAGTGCTAACAGTGGGCACGTGAGAATCAGAACTGGACCACGGAGCAATGGAAGAAGGTGGCCTGATCTGATGATTCATGTTTTCTTTTTACATCACATGGATGGCCGGGTGCGTGTACGTCGCTTACCTGGGGAACACATGGCACCAGGATGCACTATGGGAAGAAGGCAAGCTGGCGGAGGCAGTGTGATGCTTTGGGCAATGTTCTGCTGGGAAACCTTGGGTCCTGCCATCCATGTGGATGTTACTTTGATACGTACCACCTACCTAAGCATTGTTGCAGACCATGTACACCCTTTCATGGAAACGGTATTCCCTGGTCGCTGTGGCTCTTTCAGCTGGATAATGCTCCCTTCCACAAAGCAAGAATGGTTCAGGAATGGCTTGAGGAGCACAATGAGTTTGAGGTGATGACTTGGCCTCCAAATTCCCCAGATCTCAATCCAATCGAGCATCTGTGGGATGTGCTAAACAAACAAGTCCGATCCATGGAGGCCCCACCTCGCAACTTACAGGACTTAAAGGATCTGCTGCTAATATCTTGGTGCCAGATACCATAGCACACCTTCAGGGGTCTAGTGGAGTCCATGCCTCGACAGGTCAGGGATGTTTTGGCAGCAGAAGGGGGACCAACACAATATTATGTTATGTTAATATAATGTTATGCCTGATCGGTATATGGTCATGCAGAATCAGGCATTAATATGTGCTTTATAAGTACTAATAAACAGCCACTATCCTAGTAATATGCATGCTAATAAGAAACTAATTAATAGTGAGAACTGAACCCTAAAATATGTTACTCATATGTGAAATTTACTAGCAATTTCTGAGTTAAAATAGTTTTGAAGTAAATCCAACACCAGTTTTTATTGAAGATTGTGAAAACGTTCATACGCAGATATCACACACAAAAGTGTGCATACACTGGTTAATGAATGAGACCCAATGACTTGGGAGCGGTATTATTTTCTCAGTGCTGTAATCTCGAACAAGTGCAAAGTAATGAAGCTCCAGCTCATGATTTATTCTGAGAGAAGAAGTCATTAGTCGTGATGCCACAGCTGATGTGTACAGTACCATGCTTCAGTGTCAGTGTGGGTCCTGCTTAAAAGCATCCTAACAAGATTAGATTGCAAACCATTTTGGAACCCATTGTTTTAATCGGCTCTTAAATCAGTGTGACATGGGAATCTACTGCGAAAGCATTTTAAAGGACTTGAATTTGGATGAGTCAAGCAGCTCTTTTCCAAACAATTACGTTTCATAGTGACCACAAATGTCAGCCTCCAAAAATGAATAAAAGTAATAAAATAAATAGATATAGAATGTTCTGAATGTTAGCTTGCTTATTGTGCCCAAGAGCAGATCTTTTTATGTCCACATGTCATTTTAACAAGAAACTATGCTTTTAATTATAGGTTAAGAGCTGTAGTTCCAACCACATTAGCTCATTGGAACTATGGTTTCAGGAAACGTCATATCATTCAACTCTGTTGGTAACGACAGAACTGGCCAACGCTTTTGGGAAACGCACCCATGATCGGTTCATTTATTGTATACGTTCACTAAAAGGTACAGGTATTGTACAGTATAAACATGTATACAGGTGTGTGAAAGCTTCTCTTTAAAGAGTCACAGTGGAACTTGTTTGTTCATTTCTCCTGAGAACAGAACAGAAGCAGTACATTGAAGTAATTAAAAGCAGTTCGTTATGCATCTCCCACATACGGTGCATCCCAAAGAGCACTGCTTTAGCTCCCTGTCGACAGGGTCTGGGTGTGTAAACCTGTGTGTGTTTGTCCCAGGGGCAGGAGGAGACGACAGAGACCAGGACACTGTTCACATCTTGGGGGAGCTCAGTCACGCTGCTACTTTAAGCGCCACTGAGCATTTGAATAAAAATAAAATAAATATCATGAAATATAAGTGGTAATATAAGAGTGCGTGTCTCTGTATGGGCTGTGGGCGATCGTTCTCTCACATGCACCACTGACGCACATCTCATTACCAGATGCTTAATAATGTGTGTCGTGATGCTCCAGAGACGCTCCTTTCTTTAAAGTTGAACCTCCACTCATTTGTTCCTCAGCAAAACACTTGTTCTTTACACTCAGTAGTTATTGATTATAAGCAGGGCCAAAATTAACACTTGCCTAGCAAATACAGTAAACGACTTGTCTTGCATTATAATAAATGGTTTGTTTTAAGGGCTCATATCATGAAGAATTAAATTTACACACTTAAACACCACATTTCAGAAATATTCACTGTTAAATAAGAGCATTTTTGGGGTAACACTTTACAATAAGGTTTCATTTGTTAGCATTAGTCCCACTTATACTAAGTGTCTTTATTACGAACATAAATTATTCCTTTGATACAGTGCACTTATTGTATCACTGTATACATTGTACTTATATAACAGCTGTGATTAGTTTTTGTAATTAATAAACCCTGGTCTTACTTCTACTCACCCTTAAAGACAATAAAGTGCATTGAAACACGCAGCATTATTCAGTGTGTTGACAAAACTTCCACTGAAACTGGGCAGGGCATATTGTAACAATTCATCCACTGGAGGCAAGTTTGCTGAATCCAAGTGCAGTTTAATCAAAATCATAAACGTAAAACAGACTTGGCAAAACATAAAACTCACCAACACAGCAGGTTACAACGTTCAATACAAGACAAGGACACTATCGGGCACAAGGGACTATGGGGTCTGGGGCTGGAGCCCTCTCAGGACGCTGGTCTGGGGCTGGAGCCCTCTCAGGACGCTGGTCTGGGGCTGGAGCCCTCTCAGGACGCTGGTCTGGGGCTGGAGCCCTCTCAGGACGCTGGTCTGGGGCTGTGGTGGCTGGCTCTGGCCCTCTCTGGTCTGCGGCTGGAGCCCTGGAGCGTGGCTTGGGGCTGACTTGGCGTGGCTTGGCATGACAAAAAATGGCATGGCATGGCATGGCAAACCATAAAACGCACCAACACAGCAGGCTACAACATTCAATACAAGACAAGGACACGTGGCAAACATGAGGGCTAAATACACTGAGACTAATGACTGGACAAGGGACACCTGTGAACAATGATGAGACAATGAACCAATGACATGACACAAACACATAAGGGCATAGAAGTCACATGACAAACCAGGAAACAAGACAGTGAACATGGCAGTGTACATGACAAACTCAAAAACATCAAATCAAATCAAATCTCCTTTATTTATATAACGCTTTTTACAAGACCAATTGTTTCAAAGCAGCTTTACAGTGTTAACAGGAAAATAATGCAACAGAATTTAATTCGGCTGTACACCCTCTCTGGTAAAAACGGTGATGTTATCCAGCTAATTTCTGAAGCAGCTGAAATTTAGGTGTCCCCAACTGAGTAAGCCAAAAGCCAAAGGCAATGGTGGCAAGGAACCAAAACTCGTTCAGGGCCAGAATGGAGAAAAAAACCTTGGGAGAAACCAGGCTCAGCCGGGGTGCCAGTTCTCCTCACAGTGCAACAAACAGTGTATGATTATAATTCTGGCAACATTGCAAAAAACATGAACATGAAACACAACCCAAAACACCCTGTGACACATATCAAGCAGCTTCTCCCCCTTTTTAAAATAGCCAATAGCGTTTTGTTTATATTACAGCTCAGCCAGAGCCGTTGAGCCTGGTAAAGCCGCATTTGACAGACTAATAATTTGCCCTTTTATATTTAATATGAAACTGTTACCAAACATTTACATTTACATTTATGCATTTGACAGACGCTTTTATCCAAAGCGACTTACATTGCATTCAAGGTACACATTTTTGTCAGTTCTTGCTTTCCCTGGGAATTGAACCCATGACCTTGGTGTTCCTAGCACAACAGAAAAGTCAGACCTGCAAACTCACAAGTGGTAAAAAAGGTGTTCCCTTTCGTTCAGGCACTCAGAGTAACATCAGTGACTGACGAATGGGGGTTTCACTTAGAAGCCTATCATTTTCGAGATCTAAGAAAGCGCCCAATGGCAGTGCCAATGCCATGGGCATGCGGAATTTGCATGCATAACTCCGCCCCACAGCGTGGATATATAAGGAAGTACGCAAAGCACATCGCATTATGTTTCTGCCTTGGAGCCAAGAGTACATACTCTTCACTCCACAAAGCCTTCTGAGTTAATTTTGTCAGCCTCTTTGAGACGAGCAGCCTTCCAGTCGGTGTTGGTGTTACAGCGCGTTCCAGTGATCGCATACTTCCTGCCTGCTGATCTATGCAGTGATTTGCATACAGCTGGTGTGCGTTTCCCTGGGCACTTCGGCATCAACTGCAAGGTTTTCCTCTCACAAAAGAGCTCACACACGGCGCGTCCTTTTCAGGATGTCTCGCCTGTGTGCTTCTGGGTGCGGCCTTTGGCTCAACCTGGCCGATATGCAGGACGCCGAGCGGACCCGGTTCCTCGACGCCCCCATATCCCAGGAAGGGCTTTTCGGCGGCGCGGTTGAGAGCTGCGCCCAACAGTTCTCGGCCGCCCAGAAGCAGTCTGAGGCCATTAGCCATTTACTGCCCCGGCCGTCAGCTGCTGCCTTCACCCAATCGCCGGCAAAGTTGCCTCAGCCTGCTCGCCGCCGAGGGCACCCACCTGTGGCTCCTGTCCCTCCCGCGCCACCCCTGCAGCAGCCTTCACCCGGGCTGCGCCGTGGAGCACGCCGCAGCAAGGCGCCCCAGTCCGCCCCAGCCGTGCAGCCTGCGAAAAAACGCCAGGCTAAGCGGCACTCCTGACATGGACAGCTCAGGGATGGGCAGTTCCTTCCAGGACATAGCAGGACAACTCCTTCCCCCGGAGGAGGACCGGGGGAGAATCTTTTGTTCCGCTGTTGGCCCCCGGACACTGTTGAGACGCTGTTGGAACTGACACTCCCATCCCTGAGCACCCAGAGACCGGTGACGGCAGTGTGTGCCACCCCCGGGCCATGCCGCTCTCGTCCCTCTCTGCCGCCAGCCTCCTCTCAGAGCAGACCCCCGTGGAACGCTCCTCCTTCCCTGGTCTCCTCTGTCAGGATGCAGCCGCTGACCGTGCCCCCACACCGGGACGCTACGCATCCCACGTCCGGGCCGGCCACGCTGCCTCGCTGCCCCACCCGGGGTACGTCTGTGGTCCGAATGACCCCGCTGGTGCAGTTCTTGGGAGCCTGGCTACAGCTTCCCGGACTGTCCCGCTGGGTCGTGAGGACCATCAGGCTCGGCTATGCGATTCAGTTCGCTCAGGCTCCTCTTCGCTTCCGGGGAGTCCGATACACCATGCTGGGGCCCAATGCTCCAGTCATGCGTGCGGAGATCGCCTCTCTGCTGGCGAAGGGCACGATTGAGCCTGTCATTTCTACGGTTTGCCTTTGAGGGGCGGGCATACCAGTACGCAGTCCTCCTATTCGGGCTAGCTCTGTCCCCTCGCGTCTTCACAAAGATTGTCGAGGCAGCCCTTGCACCGCTAAGGCAGCACGGGGTTCGCATCCTGAACTACCTCGACGACTGGCTCATACTGGGTCACTCTCGAGGGCAGGTGTGCGAACACAGAGATTTAGTGCTCCAGCACTTAACCCGTCTGGGCCTTCGGGTCAAATGGGAAAAGAGCAAACTCTGCCCAGTGCAGAGGATCTCTTTTCTCAGTATGGAAATCATCTCGGTCGCCATGTGCGCGCAGCTTACGAGCAGTCACTGCTGACTCTCCTCCGTCTCCTCCGACCTCCTCTCTCAGAGACGGGAGGCTGGGCGACACCTAACACATTTGCCAGATTTTACAATCTCTGAGTGGAGCCTGTTTCTGACTATGTACTCGCCTCTACTAGTGGCCAGTAATGGATTAGGCTCAGGTGTCTTCGCTTGCTCGCCATTCCACTCCTCGGACTGGATACGTGCGATTTTTATCCTCAGGTGAGCTTCCCGGAAGCCCTGAGCTCCTCCAGCACTGTCGATGCAGACACCAGTAGGTCTGCCCACTCGCCCAGACCCTCGTGTCAGGCCAGGTGCCTCCGTGTGCATGGTTCCCCCTTTGGGCTACCCCCACACGTGTATTTCCACCGTAAGCCTCCTCGAGTGGGTGTTTTCCCTTGGCAAACTTGCCCCCCTGGGGTTAAAAGTCCACCTTCGGCTGGTTCCCCAGAATCTTCCATATGCAGCCCCTAGTGGTCATATGTGTATTCTAAGTCCTCCCATCGGGTAGGACCTTGGTACTCCTGTGATAAGTGGGAGTCCTTCGTCCGTACTAAGCCTTACAACAGGGAGCTCGCATTTACGCAGGGCACTGGAAGACAGCCGAGTGGTGGGATTAGATTGGGACCCCCATTCGTCAGTCACTGACATTACTCTGAGTGACTGAACGAAAGAGTTCAGTCTTGGCTCCTCAGCAGGTAAACATAATGCGATGTGCTTTGCGTACTTCCTTATATACCCACACTGTGGGGCGGAGTTACGGATGCAAATTCCGCATGCCCGTGGCATTGGCACTGCCATTGGGCGCTTTCTTAGATCTCGAAGATGATAGGCTTCTAAGCGAAACCCCCATTCGTCAGTCACTGACGTTAAGTCTCTGTTCCCTCCTCAGGGAACGAGGGTTACATACGTAACCGAGGCAATATGTTTCTGATAGATTTTATGTTGGTCTCAGCATTGAAAGAAATGGGACAGACGGTTTTCGTCCTGTGTGTGGAAGCTGTATTCTCTATGTTCCTATGTTTAACATATGGGACCCATCCCTATAAGGAATAGATTTCTGCTAAGGGTCTTCAGGAGCTCAAGGAGAGCCTGGATGTTGGACAAGGAGAGTACCATATTTGGACTTTTTCTATATGCATCGCATTCCTATAACCTGAGCTATAGGATGTACTCTCTCTCTCATTGGTTAAACCTTTTCTACACCCCTTGTATTCTTTGTATATAACCACTAATTCTACATCAAATAAAGTGAGATGTTACACTCTCCCTCAGCGCTAAGTATTTGTTCATTCAATTGCCAAAACAGAAAACTGGGATGAGGCACGAAGGGGCAAAAACCTAACAGTTTCCATTATTTTTTCCGTTATATATGTTTTTGCTATTTTTGTGGGGTAAAGCAGAACAGGTGAACGGTTCACCTGTGTTCCGCTCTGCGCCCTATCCCCTATATAGTGCACTGTGTGGCATTCACCCTATAGAAAAAAGTAAATGTGTGAACAAGTGACCATTTTCAGCCACAGCTTCAGCATCTATTTATAGTGTAGGGGGTGGGGCTTCAGATTCTAGAGAGCATTTGATTGGACAGAAAATCTGATGAAAAGCTGAAGTGCAGAGTAATGTCATCAAAATCATTGCTCAATATTGGTGGAAGTGAGTGACTGTACGTTTTGAACGATAATATTTTCTAAATATCTTCGAATTTTGTCATTGTTTTTGGAGCACACTAGCTTATAAATGACATTAAAGGTGCAGTGTGTAAATTTTACCGGCATCTAGTGGTGAGGTTGTGAATTGCAATCACCCACTGCTCACCCCTCCCTTTTGAAGCACATAGAGAAGCTACAGTGGCCGACACAGGACAAAGATGAGAGCCGAGAGTGACTAGCGCTCTGCAGAGAAGTTTGTCCGTTTAGGGCTACTGTAGAAACATGGCGGTGCAAAATGTTGACTTCACTGTAAGGGGACCCGCAGTGTGTGTAGATTGAAATGGCTCATTCTAACATTTATTCCTCTTAATGTAAATTTTTTACCAAAACATTTTTTTTAAATCAAAAATTGTATTTGTTTACATTAGCTAATGCACTTGTCTTTGAACTAAAATTAACAATATTTTTTATTAACTATCATTAACAAAGATTAATACATTTTGTACAAATATATTACTCACACTTTAGTTAATAAATGAACTCTGGAGTGCCACTGTCCTGCAGAGTTCAGCTCCAACCCTAATCAAACACACTTGAACAAGCTAATCAGTGTCTTCAGGATTACTAAAGCTACAGGCAGGTGAGATTTATCAGGGTTAGAGCTAAACTCTGCAGGACAGTGGCCCTCCAGGACCGGAGTTGCCCATCCTTGAATTAACTAATGTTAACAAATGAGACCTTATTTTAAAGCGTTACCATTTATTGAACAGTGACCTGGACTGCTCACATTCAGACACAGGTGAAAAAAGCCAGGCAAAGACTGTACCACCTGCGCCAGCTGAGGAAATTCAGGGTTTCACCAGCTATCCTGAAAACTTTCTATTTAGGGGCGATAGAAAGTGTATTAACCCAGTGCATCACAGCGTGGTATGGGAACAGCACCAGTCATGACTGCAAAGCCCTGCAAAGAGTAGTGCGCTTATCCGAGCGTATCTCAGGGTCAGCTCTCCAGTCTCTGCAGGACGTCTACACCAAACGCTGCAAAGGTAGAGCTACCAAGATCATCAAGGACTCTAATCACCCTGCAAACCCTCATTTCACGCTGCTGCCATCTGGTAAGCGCTTCCGTAGCCTGATGGCCAAAACTGAGAGACTCAGGAGGAGCTTCTTCCCCCAGGCCATCAGACTCCTGAACTTAACATCACGTGACTTCACGTCAGGATAAACATCGATACACTGACATTGCACTGCACTTTCTGTTCTGTTCTCGTTGTTACTGTGTAACAACCTGTTATAAACCTGTTTGCACATTATACTCTTATACATTTGTTAACCACATATTTATAAGTCTACAGTTTACTCACTGCAAAGTCTACTTCAATTATTTTATTCCACTTTATCCTTATTTGTTACCTTTTTTTTTTCTCTTGACTTGATTATTTATAATTCTACAGATATAGACATATATATATATATATATATATAGATAGTACTTTTTTTATCCTATTTCTATTATAATTTCTTCCTTGTGTTTTTAACTGTGAATTTGCACTGTCCATGGAGCGGACCTGTTTACATTTCACTGCCGGTTGTATATTCTGTATATAACTGTGTATGTGACAAATAAAACTCTTGAATCTTGATCTTGAAACTAATCTGCCAAAATGGCTCATTCTGGAGTTTATGGTTTTCTAGATTTGTGTAGCCAGTCCTTAACGCCAGAAGGTCTGGACTCTATAGCAGCTTTAATTGGTCAAGGATCGCCCAGAGGCCCTCTCACTGACATGCAAAGGTGCAATTGGCTGCTTTGCATAACAGTTAATTTTGTTCAGCGTGAGGTTTAGGGGAGTGAAAATGTAAAGTCGACGTGCAATTAATTAAAGAATATTGTAAAAGTTTACAGCAACAATGGCACAACAATGGAGTCGCAAACTTGACATATTTTTGAAAATCCAGCATTTAGTTGATCCTGATAAAACGTGCTCATTGTCCCAATTGTAAACACGGCGGCTTTCTTCTTTGTTTGTTTCCAGGCGGACCATTAAAGAACACGACCCGCACGCCTCCCAGGAATTCTGAAAAATTCAACCAATTAGGGGTGCGTTTCCCAAAAGCATCGTTAGCCAACTGTGGTCGCAAGCTCCGACGTGATCAGCACAATTCAACGAGTCATGTTTCTCGAAACCATAGTTACAACGAACATTCACAAACAGCATCGCAAACTTGGTTGGAATGACGGATCTCGACCTGTGGTTAGACGCACAGTTTCTTGTTTGCATGGCATGGACTTAATAAATCCTTATCTTGAGCAAAATAAGCAAGCTGACATTCAGTACAATCTATATCTTTTATTTCGAATGCATACAAATGTCATTTACGTCTTTTAGTTTGTCAAGAGATTTAAAGCATCGTTTTTGAAGTGTGTGCATGTGCGGATGTGCTCTAGTACGTAAGAATGAGCCTATTTGAATCTGGAAATAAGAGAAAAATAAGAATTAGTCCTCAGGTGCCATGTCCATAATTTATAGCAAAAAATCTAGCATGAATTTGATCTCAAACAAATTCATTAAAATAAGTTATCACTCCACCACCTGCGTGACATCAATCAACGTGGTTGAACGACAAATTTGCAACAGTACGGTTCAGAGTAACATGGCCCATACAGTCTAGTGAGGAGGACATGGATAGATACTACAACCTCAAAACAAATGCATGTCAGGGCAGTGAACAGAGGAATTGAATGCAGAGTTCGTGAACAAAGTTTATTAGAAAACTTCAGGAAATCGATTGACTATTTTAAAAAATGAAGTGACACGTGTGGAGAATATAAAAGATAGTATGTGAGCTCCAGTGCTGTCCATACAACAACCAGCGGACACACAGGCTGTGGAGACCACCCAAGATGCAGTGCCCAAAGGGACAGGGAAAAAGACGAGAGCGAGCACACAGAGTGAACGTCCTGCTGAGAAACTCCTCGTCTAAGCGTCCTGGGCACAGCAGCAAACAAAATGTAAGTCCAAATCACACACCGATAGTCCAAAATACAGAGCGACACATGAGACGAAGTGTGTCTACTGACAACAAGGGGTAGACACAGCAGAGAGTATAAAGGGAAGAGGGAATCAGTGACAGGTAAGGGCCATCAGCCTATGTGCTACTAATGCCTGGAACACACTGTATGATTTTGGCCTGTCCCAGATGAAATATGACCAATCATGGTGATTTCTGTGGTTAAGGCTCCTAAACGGTGGTCCTACATCGTACAGTGAAGGTCTTTGCACACAGAGTCTGAAATTTTCGTATATTCGTCATCCGGTGGCTCTGAATTGTCAAAACCCCTCTCAAAATGCTTGCTACAGATGCAAAAAACTCAGATTTTTTTTTATTTTTATGATGGACGAAAAGTTTTGGAGGCAGTGTGTAAATGTGATTGACACAATGTGAGGTCATATTTTTTTATTTCGGACCTTGAGAAAGGTTCAACGATGGCTGTTGTCACGGTCTTGTGACCAAAGATTTTCTGACAGTGTAAGAAATTTAGCATGATCATCTCACAGTGTGTTTGCTGCTACGACCTAAAAAAAATAAAAGCAACATGAAATGGTGTATTGATCAACGTGACATGGTGCTAAAACTACTCACCTCAAGCTCCATTTGCAAAATTGGCATGACAAGTTGTTATCTTTTCCCTAGCCATGACCGCATCCATATTCTTTTGCTTCCTCCTCTTTTTTTCAGCGCACATTAAAAACCACAATTGCCAAAGTGTGATTCATCTTGCTCTATTTGTTTACCACTAGCACATGCTGATGACATTGTCTTCTTTTGCTAAAATCGCACAGGCAGTAGCAGGCAGAGAGAGGCTTAAGGTGACGTTGATTGCCCAGGCCACGGGCTGCAGAACATGACAGGACAGACACCGACAAAAGGGGAAGCCTATAGTGAACCCTGAACCGTGACAATCAGTTCAAGTCACCTTTATTTATACAGCTCTAGATGAAAATAGTATCACTGTCCAGCAGTAAGTTCAGTGTTGATTAATTTCCATTAATCATTAGTTATTCATCTAGTTCATTTATCCATACAGCCGCTCTGGAGAAAACCGCAATGTCATCGTCCAGCTCAGTTCAGTTCAGCATCAGTAGTCAGATCAATAATATTGTTGAATATTTAGTGTCCCCAACTATGCAAGTCAGAGGCGACAGTGGCTATGAACCCATCAGGTGACAGAATGGAGGGGGAAAAACCATGGGAGAAACCAGGCTCAGTTGGGGGCCAGTTCTCGAAAAGTTAATTATTAAAAACCAATGCACACTGACAATGCACACATATACAGACTCACAGTCTCTTGTTATCTGTCATGTTGGTGCAGACACTATACAACTAATCACAGACTTGGTGCATTCAATTATAGTCAATTATAATCATTCCTTTCCCTGACTGATCCCGAATACATTCTCACACAAACAACAGCGTGAGAGTTGACTCGACAACATGCCAGCAGTCAACAGGGAAGAAAGGCTTGCGGATGTTTTTTGCACAGAACAGGAAACAAGAAAAAAAAGAGGTGAAAAATGTGGATGAGATAGTGCTTGGGGAGACGTGTAGTTTTTTTTTTTGTGTGTGTGTGTGTTGTTGTTGTTCCCACTTCCAAAACCCTTTCCTCTTGCGTTGATTGGCCGCTGTTCATTGGTGCTCTCTTACACACGTGATGAACCGATATATTTGTCAAACAGGTGAAACTTGTCATGGCATCTGTAAAATGCAAAATGTCAGCTTGAAATGGATTTTACAACCAACTTTACTACTATACTGTGATGGATTTCTGAGTAAAACGGCTAGCGAACAAGAAACAAACAGGACAATAATTGATTTATTTCATTTTATTTTAAGATTTCAAAGTAAAAATATATACAAACCCGATTCTAAAAAAGTTGGGACAATGTACAATTGTGAATAAAAACAGAACGCAATGATGTGGAAGTTTCAAATTTCAGTATTTTATTCAGAATACAACATAGATGACATATCAAATGTTTAAACTGAGAAAATGTGTCATTTTAAGGGAAAAATAAGTTGATTTTAAATTTCATGGCATCAACACATCTCAAAAAAGTTGGGACAAGGCCATGTTTCCCACTGTGTGGCATCCCCTCTTCTTTTTCTAACAGTCTGCAAACGTCTGGGGACTGAGGAGACAAGCTGCTCAAGTTTAGGAATAGGAATGTTGTCCCATTCTTGTCTAATACAGGCTTCTAGTTGCTCAACTGTCTTAGGTCTTCTTTGTGGCATCTTCCTCTTTATGATGCGCCAAATGTTTTCTATGGGTGAAAGATCTGGACTGCAGGCTGGCCATTTCAGTACCCGGATCCTCCTCCTACGCAGCCATGATGTTGTAATTGATGCAGTATGTGGTCTGGCTTTGTCATGTTGGAAAATGCAAGGTCTTCCCTGAAAGAGACGACGTCTGGATGGGAGCATATGTTGTTCTAGAACTTGGATATTCCTTTCAGCATTGATGGTGCCTTTCCAGATGTGTAAGCTGCCCATGCCACACGCACTCATGAACCCCATCCCATCAGAGATGCAGGCTTCTGAACTGAGCGCTGAGAACAACTTGGGCTGTCCTTTTCCTCTTTAGTCCGGATGACATGGCGTCCCAGTCTTCCAAAAAGAACTTCAAATTTTGATTGGTCTGACCACAGAACAGTTTTCCACTTTGCCACAGTCCATTTTAAATGAGCCTTGGCCCAGAGAAAACGCCTGCGCTTCTGGATCATGTTCAGATACGGCTTCTTTTTTGACCTATAGAGTTTTAGCCAGCAACGGCGAATGGCACGGTGGATTGTGTTCACCGACAATGTTTTCTGGAAGTATTCCTGAGCCCATGTTGTGATTTCCATTACAGTAGCATTCCTGTATGTGATGCAGTGCCGTCTAAGGGCCGAAGATCACAGGCATCCAGTATGGTTTTCCGGCCTTGACCCTTACGCACAGAGATTGTTCCAGATTCTCTGAATCTTTGGATGATATTATGCACTGTAGATGATGAGAACTTCAAACTCTTTGCAGTTTTTCTCTGAGAAACTCCTTTCTGATATTGCTCCAGTATTTTTGGCCGCAGCATTGGGGGAATTGGTGATCCTCTGCCCATCTTGACTTCTGAGAGACACTGCCACTCTGAGAGGCTCTTTTTATACCCAATCATGTTGCCAATTGACCTAATAAGTTGCAAATTGGTCCTCCAGCTGTTCCTTATATGTACATTTAACTTTTCCGGCCTCTTATTGCTGCCTGTCCCAACTTTTTTGGAATGTGTAGCTCTCATGAAATCCAAAATGAGCCAATATTTGGCATGACATTTCAAAATGTCTCACTTTCAACATCTGATATGTTATCTATATTCTATTGTGAATAAAATAGAAGTTTATGAGATCTGTAAATTATTGCATTCCTTTTTTTATTCACAATTTGTACAGTGTCCCAACTTTTTGGAATCGGATTTGTATAAATGTGACTGGTCTTGGTTGGGTGTTGCTTTGCAAGAAGTCAGTCAGAGACCAGGTGGATGGTCACTCAAGGCTTCCTCATTTATTGGGCTTGTGACAGAAAACCAGAGGCTTTTAATACACAGTGGCTCAATGTCGCTCATTCATCAACAGCAAAAGATGTGATGCTCTGCTGTGGTTTACGTAGCACCACCCCACTATATAAACTATGCAAATTCACTGGTGCAACAGCCAATGGCACAATGTCCCAATTTATGCATGAATTTATTAACTGCACATTTAAACTCTGTTACATAAAAACAGATAAATTATATAAAAACCAGCAGCTGTTGCTTGAAGTGCTTAGACTAGTCTTAAAAGTTAGTCAGCTATTTTTTCTTCAAGATTTTTTAAAAGTTGGTTACATAAAAAACGTAGATTGGTCTAATATAGATTGGCTGACTACTAATTGTTCAAACTAGTTTTTAAGACACATCCTTAACATAGTGGCTACGTTTATGCAACTGGTAGTAGTAACATGCATTAGGAAAATAAATTGGCTCATTTTTGATTTCATGCCGACTTTAATTTAAAGAGGGTGGAATATGGTGATATAAGCTACAATACGAGGTGTTTGACAGATTAAAAGTGGATCTAAGGGGAAAACACTATCAAGCAGCATCGTTCTTGTAGACAATCTTTTGTCAGCATGTCAGGACGTAATTTAACTATCCAAAGAGACTGCATGGCATTTACTTAATGCCATGCCCATGAGCAAAGCTGCCAACCTTCTGAGGGAGGAAAATGCCATTAACATTACTTTGTCATGGCTATGTATATATTCATATATTGTATACAAATATATTTTTCAACGAAAGCAATATACATCATTTAAATTTCTTTGGCCAGTGAGAAATATTTATGTCCAGTAAATGTTCTTAATTCACTCTGCATTCACATATCAAACAGTTAATTTTGGACTACTTAATAATTATTAATTACATGAATAATTAATATGAGACCATTTGTTTTCTGGCGAATAGTTATGTTGTAGTGAGATATTTTTGATTTACTTTGACTAGGTTTAATGGCCCTTAAAGATCTATGACTTCCAGAACATAATATGAGCCGGCTCTTGTTTGGACATGAAAGGAAAATATTTGCAGTGTAGATCTGTCTTTTTGTGGCTGTCAACACTGTGTGTGTTTGTGTGTGTGTGCATGTGGGTTAGGTATACTCTGCGTTATGGGGGCTTAATATCCCCACAAAGATGGCAGTAAAAAATGTGGTCCCTATGAGGAAAACGGCTTATAAATCATACAGAATGTATCACGGGTGGATGCAGGAAGGAAGACAAAGATGTCGATAGAATTCCAATACAAAGTTTAATGAGTATCTTACAAAATAAACAGACAGGCAGGAGCAACACACACTAAATGTGAACAGACTGTGAAGGGAGAACTAAAATAGTGACTCAAACGAGATGATTAATGACGCGCACTTGAACACAATGAGGAGCGGGAAAACTGAAAAAAGGAACACGATGAGAATGAAAACAAACTAAATGTCCATGAAAACTAAGATGAACTGAACATTACTGTGACAGAATGTTTTTTTTTTGTTTGTTTGTTTTTGAAAATGTTAAAATGCAGAAGATTTTCTGTGAGGGTTGTGTTTAGCGGTAGGTTTAAGGTTAAGGGATAGAATATACAGTTTGTACAGTATAAAAATCATTACGTTTATTGAATATTCTCATACAACATGACAACCCAAGGTGTGTGTGTGTGTGTGTGTGTGTGTGTGTGTGTGTGTGTGTGTGTGTGTGTGTGTGTGTGTGTGTGTGTGTGTGTTGGATGGTAGGGAATGTGGGCTTATGACTCTCATACTGTTCCTCAGTAAGATTATTTCTACTTTTATGGTAAAAGCAATATTCAGTGTTTATCAGACGTTTATGCTGTAGCATAATGAGGCATGAAATAAGACTTTCTTTTTCCCTTGACCTGCCCCTACTAACATTTGCCCAAAGGAATAGCAGCTTGAACACAAAAAAACAAATACTAAACAAAGAAAAGTCTACAGTGTAAAATATTTCAGTTTTTCAACAACTTTGAATTTCTTACTGGCGAAAAAGGAAGGTAAAACTCTAGCAGTTAAGTTAAATGGAAACAAGCATCAAGCAAGATTACTGTTTTTTTCAAAGGGGTGTCAAATTAGGCAGCAAATGTGTGTGTGTGTATATATATATATATATATATATATATATATATATATATATATATATATATATATATATATATATATATATATATATATATACATACACACACACACACACACACACACACACACACACACACATAGATCAGGTATAACATTATGACCTAATATTGTGTTGGTCCCCCTTTGACCCGTCGAGGCATGGACTCCACTAGACCCCTGAAGGTGTGCTGTGGTATCTGGCACCAAGATGTTAGCAAATCAAAATCAAATCACCTTTATTTATATAGCGCTTTTAACAAGTCCAATTGTTTCAAAGCAGCTTCACATTGTTAAAAGTAAAATAATGCAACAGAATTTGTACAGCCGTTCTGGTGAAACGGTGATGTTATCCAGCTAATTTCAAGTATCATATAGTGTCAATGCGGGCAGATCGGTAATATAGATGAAATTTAGGTGTCCCCAACTGAGCAAGCCAAAAGCCAGAGGCAACGGTGGCAAGGAACCAAAATTGCTTTTGAATAATAGAAATTGATAATGTTTTATGTGTAAGCCATAGTAAAGAGATGCATTTTTAGTCTAGATTTAAACTGATAGAGTGTGTCTGCTTCCCGAACAATGCTAGGAAGACTGTTCCAGAGTTTAGGAATAGGATCTAAATAGGAAAAGGATCGACTGCCTGCAGTTGATTTTGATATTCTAGGTATTATCAACTGGCCAGAGTTTTGAGACCGCAATAGACGTGATGGAGTATAATGCGTTAAGAGTTCGCTCAAGTACTGGGGAGCTAAACCATTTAGTGCTTTGTAAGTAATAAGCAAGATTTTAAAATTTATACAATGTTTAATAGGGAGCCAGTGCAGTGTTGACAGAACCGGGCTAATATGGTCATACTTCCTTGTTCTAGTAAGAGCTCGAGCTGCTGCGTTTTGGACCAGCTGGAGTTAGCAGCAGATCATTTAAGTCCTGTAAGTTGCGAGGTAGGGCCTCCATGGATCGGACTTGTTTGTTCAGCACATCTCACAGATTGTATTAGATTAAGATTGAGATCTGGGGAATTTGGAGGCCAAGGCAACACCTCAAACTCGTGCTCCTCAAACCATTCCTGAACCATTTGTGCTTTGTGGCAGGAGCATTATCCTGCTGAAAGAGCCACAGCCACCAGGGAATACCGTTTCCATGAAAGGGTGTACATGGTCTGCAACAATGCTTAGGTAGGTGGTACGTGTCAAAGTAACATCCACATGGATGGCAGGACCCAAGGTTTCCCAGCAGAACATTGCCCAAAGCATCACACTCCCCAGGTAAGTGACGCACACTGATTCATCAGACCAGGCCTGTTGGTGCTTTTTGACAGGGGTCAGCATGGGCACCCTGACTAGTCTGCGGCTATGCAGCCCCATACAGAACAAACTGTGATGCACTGTGTATTCTGACACCTTTCTATCAGAACCAGCATTATCTTCTTGAGCAATCTGAGCTCCAGTAGCTCGTCTGTTTGATTGGACCACACGGGCCAGCCTTCGCTCCCCACGTGCATCAATGAGCCTTGGCCACCCATGACCCTGTCGCCGGTTCACCACTGTTCCTTCCTTGGACTTTTGATACTGACCGCTGTAGAAGGTGATACCAGAATGTAACTAATTAAAACTAATTCAATTAAATCATTAACTTAGCAACATGCTTCTGAAATCAATTGAGTTGAGTACACTTCACATGAGGAGTGCTATTAGCATGACGCCACGGCAGTGTTCAAAATGAGGTTCCATTCCAGGACTGCAAAGGTTCAGTGTGTTTCAGTATAGAACCGCTAGGGTTCCTGACTAAATTTTAAAGAACGCTTTATGCCAAAAAGGCTAGCACGCAAAATTTCTATGGACACTGCAACGGTTGTGATATGACGTCAGACTCTGCGGCTTTTTAATAAACATAAATACAACATACAACAAATAATAAATCCAAAAAGTTAAAATATAAAATCTACTCCACTTTACTACAAAAATGTGCTTTTAATTCAGCCAAGAGGTCAAGGCATGGCTAATTGATCTTCTGTTGGTCACACGTCTTCACATGATACGTATTCGCAGGTCAGAGTTCACCAAACTTGAACTTTGGAATGCGCCGCAATGTGAAACTTCTTTGTGTGAGCTTGCATTTATGGTCTCCAGCATTCGAATGTATATGAATGGAAGTCAATGGAATGAAAAGTGCATTGTGTGACCGCCCCTTAAGAGTGATTTTCAGTCATCAGAACCTTAGTATGAAATCATATCCTCCAAAACTCCTACTGAATCTGCTTTCTATCTCAGATGCTACCACAAGCAGTAAGTGAACAGATTGATGACAATGATCTCTTTCCATAAGCTCATAGTCACTATCATATGTCAAACTTCACAGCACAGCTGCCTTACTCTAACAAAATGAAACAGCTGTCGCAGCACAACTCAACATTTGAGCTACAGTTATCTCCGTATTGCATGTAATGATTGGGGCGGGATTAAGATCTCTGTAAGTTTAGTAAAATGTCTGGATGAGGGGTTATGGAAGAACATAGAAACCCATTGGAAAAAAAATAATAGTTATGTAATAAATATTATCTTGTTTACATTATGTATATAATCAAGCGTTGAGGTAACACTTTCAAAAATGCATTAAGTATCATGGACTAACAGCAAACTGATTTTATTAATATAGGTTAATATGAATCTAAAAATATACTATTTTTGGTAACACTTTAGTTTAGTTAGTTGCTTATTATCATGCATATTACTAGGATATTGGCTGTTTATTAGTACTTATAAAGCACATATTAATGCCTTATACTGTATGACCATATTCTACATCCCTTAATCTAACCCAATAACTAAATTTAAACACTACCTTACTAACTATTAATATGCAGTAATTAGGAGTTTACTGAGGCAAAAGTCATAGTTTATAGTTAGTTAATAGTGAGAATTGGACCCTAATCTAAAGTGTGACCCTATTTTTCAGTGTTAATTCATCTTCATTCATAATACACTAACTAATGTTAATTTATACACCTTGAAATGTTGTACATTGTAAATGCACATTCAACTAGAATAATAAATGCTGTAAAAGTATTTTTAGTTCATGATACCTGATACATTGTTAAAGTCACCATGAAATCAAAATTGACATGTTTTTTTTTTTGTTTTTTTGGAGTATTGCAGTATTTACTACAAACCCGATTGGGACAAGGCCATGTTTCCCACTGTGTGGCATCCCCTCTTCTTTTTCTAACAGTCTGCAAACGTCTGGGGACTGAGGAGACAAGTTGCTCAAGTTTAGGAATAGGAATGTTGTCCCATTCTTGTCTAATACAGGCTTCTAGTTGCTCAACTGTCTTAGGTCTTCTTTGTGGCATCTTCCTCTTTATGATGCGCCAAATGTTTTCTATGGGTGAAATATCTGGACTGCAGGCTGGCCATTTCAGTACCCGGATCCTTCTTCTACACAGCCATGATGTTGTAATTGATGCAGTATGTGGTCTGGCATTGTCATGTTGGAAAATGCAAGGTCTTCCCTGAAAGAGACGACGTCTGGATGGGAGCATATGTTGTTCTAGAACTTGGATATTCCTTTCAGCATTGATGGTGCCTTTCCAGATGTGTAAGCTGCCCATGCCACACGCACTCATGAACCCCATCCCATCAGAGATGCAGGCTTCTGAACTGAGCGCTGACAACAACTTGGGTTGTCCAATCATGTTGCCGATTGACCTAATAAGTTGCAAATTGGTCCTCCAGCTGTTCCTTATATGTACATTTAACTTTTCCGGCCTCTTATTGCTCCCTGTCCCAACTTTTTTGGAATGTGTAGCTCTCATGAAATCCAAAATGAGCCAATATTTGGCATGACATTTCAAAATGTCTCACTTTCAACATTTGATATGTTATCTATATTCTATTGTGAATAAAATATAAGATTTGTAAATTATTGCATTCCTTTTTTTATATATTATGATATTATGCACTGTAGATGATGATAACTTCAAACTCAAACACAATTTGTACAGTGTCCCAACTTTTTTAGAATCGGGTTTGTAACTTTCCCTCCCTCTTGCAGCGACATCTCTTCTCTGATGATGTGTTTATTGAGGGCGGGGCAACCTGTCACTCACATGACATCACGGTAATCAGGGGCCTACTGGCACAAAAATAATGTTTTGTAAATAATAGTTTTTATATATGGGAATTTGCAGCAGCGATAACCGCATTCTATAACTGAATTCACACACACCCTTAAACTTTCAGGACACACAACCGCGTAGACCTTCTATGTGAACATGGGTTTGGTAATTTACAAAGGCGTGGATATAATCTGCATGCCATCTTAGGCCCTGTTTACACCTTGTATTCAGATGCGTTTTGGTCGATCAGATCACAAGTGGATGAGGGAGACACATTCCTGTTTACACCTGATGTTTTAATCCATCTCTTTTGTCCACTTTCAACCACTTCTGTCCTGATTTCTTCGATGGGAGGATCTATGGGTGGGTAAATGTATGGGCTTTTTCAAATCTTTCAATCTAATGGATGAAATAAGTTTGTGCAATTTACATATGAATGAGCACGGAGACGACAGAAAAACATACGGAGAGCAGCCGAACACTGTGAGTGCGTGTTAGATATCAGGAATGGTGAGAGAACATTGTGCTTGGGATGTTTTTTGTCTTCAGCCGACAGTTTAAATCCCATCTGGCTAGTGTTGAAGTGTTTATTGCATTAATAATAAGTATTTTATTACAATTCAGCTGTATGATTATACACTATTATTTACATCTATATGATGATATTCAGCTGAGGGAGTGCAGGGGTCTGCAGGAGACTGGAAGACCACCCCTCACAGTGTTGGGTGTTAAGTCCATATATGGAGATAGTGCTGGACTCAAGCCAAGTTAAGACATGTGGGGGAAAGATAAACAATGACGTAGTATGTTTGGAATGTGTAGGAACTGCCTATATAATAGAGGATTTCCCTGAGTCATGAGGAGCTCTGCAGATCGACTCGGTTTTGTTTGAAAGAATAAAACCTATATTCTGGCATCAAAGACTGAGTGAAGTGTTATTTCCAAAGAAGAGGAAAAACGGCATCATTTAAACCACAACATTTGGCACCCCAGATGGGACTCGAAAGGAGCTGAGGTGGACGACCCATGACTGGGCTTAACTGGGTGGCCAACACAAATACAACTGGCCAGGTAAGCAGATTTTGCTTAACTTTGTGTTGGTGGCACAGTTTGCCTGGAAATGGTGAGACACTTTAATAAGCTTCTCCAAAATTAAAGAACTAATTAGGAAGAGGGTCTTTGATTCCAGAATAATTGTATGAGTGAGGCCTTGTCGATATCGTATGTGTTTGTTAGTCAGGTCTGTGTTTGTGCACAGATGACGTCCAGGTTGGTTACCACTTTGTGTAACTTAAGGGTTAGTGCGAAGGTTTGCTCGATAGCTGACTAAATGTTCTATGTCTGTGTTTCGATCTTGATACCGCTCAAGCTATAGATTGAGGGCTGCCATGGAAGATGAAACTAAAATAGGTGATTAAGTTATATCGCGATACCGCTATATTACGACCAGAGACTTGTGAGGAATAGAAATAGTATTTCATTCTCATCACTACTCTGACGACGGATATAGGTCTGTCATGGGCGATTTATAGAAAAGTTCTCTTGCGTGGATACCGCTTTGTGACGTACGCATGAAGGGCTGAACGGACGGAGAGAATTAAATTAAACTTCCTTTTGTTGTTACTGTTCTATTTCGATAGAAGCTGTTCAGACAAAGGGTGCATTTAATCGGGAATCTAAACATTACGTTAAATTGAAAATTCCTGTGATACCGTCTCAATTAATACAGTTGAGAGTCTGCATGGACAGGTGTTGTGTTGTTTGGTTAAATTGGCAATTATCGGAATTAAATCCTACGTTTTGTGGGTAAAAGTCTTATGGTTACCACTCAGCACGCTGATCACGTGGCTGGGGTTTGCTCGGGTAAGCAAAAATTTGGCGTGTGTATTTTTATTTATTTTAAGCAAACTGTGATAAAAGAAAAGAGTTTTAGACTTGGTAAGGAGTAGAGAGCTGTGTGTGTGTGTGTGTGTGTGTGTGTCTGTGTCTGTGTGTGTGTGTATGTGTGTATGTGTGTGTGGGCTATAAGTGTGTGTGAGTGGTAAAACCCATAAATTCTTCTCGCTTGACCTGTGACCCCCTCTCCTTGGACAGAGGTGGGGGGTTCTGCTGGACATCCGAGGAGAGTTAGTGATTGAATGTATGAGCTCCTTGGGACAAAGATTGTATGAGCCCTAGAGAGACACGCATGAAGAATGTATGTATGAGCTCTTTGGGACAGAATATGAGCCCTAGAGACGTGTGTGAAAGCAAATAAAAGATTTTTATAAATGTGGTGAATGTTTGAGAGAGAAAGAAGTTTGTTCAAGAAACAGCCTTGTAAATTAGACTGAAATAAAGCATAGAACTAATTTAGGTCTGATGGTAAAATAATTATTGACTATATTCGTATAAAATAAAACAAATAATAAAGTGAAAATAAATCTGTTAGTTTATTAAGATAAGAGTTTAATACAAAAAGAAATAAAATAAGAGGAATAAATAGATAAATAAAAAGATCTTTCGTGCAAAGTAATATTTGGAAAAAATATAAGAAATAGTGTCATTACAAATAAAAGAAATGGATAAAAGAGAAATGATTACCCCAGTTGAATCATTAGGGAAAAAGTACCCATTATGTAGTGAAATAATAGGAAAAATGTCAAACAAATGGCAAAAAAAAGAACTGAACAGATGATGACAAAATGGCCAAAAGAAGGGACATTTGATGTATCATTGTGTGAAGAAATGGAAACTTTGATAAAAACCACAAAATGAAGAGTAAAAGTTTAAAGAAACAACAAAGAGAAGCTAAAAGAGAAAAGAACAGGCAATACTGGCATTGTTTAAAAAGAAGGAGAAGAAATGTTAAAGAATATAAAACAAGCAAGAAAAGAATTGAAAGAGACAGAAAAAGAAACATTGAAAAAGAAGAGATGTATTCAAAACTAATGACAAATGCATCTTTAGAAGGTCAGTATTCAATGCTGAAGGGGCTTTTGGGAAAATAGAAGAAGAAATAGATAAAAAATTAAAGAAACACAAAAATTAGTAAAAGACAGACAAATTGGTGAAAAGTAGAAATGAGCTTTGGGGAAAATTTGCATGAGGAAAGTGAGGAGGAGTCATCTGATGCAGGAAACTGGTCACAGGGAAGAGAAAAGGGAGGCTTAGATCTAGAGTAAAACAGCTTCCTATTTTAATCAAGGGTGCACAGGGGCAATATGTGCCCTGGGCCACACAGGACCTCGAGGGGTTAGTCGCTCGTCTGCCGGAAATCCAAGATGGGGCTGGAAAGTGGATTAAAGCATTTGAGGAAGAGACAATGGGCAAAATATTATCTGTTGGGGACATTAAAGCTCTTCTAGCAAGAATCATAGGAGGCCCAAAGATGGGAGAAATTCTTGAAGCATCTGATTTAGACAGAGCTGTTGACTCCTATTATATGGATGGGACTGTTCTGGATGCACATCGTCCAGCAGTATGGCAAGCTCTGAGGATGAATTTCCAACAAAGATTGATCCTAAAGCGTTAAAAGGAGAACAACTGGAGAACAAATGTCTGTAATGGCTCCTGTGAATGCTCCACCACAAACTGTGCAAATGCCTCAGCCTGTAGCAGCCTCTTCAAACGCAAACCAGATGCCTGCACCAACTGTTAATGTATATGCTCAACAACAGGGGCCAATGAGGTGGAAGGCCAATCCATCACAAGGGGGAGGAAGAGGTCAAGGCTGGACTAATAATACTCCTTTGGGAGAATGCTGGACATGTGGTCAGTTTGGACACAACAGAAGAGACTGCCCTAATAATCCATGGCAACAGTCACATGTGGGTAGAAGGGGAAGAGTTGGCACGCCCCTCTAGGGGTCCATGTTATGGTCCAGTAAACCCTTGGGGAGGTCCAAATCAGGGATATTAGGGGTGCCCAGAGAATTCTATGAGGGAGAATCAAATGCCAATTTTAACAACCACTGTCAATCAAGAACCAATGCTAAAAGTTAAAATAGAAGGTAAAACAACACCAATGCTAATAGATACAGGAGCAGTTTATACATGTGTAAATTCAAATTATGCTTCTCATCTCCTCTGTCTGGCAAATTTGCAAAGACAATAGGATTCTCGGGACAAAAACAGTTAATTCCTATGACAGCTCCTGTGTGTTTAGAAGCTAAAAACAAAAGTGTGACCATTCCTGTCCTCGTATCAGATCAAACTCCTGTTAATCTATTAGGAAGAGATGCATTATGTAAATTAGGACTTCAAATTTGGTGCTCTCCTGATGGAGTGTACATAGACTTCCAAGGGATAGGAACTCAAATGACAATGGCAGAGCCAAAAGCAAATGTATATTGGCTAGGACAAATTGAAAATGATGTAAGACAAATAATTGACACATGGGGAAAGTTTATTGAAGCACAGATTTCTGAAGCAAAGTTGCCAAAGTCAGAGTTTCACTGTACTATGATATATGATCCTGACAGGGATGTAAAAATAGAACAAAGATGGCAAAGAGAAACTGAAAATCAAAAGGTTGAACTTATCTTGAAGAACATCATAATAGGTAAGCAGGGAGCAGCAGTGAGTATAACTGAGAATGAATTCATAAAGAAGTGGTTCAGTGTACCAGAATCTGTTCCACATGTGTCTTTATATGTAGGAAAGAATTGGGAAACAAAAGACTTAGGGCCAATGATGAAAAAAGCTGAACAATGCCAGTGGGAGCCAACCATAAATCAGTTCATTTTTCATTCAAATGACAAAAATTTCATTAAAATTTTGTGTGCAACACAAGTGATAGGGACTCCTCAGGAAATAGTCATTGATGAAAAATACAAAAACAGATGACAATAGCACCTAAAACAATGGAGACTATTGATGTTGAACTTTTAATGAAGCAGAGCAACAAGTGCCTACTGAATTATGGTCTCAACATGATACAGATGTAGGATTGGTAAAGTCAGCTAGCCCTATAATCATCCAGCTAAAACCAGGTGCACGTTTGCCTAGAAAATCTCAGTATCCTTTAAAGCCTGAAGCTGAGGCAGGCATTAAGAATACTATTGAAGGTCTCCTAAAAGCAGGAGTATTGATAGAAACAAATAGCTATTGTAACACTCCAATTCTTCCTGTAATTAAAGCGAACAAAACTAAATGGCGTCTTGTGCATGATTTGAGAGCAATTAATGACATAGCAGAAGACTGGCCAGCTGATGTGCCAAATCCACATACGCTGCTAACGAATGTACCCCGGATGCTAAATATTTCACGGTAATTGATCTCTGCAATGCCTTTTTAGCATTCCTGTAGAAAAAAAAGTAGACATTTGTTTTCGTTTACTTATGCTGAAAAACAGTACACATATACTCGAATGCCACAGGGATTTAAGCATTCACGCATATTTTTAATCAGGTTCTCAAGGCTGATTTAGAAGACCTTATGATGGAAAGTACTCTGTTGCAATATGTAGATGATTTGATGATCTGTTCAACAACACGCGAACAGTGTCACAAAGATTCTATTAAAGTACTTTAAAGTTAGTTAGCAGAAGGAGGACACAAGGCTTCTAAAAGTAAACTGCAGTACTGTCAGCCGCAGGTTGAGTATTTGGGAAAATTGATATCACATGGCACAAAAGCTATAGCTCCAGCTCAGTTGGAGGGTATAAGTAAAGCACCTTTGCCACAGACTGTAAAACAAATGATGACTTTTTTAGGAATGACAGGATTCAGTGCTGATTGGATAGAGGACTATGCAATAAAAACAGCTCCATTGAGAGAAATAATGAAACAAGCAGGACTGCAGAAATTGAGTAATCAGCTAAAATGGAATACAGATGCTTTAATAGCATTTGAATCTATAAAGAAGGAATTACAGAGAGCACCAGCACTTGGAAATCCTGATTACACAAGAGAGTTTTATTTATATGTGGCAAACAGAGAAGATGGATATGCATCAGCTGTTCTGATGCAGGAGACTTGTAGTGGCAGGAAAAAGCAACCTATTGCATATTATAGTACTAAACTTGACAATGTAGCTCAGGGTTATCCACCATGCTACCAGGGTCTTGCAGCAGTGCACTATGCATATGAGAAAGCATCTACAATTACTATGGGATATCCAGTGACTGTTGTTGCACATCATAAAATTGTGGAATTGATAGAACAAGGAAAATTTGTTTTGACTCAGGCGCGTATTTTAGCATATTCATCATTGTTGACATATCCAGATGTTACCATTAAGAGATGTAATACAGTGAATCCAGCTGAACTGATTCCTTTGCAGCATGAAGGAGAGCCGCATGATTGTGTGGCCAGTTCCCTGGCATTCACTAGATTACGTCCAGATCTTGAATCTACACCAATTGCTGAAGCAGAAGTGATCTACTTTGTAGATGGTTCAAGTTATAAAGATCATTTGGGAAATCATGCAGGATATTCAGTAGTAAGAAAAGAAGGGGAGAACTTTGAGCCTGTAATATCTCAATACTGTGCACAGCCATGCTCTGCTCAGTTAGCAGAACTGAAAGCTCTTACGGCTGCATGTCAGGTAGCAAAAGGACAAATAGCGAATATCTTTACAGATTCAGCTTATGCTCATGGTGTGTGTCATTTGTTTGGAGCAGTGTGGAAGCAAAGAGGGTTCAAAAGAGTGATGGAACTCCCATCCAGCATGCTGAACAGATATGTGAGTTGATTTCTGCTATGATGCTACCAAAACGATTAGCCATCATTAAATGTCAGGCTCATAAAAAAGGAAATGACTTTGTCAGTAAAGGGAACAACATGGCAGACTTGGAAGCTAAAAAGGCATCGGGATGTCAAGTAGCAATATTAACACCAGTAGTTCTCATAGAACCACAACCTCAACTGGATGATATTATTAGAATACAGCAGCAAGCTGGTCCGTATGAACATTCAGTGTGGAATCAAAGGGGGGCCACACAAGATGAAAAAGGTCTTTGGCGCTCACATGATGGACAGATTGTTGCATCAACAGCACTTTTAAACATCCTCATTTTGGATGCACATGGTTTTGACCATTGTGCAAGGGGGAGTGATAAAGAAAATAAAAATCAAGGATATTGGTCTCCATATTTATATGCAATGGTAGACAATTTTCTGTCCACATGTGAAATTTGTGCCAAAAATAATGTTAGGAAAGGAACAGCGACACCAATAGGTCACATACCAGTACCAGAAGGGCCATTCAAGCATCTGGTAATGGATTATGTGGACATGATAAAGAGAGTACAAGGCAAAAGGTACATGCTTGTGATAATAGACAGATTTAGCAGATGGGTGGAAGCAACACCATCAGCAGATGAAGGAGCAGGAACAGTTATTAAATTTCTGACTAGAGAGGTAATTCCTAGATTTGGAATACCATCAGAAATAAGTTCGGACAATGGATCGGCATTTATTCAAAAAACTGTAAAACAAGTTTTACAACAGTTAAGAATAAAACAGAGACTAGGATGTGTCTACCACCCAGAATCACAAGGTTGTGTAGAGAGGGTGAATGGAACTCTCAAGGCAAAACTTAACAAATTGTGTGAAAGTACTAAACTTAACTGGATTGATGCCTTACCACTTGCATTAATGAGTTATCGCATGCAAACTAACAGAAGTACGCATCTAACACCGCATGAAATGCTTACGGGTCGACCCATGCCTGTGCCATATTGTAGAGGACCGCACAAAGGACCTCCTTTGGAACAATTGCAACTGGAGTTGAGATCGTATATGAAAAAACTAACTGCAATACATAAAGCTATATATTTGCAGGAAATAAGAAAGCAGCCCAGAGGGGAGACGGAGATATCTTGTCCAGTTGTTCCAGGTGATCAGGTGTATCTGAGGGTGTTCAGGAGAAAGTGGAATGAACCTAGGAGAGAGGACCGTACAAAGTGGTGACAGCTACGCCGACAGCGGTCCAAGTGGAAGGAAGCACCACCTGGTATCATCTGAATCACTGCACAAGAGTTCCCAGGAGGGAAACAAGAGCGCAAGATGAAAGGGTGCAATATGCTGAAAGCTCAGAGAAGCAAGGAGCTGGGTTATGAGAGCATTGGAGATTGATTCGAGCACCTCCAATGAGGACGAAGAAGATGAATAATGATGAGCCAGACCCTGGGTGTATGTGCTAGCCTAACCGCTCCCCAAAGGGTGACCCTACGATGCGCAAAGTATCTGGGTTGAAGAAGATGTCTACAGTGCAAAAGAGTTTTTAAATATATGTAACATGATTATTTTTGATGTATTTTACATAACTGTGACAACCACAGGCAAGGCTGAACAAAATGCACGCACATGCTTATAACAATGTTTAATTTTGAAGGAAAGGATTAGGGAGAGTTGAATCTTTTACTCTTTTTGGAAAAAGAAAAACTGAAAAAAAAAAAAAAAAAAAGTCTGAAAAGAGATGTTTGGTTCTACTTCTCCTCTGGAGTGTGGTTGCAATAATCTGGTCATTGGAAATGAAACTAAGTGACTTGATTTAGT
The DNA here is from genome assembly GCA_018749465.1 of Paracanthobrama guichenoti. NCBI lineage: Eukaryota > Metazoa > Chordata > Actinopteri > Cypriniformes > Gobionidae > Paracanthobrama > Paracanthobrama guichenoti. Next base: position 6,980,524 of record CM031958.1, read on the forward strand.
TGCTGTAGCATAACTGAGGAGGCTGGATTTTGAAGCTACACTCTGGGTAAAGAATAGTGAAAGTGAGGCTTGATAAGCCTCAAAGGGGGGAAATGTTGAAGTGTTTATTGCATTAATAATAAGTATTTTATTACAATTCAGCTGTATGATTATACACTATTATTTACATCTATATGATGATATTCAGCTGAGGGAGTGCAGGGGTCTGCAGGAGACTGGAAGACCACCCTCACAGTGTTGGGTGTTAAAGTCCATATATGGAGATAGTGCTGGACTCAAGCCAAGTTAAGACATGTGGGGGAAAGATAAACAATGACGTAGTATGTTTGGAATGTGTAGGAACTGCCTATATAATAGAGGATTTCCCTGAGTCATGAGGAGCTCTGCAGATCGACTCGGTTTTGTTTGAAAGAATAAAACCTATATTCTGGCATCAAAGACTGAGTGAAGTGTTATTTCCAAAGAAGAGGAAAAACGGCATCATTTAAACCACAACACTAGCGCACTTCCCATGTTTAAGCATTAAGTCAGTAGGTGGAGGAGACGTCTTTTGTGGCTGTGTGAACACATTCGACCAATGAGTGTTTAGACTACACCATGAAAGCAATCTGGTCGAAATGCATTGTCAACTACCTACGTGGTCGTTGTTTCAGACCCCATTTATACCTAATGTTTCAGACCCCATTTATACCTGTATTTTGTGTTGTTCACTTGTGATCCGATCGACCAAAAGGCATCTTAATACCAGGTGTAAACAGGGCCTAAAGGTTTGTCAGTTTTGTGGTCTGCACATGACTCAAATGCTCTGCTTTTACTCAGGTATTAAAGCTGCATCATTTAATGGATGAACTTGAGCATCAACTTTTGTCGTTTCAAATGTGATAAGACTTTATAGTTTTATTTACTTTGCCATCTTTGATATTACTTTAGTCGCGGTCACTATGGTTATAGTTGATAGATCCCACTGAATGTTCATACACAGGTTATTTCAACGAAAAAACAAACAAACACACACAAAAAAGTCTATAGAGAATGACGATCTTCAAAACATTTTTTTTACTGATGTGATCAAAGACTTTTTAGCTGGAAAAAGTATCTAAAGTTAAGTCATTTGAATTAATTTATGCATGAGCACAATTGAAATGTCTATGTATTGACTAATGCTTAGTGACATTTTTATTCAGGGTAAGTGGGCCTACTGTAATGCTGTAGCCCAGGCTCTAGTTATCTAAAGGTGCCCCTGGCACCAATAGCAAACCACAATCATTCAACCATCCAATCAATTCCCCATGGACAAAATCAAGTCCCATGACTCCTGCTCTACATTTTACATTCCTTGTTTGAGAAGTCATTGAACTCAGATATACGTTAAAATAGGGAAGACCATCACAACTTCTATTTCATGCCAACTTTAACATATTTAACTGTGAAGTGTTAGCAATAAAGAAAATTATTAAGGTGAAGATAATGATAAAGTGGGCGCTCTGCACAGTTTCCAGGATCAGACTCCCCTTGATTTAATTTTCTTTTTATGTCAGATGGGATTCCAGCAACATTTGAACCACCAACTGTTATATTACCCTGAAGTTGGCAAAAAGGTCAAAGCCCATAATAAAGGTGCACTAGGCAGAGCAACAAGAAATGTAGCTTTAGTGATTGAATTTGACAAAGGTCAAAACACCCTGCTGAAAAACATAGCATAAACCAGCATGAATTCCATGCTGGTTTATGCTGGTATAGTGCTGGTCTAGCTGGTGGACAGTATATTCATATGCTGTTCTCAAAAAAACATGTTGCTGGTGACGCTTGTTCAGGCGAGTAGGCCTGTTTTGGGGACAAGCATCGTTTTTGCTTGCATATTTCTATATTGAACACAATGATGTAAAGGAAAAACAATATAAGGTTAAAACATATGACTTATAGTATTGATTATATATGATTATAACTTTTTTTTTATTTCTTTTGCTCCCTCTGTTGAAAGTAGAAAAAAACATTTAGAGATATATATAAAATAAAAGCACAATCATAAGCAGTTTGTTCAATAACAGGAATTATGAGAAGCGCTCTTTCACACTTTAACATTTATATTAAAGGGATAGTTCACCTAAAAATTAAAATTCTGTCATCATTTGCTCACCCTCATGTCGTTCCAAATACGACTTTCTTCTGTTGAAAATATTTTGAGAAATGTCTCGTTGTTTTTTTGTGCTTTTCATCCATACAATTAAAGTCAATGGGCACCAAAACACTTCAAAATGTCTTGTTTCGTGTTCAACAGAAGAAAGAAACTCATACGGGTTTGGAACAACTTGAGGGCGAGTAAATGACGACAGACTTTTATTCATTTTTGGGTAAACTATCCTTTAACCTATTTTCAGGATTATTGGAAGTCATTTTTATTGGGTCATGTATCACTCTGCAATCTCTACATGCAAATTAAAAATAATGTATTTATTTGACAAGTAATCTTGTAGCGTAGTGTGATAATGAGCAGTGATGACATAACACTTAATATCTAGGCACTTTTCTGCATCTGTAAACTTGACACATACTATATAACACAAAACAAATCCATACCAAAAATAAATTTAAAAATCTTACAGATGGGCCTAACACAAATCTGTATTATTATCATGCATGCTCAATTTATGTGTTATTTTGTAGCCATCTGTTCTCTGACAGCAGACCTCTTTGCAAAGTTTGTTCCAAATATTGTTTAAAAACAAACATCTAATGCTGGACAATTAGAAATATTAATATTATTTCTCACTATACGTGAACATGACTGAAATACTTTTTTTTTACTTGTATCTTTTATCGGGTATCTCTTTGGTATGCTGAAGATGTGAAACACTTTCTCTGTGATAGTGATGGGTCACTCATGAACGGTTTGTTCATTGCGTTGATCATAATTTTTCTTTGGCTGCATTATAATGACTTCCTAATTCGGAATATGATCTGAGATTGCATATTTGAACGTATTCTGAGAAATTAGCTATTGAAAAAAAACTGCATTTTAACTCAAATGAACGAAATGACTTAAAGATCATTTAATTTTGCTGAACGAAATTCAAAGTCATTAAATGAAGGCGGTAAAATGATCGGATCTATCACTGCTGCATATGGGTAGTTACACACAACATAGCTTATAAGCAAGTGCATAGCGTAATAGTCCATGTTTTAAAAATCTTTGAGCGAACAGACAGAGTGACAAATCATTCATGAATGGCCATCATTAGTACTCGTGCGTTGCAGCCTCTTCATGCGGTTTTGCTTCTCTTTATTGGTCATGGAGTAATTTCTTCTTGCAGAGTTATGTAAAAAGTTATGGCAGAATAATTTTCTCTTTTCATCACTGCTACAATTTCAGAAAATTGTTTGGTGTGATACAATTCCAAATTTAAGGGGGCCAGAGAGGGGGCAAAGCTTGACACAGGGGCACTGACGTGCTCTTATCCTGGTGCAGATTGGAGTGCTGATGGGAAACAGGTGCGGTGATGGCCGAGTGAGTGCAAGTGAGGGACAGGAGGGATGCTGGGAAATGTAGTTTCTGATTGGAGCTGTTGAAGTGTTGAAGATGGGCAGATGGAGAGCATACCTGACAGGTGAACGTGGCAGGTTAGAGAGGTTTGCATTGCATAAAATAATAAAAGAAATGAACAACAAATATTTCACCCATCTTAGCATGTGGTGTGTGCATGTGTATGTTTGTGTGTATGCATGTATGTGTGCGTATGTATGTGCATGTATGCTTGCATGTGTGCGTGTGTATGAATGCATGCATGTGTACAGTATATGTGTGTGTGCGTTTGCATGTGTATATGGGTATGTGTGTATGCATGAGTACATGTGTATATGACTATGCATATGCGCGTGTGCATGTGTATATGGCTGTGTGAGTATGCATGTGTGTGTATACATGCACGTGCATGTGTATATGGGTGTGTGCGTATGCATGCATGCATGTGTATATGGGTGTGTGTGTATACATGCCTGCATGTGTATATGGGTGTGTGCGTATACATGCATGCATGTGTATATGGGTGTGTGTGTGTGTGTGTGTATGCATGCGTACGTGTATATGACTGTGCATATGCATGCGTGCATGTATATTTGCTGGGTGCGTATGCATGCATATGTATATAGGCGTGTGCATATGCATGCGTGCATTTGTATAACCTACATGTAAAACGACTTATTTTAGCTTCAGGTTCTAAAGAGTTAAACAGGTGAGTAATGAAACAGTCAGAATAACGATGAGCAGATGAATATAGAATAACAGTGTCTTTTTCCTTTTTACCAGGGTAATGATGCTGGGAAATGTAGTTTCTGACGAGATGACTGGACTGTTGAAGATGGGCAGATGGAGAGCATATGTGACACTTATCTGGACAGGATATGATTTCTCAGAGTAAGTGAAAAGAAAAAAAAGATTTATCAGAGCAAGTAGGTCATTTACCTCCTCATAGACAACTAGTCCTGGCCAAATATATAGCATATAGCACGAGTAACAAACCTGTGCTTAGTCAAACTATCTGATCCATGTCAAACTGTAAAGATATGCTGTTTATTCATTTCCCTTTTACTAATCAAAGGGACAGTTTTCTCAAAATTAACATTTACTCTCCTTCATGTTGTTCCAATAGCAAATTATGTTCTTTTCTAGGCAGAATGCGCAAGCTGCTCTTTTTCATTGAAAGACAGTGGATGCTGATTTATTGTCAAACTCCAAAAAAGACCATATAATTTAATTAGTCCATATGACTCATGCACTATATTTCTAACAGTCTTCTGAGTTCAGTGCTAAGCTGTTAACATTTTAGCCTATCTGAAATCATATCAGTGTTTTTGGAGTCAGATATATAGACAGAGATAATGAAGCTTCATCTAGCACATTATTCAAACTAAAGTTTCCTCAAAAAGACAGAGGTGATGCACAATGAGCCCCATTTATCATTCTAATGTAGAAACGAGTTCAGATCCGAGCGCAGAAATCATCTTATGACAGGGTTAATGTGTGATTCCTGAAACATTTGTATGCTGCCAATCTGAACGTACGAACGATCTTACGTTGATAAATATGGTGGCTCAAAATAATTGTAATTTAAATATCACGCCCCTAAAATGTTTTGATCATAAAACATTTTTGTGCCCTTGCATACATGAGCTGAAACCTGATGTGAGATTTGATCGTAGCCATCGCTTACGTCCATATCATGTGCCAAGGTTTGAATGGAAAGGACCGTACGCCCAATTTTCTGTCATACGTTGGTTTCGTAAATGAGGGCCAACGTGCAGTTAATCCTTCAAAATGTATTACTTAGAAAGAGATATAAAGACTGTAGCTCGATTGTAACTGTTTGTATAAACATACTTAAAGATATTGGGCAGTGTTCGTGTATGAATGCACCTCCGAAAGAAACTGTTCACACTGTTTCTCCCTGAAACTTTATGCACTGCACAACCACACTTTAAAAGGTTAACGTGTAGGTATCTTGTGATCGAGTTCAATTAAAAATAGAAATCTTAAATACCATGACATGACATACCCCAGAAATGTGGCTGCAGCATGTTGCTATCAGCACAGTACTTGACAGTGGGTTGAGGGCTCTTGTGCGGCGGGCTGGCTGGGTTTGCCAACAGTGCAGCTCTGCTTATAGGCTGTTTATAGGTTAACACTGACATGTATGCACTTAGCACTTAATAATGGTTAGCATCAGGGGTGTTTCTAGAGTTTGATCACTACCGGGGCACAGGCCCCCTAAAGAATTTTCCAAAAGTACCTAATTTACTAGGGGTGTCTGTGCGCATGCCCCCTGGTAAGATTATTTTTCACAAAAACAGTACCAAAGCATTCAATTCTGGTGACTTTGGGTGCAGTTTTTATTTATTTAATCATAATAGGTAACAAACAATAATGTAGTATGTGCTGCAGAGAATTGCATTAGTTTGATTTTACATTTAAGGGCTTTGCTTAAATCGCCTGTACATTTTTAGGTATCAAAAATGGATATAGTTTGGTTGATGACAATTAAAATTACCTTTAGAACTCTGTTTTACCATGATAATTAACTACTAACAACAATGCAAGTTCACATTTATTTGATACATGACCATACCAAATTTCTATCAACATTAAAAAAAACCTTGAGTCATTGAATGTTGATTCAACAAATGTTGCTCAAAGACACACAATGGTTCTGATGTGGGTTTTATGTAACTTCAAACCTGATTCCAAAAAAGTTGGGACACTGTACAAATTGTGAATAAAAAAAGGAATGCAATAATTTACAGATCTCATAAACTTATATTTTATTCACAATAGAATATAGATAACATATCAAATGTTGAAAGTGAGACATTTTGAAATGTCATGCCAAATATTGGCTCATTTTGGATTTCATGAGAGCTACACATTCCAAAAAAGTTGGGACCGGTAGCAATAAGAGGCCGGAAAAGTTAAATGTGCATATAAGGAACAGCTGGAGGACCAATTTGCAACTTATTAGGTCAATTGGCAACATGATTGGGTATAAAAAGAGCCTCTCAGAGTGGCAGTGCCTCTCAGAAGTCAAGATGGGCAGAGGATCACCAATTCCCCAATGCTGTGCCAAACATACTGGAGCAATATCAGAAAGGAGTTTCTCAGAGAAAAATCGCAAAGAGTTTGAAGTTATCATCATCTACAGTGCATAATATCATCCAAAGATTCAGAGAATCTGGAACAATCTCTGTGCGTAAGGGTCAAGGCCGGAAAACCATACTGGATGCCCGTGATCTTCGGCCCTTAGACGGCACTGCATCACATACAGGAATGCTACTGTAATGGAAATCACAACATGGGCTCAGGAATACTTCCAGAAAACATTGTCGGTGAACACAATCCACGTGCGCCGTTGCCGGCTAAAACTCTATAGGTCAAAAAAGAAGCCATATCTGAACATGATCCAGAAGCGCAGGCGTTTTCTCTGGGCCAAGGCTCATTTAAAATGGACTGTGGCAAAGTGGAAAACTGTTCTGTGGTCAGACCAATCAACATTTGAAGTTCCTTTTGGAAAACTGGGACACCATGTCATCCGGACTAAAGAGGACAAGGACAGCCCAAGTTGTTCTCAGCGCTCCGTTCAGAAGCCTGCATCTCTGATGGGATGGGGTTCATGAGTGCGTGTGGCATGGGCAGCTTACACATCTGGAAAGGCACCATCAATGCTGAAAGGAATATCCAAGTTCTAGAACAACATATGCTCCCATCCAGACGTCGTCTCTTTCAGGGAAGACCTTGCATTTTCCAACATGACAAAGCCAGACCACATACTGCATCAATTACAACATCATGGCTGCGTAGAAGAAGGATCCGGGTACTGAAATGGCCAGCCTGCAGTCCAGATCTTTCACCCATAGAAAACATTTGGCGCATCATATAGAGGAAGATGCCACAAAGAAGACCTAAGACAGTTGAGCAACTAGAAGCCTGTATTAGACAAGAATGGGACAACATTCCTATTCCTAAACTTGAGCAACTTGTCTCCTCAGTCCCCAGACGTTTGCAGACTGTTAGAAAAAGAAGAGGGGATGCCACACAGTGGGAAACATGGCCTTGTCCCAACTTTTTTGAGATGTGTTGATGCCATGAAATTTAAAATCAACTTATTTTTCCTTTAAAATGATACATTTTCTCAGTTTAAACATTTGATATGTCATCTATGTTGAATTCTGAATAAAATACTGAAATTTGAAACTTCATCATTGCATTCTGTTTTTATTCACAATTTGTACAGTGTCCCAACTTTTTTGGAATCGGGTTTGTATTTTTGTTGAAGGAACAAAAACAGACTACTGCAGTGTACAAAACATAAGTTACTTAAAACTGCAGTCCGTAACTTTTTTGGTTAAAAATTATCCAAAATAAATTTGAGCAAGTACATAACAAGTGTTCAAAACGATCTCCTTACCTTAGCCCCATTCACAACATTAAGCTTGTAATAATGTGTTATAATTTGAATGGTACTGGTGGATTTCTGTGGGAAATTCAAGCATGTTTGCGTCATTACGTCATGTCTGTATTAGGGGTGAGGGAAAAATTTGATTCTTAGATGCGTCGGGATGCAGACATGGACGATTCTGAATCGATTCACAAATGTCAAAAAAATCGAAATCGAAATTTTCTAAATATTGATAACGTAATGTTGACGGAACACAAAAGGCGCAACTCTGAAGTGCGGGAAGTGCAGCGGCCCGGACCATCTGTGGCGTGCACATGACAGAGTGCACATGAAAGCTGCGAGAAATGCAACCGGCACCCTCTGCATTAGCATAGCTAGCTAGCATATATGGAAGCACTTTGGCTTCTATGAAGTTTAAGGGGGAAATGACCTGGACAAGAGCCACACTATATGCAAGTTGTGTCAAACTAAACAAAAATATTTTCGAAACACGACAAACGTGAGAAACCATGTTACACGTTTCCAACGCTCGGTTGTAACGATAGTTGCTGCCAACCAGAGGACCACAAACTCTATCGCAAATTTGATGGTCAAGGATTTGCGTCCGTATTCTCTGCAGATGTTCATTTAGTGTTCAGATGGTCATTTCATAAAAGCTGTTTTTGATTGTGGTATACAGAAGGAAAAAAAGTGTCTGAGCTCAGGATTTAGTTTGAAGTCATAAGTCTTAACTTTATTTGTCTTAAGTCTTAAGACTTTATTTGTGTATAAGAGCAGCTGTATGTTACTAGTTATTCAGAATATGCTGAAGTCCACAAGCATTACTTTTGTATGAGAGCTGCCGGTACAGAATTCTATATTTTTGCATAAAAGCTGTGGTTTTGGGACAGCAACATTTATTTATTTTTTTATTGTCCGAAGGATTATATTGCTCATTACACATAACAGGAGGGTGTTGGTTATTACGTTATGTTAGTGATTCAGAATATGCTGAAGTCTGTATTAATTTACTATATGCATGTATTAAGGACGCTGCTACTGACACATTTCCTGTTGGTGCTTTGCAATGTTGGGACATATTCTGGCAAATATCACCTTCCTGTTGACTTGCAAAATCACTTTTATTTGTTTTATTAATAAAAGATATTGGAAGTAAATTCATTATGGGTCGTTACAAATACTTTGCTTTAAAAGTACCAAATGAGAAAAAAGAAAATCTGTATAGAAAAAAAGATGCATCAATAATCGTTTCATAATCGCATCGCAGCCCTCTGAATCGTAATCGAATCGAATCGTGAGGTGCCTAGAGATTCCCACCCCTAGTCTCTATACATAAAGAAAGAGTCCAGCTAGTAATGCACGTGAGGAGCATGCAAGCCACACAAACTCCTCAAAACATTAGATTCATCCGCGCTGAGGAGCCGCGCCGATGCACAGCTCATGTACAGATGATAGTTCCACAAATAACTGCAATTACAGGTTTCAAACAGAGATGGCGACACCGAGGCAAAACTTACAGACTGCAGCTTTAATATTAAAGGCCCCCTGAAATCAAAATGTAAGATTTATACTAAAAGCTAAAAAAAAAAAAATGAGTCTGGTGTGTCCCAAAACAATGACAAAATTCACATTTAGGAGATATAAGCATTCAAAACTTGCAGTCTCTCACTTCCACTAAAATAGATCACGGATTTTTATGACATCACCGCGGACTTCAGCTTCTCATCACATCTTCTGTCCAATGAAATGCTCTCTAGGATCTGAAGCCCCGCCCCTAAATAGACGCTGAAGCTGCGGCTGAAATTGGTCACTTGTTCACACATTTACTATTTTATACATGTTGAGTGGCACATAGTGCACTATATAGGGGATAGGGAACGATTCAGACAGTGCAAATATGCTTTCAGTTGAGGCGAATGAAGACTGGTTTCACATTAGTTTCACGCGCACACACACACCACAGTCTGCTCCTTTCCAGAGACACGGGAGCTCAGAGCGGATTATATGCGTGAGTCAGCGCGGACAACAAACATATCGGACCCATCTGAATTCTGCACAGAATGCTGTATTTCAAAGCGATATGGAGATTATGATGATAAACGGTTAGAGATTAGGAGGAAACTGCGGCTTTACCGAGCTGAAAGGCTTTAGTCAAACTGTGATATAAACAAAGTGCTATTGGCGGTTTTAAAAAATGGGAGGAGCTGTTTGATATGTCCCGCCCTGTCTTCCTATTTCACAGGAAATTACGTCAACACATTGAATAATGCTGTGTGTTTCAAGGCACTTCAGTGGGCCTTTAAAGGTGGGGTAAGCGATATTTCTAAGTCGATACTTAGATATTTCTGCATGTCAAGATATTTCTGAACACAGTTGATATTTGAAATCCACCCAAACTAACACAGGCTTTTCCTTATTGCTTCACCTCCAAAGCTCACTCTCCAATCCTAACCGCCCTGCTCCGAGTCTTGATCCCCGATCGCTGGCATGCAATTCGCACTAACAAGGACACTAAACAGTAAACACTGCATTCTCTAGCAGTCATCAGCCAGCACAACTCTCACTAGCTGGCCTCTGTTACACATGCATTGCAAGAGTGGATGTCTATTTATCGTAACAGAAGCGCAACAAAATAATGCTTCATGAAAAATAAAGTGAAGATGATGAACAAATGACAAGGAAGCACAAAAAATTTACATAGTACAGTACACAAGAATAAATACAAACAAGAGTTTGTTGTTAGTTGCCAACAGCACAGCAGCTCCAGAAAACAATGACACTCAAAGCAGTGTTTAGGCCCCAATCAGACAGAATGCATTTTTGCAGTGAGAGACGCCTTTTTAACATTTTCTATTGGCAGTGAGTGTTTTGCACGCTGTTTGTGTGTCCCGGGTACGCCTCCCGGGTGCCTCATATTTTTGTAGGAGGCTCTGAGAGCCTGAAGTTGAAAGAAAAATCAACTCTGAGTAGAAAACACACGCCCACGCCCTTAATTATGCAGAACTTAGGGCTTAATTAAAACAGATAAGTTATAAAAAATATTCACCCCACTCACAGTTGTCATGAAGGGCAAAATTAGCCGTATAGACCAACATCACTTTTTGTACCAGGCTGTAAAAAAAATTTCTGCTGTAAAGTTGGGCATTTTAACATGGGGGAGATACAGATTTGACTCCCTTTTCAACCCATTCAAATCTCTAATGGCCATTCGATGAATTGCAGTTTAAGTCAAAACTGCAAAACTGCAACTTCCGTGTTGGATTCAAGAGAGGCTGCGGGAGGTTGCCGCTTGGCAGAAAAGCGCCCGACGTCATCACATTTTTTTTTTCTTTGTCCAGTAGAATTTTTTTCTGTCCAATTGTGGTGACAGAAGTTTACAGTTGCTTGGAACGGCCGGAGAGACTGTAATGATGGAGGAGAAACTTGTGGTGGCTGTCACGGGTTACCCTTTGCTTGACCATTTTTTTTTACGTTTCTGCTAATATGATAGTTTACTTAACAGAAAACCAAATGTTCTAGAGCGCTCGCACTATAATCCTTGATTAGACTGACAGGACAGCTGATTCAGTTGTTGCCTAGCAACATAAAAAAAATAAAAAAAACACTGTGCAATTCACTTTTCTGTCAACATAAGAAAATGTTGCATCTGTTTTCAGGCCTTCCCGCCAGGCCCGGTTCTAGGCACCTATAGAAGGGGGGGCTGGCAGATGTCCTGGGCGGGGTGGGGTATACACTAAATAGATGGATGGATATTATTAAAGTGATAATTTGGAAATAAAACAGAATGGAAGCCTACATGTTACTATAGCATTGAATGCAACTTTAATTGTGTGGAAAGGGGCAATTAAATGCCACGCAGGATGTGTTTTATAATTCCATTGCGCTACTTTTATATAGTTTTTTTTAATGTAAACATTACCCTAGACCGTTAGACTGTTGCACTCGCATCTCTTCCATACTTTTGCTGAGTATCGTGCATGAAGCAGCTTTTTAAACTCTGCACTCAAGTTAAAATAACATTTTAAAAAACGCTTCTCTAGACCTGCATCTTGCGTTTTTAACCGCAAAAACGCATCCTGTGTGAATGGCCCTAAACTAATTAAAAGATAGTAAACAGTGCATTTTTATTTCAGTGCTGTTATTTAAACAGTCAGTTTGCCTCGTTCAGTTTACAGCATCAACAGCAAGCCAAAGAGGGCAAGGTTTCAACTGAACTATGCATTTGCACTTTCAACACTTAATCATTTTAAACACTTATAGCTACATTATGTTCTAGCTCTGTCCATGCAATAAATGCACGTTCTTAAATGAGCGAGTTAAGCTAATTTCAACTTGGCATGAATCAAATCAGAGCTGTATATTAATATTTACAAGATACATATTCATCAACACCTCCTAATTACCTTAATAGCATGCAAATATTTCTGCCCGTTTTCGTTCGTGACAGCAGCCTCTGCTTTTCGTAAAAAGTTGTAAAGTTACATCGGTGAAGTTGTGTCGGTCCAACCAATTTCAAACAGCGTTTTTCAAATATTGCTTACCCCACCTTTAACCTTTCTTGTTTGTTGAACTGTTCTATAATGTCAATATCACATTTGCAATATATTCGGGATATGTCTGCACACTCTTGCTCATGTGATATTGCTTATAACTATAGTTATAAATATAAAAATAAGGAACTGATCGTTGGCCCTCATCATTTTGGGGACATTTTTGTTAATTTTGATGCCATTTTTGGCACAAGCCCCGTTAATTTCAGTCCCTGGTGTCCGTCAATCAACATCCTGATAGCCTGATCCAGTTTCGAGATGTAAAATTAAAACAATTCAATAAGAACAAAGGTTTGTAGAACACAATTTACAGTTAAATTCACTGTTGAAGGTTTACGGATTTAAAATAAAATAACTGTTTTATATTCAGCAGCTGCCAAAAGAAAGATCTAATAATGTTATCGTTCAAATCTGTACCAAGTAAATGTGACACAGACAATGCTGTAGTTTTTTAGAGAAACGTGTATGTGTACTTAGCATATTTCCTAAATATCTGCAAACATATTATGGTATTTTTATTCTTTAGTACATAAAAAAAAAATTACAGCACTTTTAAGTTGTGGTAAAAGGTCCTCTGACTTTAATTTTGCAGGTATAAAAGGCTGGAAATGGTCTTGACATACCACCTGAAAAATTAAGTATGCCTTCCAATTATTGGAAAACCCATTCAAATTGGAATTTCAGTTCTCCTGTTCACAGTAATGGCTGACCTTTCTTGGAAACTGCAAGATATTATTTAAAGGGTTGAGAACAGTCTTTTACCAGAATAAATGAAGGCCATTCTTTCCTTTCTGCAGGCACATTCTTGTGTCATCCCTGTGGAGCCCAGGAAACTGCCGTATTGGTCTTCATTTATTGTAATGGTCATTTAATAAAACAGCAGGGAGGGATGAACTGGCACTGTAAAATGCATCATTACTCCATATTAAGCAGGAGGAGCTTTTCCCTTAATGTCAAAATTAGAGACTTGGGATCTAGAATTAGGGCTAGGGATGCTCTGAGTATGTTAGTATATAAGCAACTATGCATTCGAGATGTCAAATCTATTTAAATTTTTATAGTATTTCACAATATAGTCATCAGTTTACAGAATAATCCCTGGTTACACTTTATTTCTATAGTCCACTTGAGACATTATAATAATTATAAGTACTAAGTAGTGATCACAAGTAGTAAAATAATTATAACTTTGCAACTACATGTCAACTAACTCTCAGAGTATTAGTAGACTGTTGGGGGTAGAAATGGGAAGAAATGGGAAGAAAAACCAAGATGTTTATATGATGAAAATACTTAAATTATAAAGATTATGATTAATTTAACATCTTTAATATTAAAGATGCAGGCAGTTGTCAGTAAAGGCTAGAAACAGAGTAGCTATACTAGTTCTTAGTCTAGACTATGAACTGTGAGAGTGAGTAGCAAACATTTACAGTCAGGTTATTCAGAGAAGATCCACAGAGGTTTTGCAGCCGTAATGAGTGTGCCAGATTATGGCATGATAGAAGATCAAATAGTGAGAAGCTAGAGTTACTAAGTGCTTTATGTCACGCCTACCAGCCAGAGTGCCTATGATAGCTACCAGAGGGCACTCTTTCTGTCTTTATCTCATCATGGACTGCATTTCCCTTAACCCATTGCCCAGGCTCATTATTGTTTGATCAATTCCACCTGTGTGCCATTACCCTTAACTGCTGTGTTTAAAATCGCCCCCTATACCTTCATTCACTATTCCCTACATCACTCCACTGATATCATCCACTTGAAGGAGTGTATGAAAAACGAGTGTGTGAATTCGACACTGAGTGCATCAGAAGGGCTGCCGCTTTTGCATAGTTTGTTTCAAGATTCAAGAGATTCAAGAGTTTTATTTGTCACATACAGTTATATACAGAATATACAACCGGCAGTGAAATGTAAACAGGTCCGCTCCATGGACAGTGCAAATTCACAGTTAAAAACACAAGGAAGAAATTATAATAGAAATAGAATAAAAAAGTACTATATATATATCTGTAGAATTATAAATAAATCAAGTCTAGTAGAAAAAAATCTAATAAAAAAATCAAATAAAGAAGTGGAATAAAATAAGTGAAGTAGACTGTGCAGTGAGTAAACTGTAGACTTATAAATATGTGGTTAACAAATGTATAAGAGTATAATGTGCAAACAGGTTTATAACAGGTTGTTACACAGTAACAACGAGAGCAGAAAGCGCAGTGCAATGTCAGTATGTTGATGTTTATCCTGAAGTGAAGTCACGATGATGACTGAGTTCAGGAGTCTGATGGCCTGGGGAAGAAGCTCCTCCTGAGTCTCTCAGTTTTGGCCATCAGGCTTCGGAAGCGCTACCAGATGGCAGCAGCGTGAAATGAGGGTTTGCAGGGTGATTAGAGTCCTTGATGATCTTAGTAGCTCTGCCTTTGCAGCGTTTGGTGTAGACGCCCTGCAGAGACGGAGAGCTGACCCTGAGATACGCTCGGATAAGCGCACTACTCTTTGCAGGGCTTTGCGGTCATGACTGGTGCTGTTCCCATACCACGCTGTGATGCACTGAGTTAATACACTTGCTATCGCCCCTAAATAGAAAGTTTTCAGGATAGCTGGTGAAACCCTGAATTTCCTCAGCTGGCGCAGGTGGTACAGTCTTTGCCTGGCTTTTTTCACCTGTGTCTGAATGTGAGCAGTCCAGGTCAGGTCCTCGGAGATGTTTACTCCCAGGTACCTGAAGCTGCTCACTCTCTGTACTGGTGACCCGCTGATCATGAGGGGGGAGTATGTCCGTTGCTGTCTCTTCCTGAAGTCCACAATCATTTCTTTGGTCTTGCCAACATTCAGAGAGAGACAGTTGTCCTGGCACCTCCACCTCGTCCAAGTATGCCGTCTCATTGTTGTTGGAAATGAGGCCCAGGACAACAGTATCATCAGCAAATTTAATGATAGAGGTGGAGCTGTGTGTGGACAAACAGTCATGTGTGTAGAGAGAGTAGAGCAGGGGACTCAGGACACAGCCCTGTGTATATATATATATATATATATATATAGTTTTAAGTACATTACCAGGTAATGGTATTAAATTTAAATTGCAGTGTACTAAAGTCAATCATTTTTTATTAATTGTTAAAAGCAAGTAACAGCAAGACTAGAGCTGAAGTTGACATTTATTTATGCAATCCTATTTAGTGATGACAATGGCACAGAAATTACACTCTTCACTTTTAATGAACTAAACTGGGGTTTTGCTGACTAGTTGATTAGTTCTTCCACTACTTGATGCTTTTGGCCACTTTGGACTAGTCAACTTCATATCATTAGCTTAATATAGTAACCTGTGATGGCCTGAGTGAAATCATCAGTACTTTTTACTTAGCAGTTACTTTTGATGGACAAAAACTGTGATGGCAAAGTCCTCACATAATCTTTTATAC
Source organism: Paracanthobrama guichenoti (assembly GCA_018749465.1). NCBI lineage: Eukaryota > Metazoa > Chordata > Actinopteri > Cypriniformes > Gobionidae > Paracanthobrama > Paracanthobrama guichenoti. The sequence continues at coordinate 6,996,445 of CM031958.1, forward strand.
AGTATGTCATGTAAACTGGAGTTTGGCCAATGAGTTCAAGTGGGCACGAAGAAGCATGATTTAAGATTTTTGTTTATATAACAGGACACATTAATCACTGCGTGATTGTGGTGCTTCATTTTCAAACAATTTACAAACGACATATAATCTCTGCCGTCTCTGTACCTATAAAATGTGCAACAATTTACGTTTCACAAACAAATGATATGTAACGTCTAATTATTTTAACGTGCACTGGAAAGGTTTCCTAGACATGACGTGTGGCAAGTTCCTGAAAGTGATGAATGCTGAGATAAGCTTAGCCTCCAAGAACACTCAGAAGAGGTATTAGAGATAGTGTGGGTTTAGTGTGTGTTAAGCGTACTGTGCTGTGGCATTTTTCAGACCTGGGACAGTCTTGCACATTTACTTCCTGTCATGTGCACTCAAATGTCCAATCCCACAAGTGTTGTTATTTGGACAGGTGGTGGTTGGTCATTGGTCAGATGACGTCCTCTTCCTGTGGGCATGGATAAGCTGTGATATGGACCATGCCATGTCCCCGCTATGCAAGCCTGAGCAAGCCCTAGAATGAAATAATAAAAGTGAATGTGAATCACATGTTGCAGGCTATGTATTCCCGGATGTACATTCAAACTAAATGGACAGTAAACGCATCAATTGGAAAGCAGGTGACAACACAGTGAGGACAAAAGCAGCTGGGAGTGATGGGAAGAGAAGCAGATTTTTACAAAACAAAAAGCAACGTCAAAAGATAAAGTTGGGGGAAAAGGGCTGAAATATTCAATGCTGCTTTCATCTATTTGGAGTCCAGGTTTATTATGCGCAAGGGGTTATTAAGAGGCTGCAATAGCAAAGTGAAAGCACCACCCCTCCTTTAAATGTACACCAGCTTTTATAGCACCATCCAAATTACGCCTGCCCAACCAAGCATGTCTGAGCTACGTAGCTCAAACTTGTTAATAAAAGTCTGCTGAGAGTCACCCACCGCACAGCGAGTGCATAAGTTCAAGATTGTCACCATGGAAACGTGAGATAGCAAGCACCTGTTCCTTCCCTGGAGAGGGGCGAGCGAGCCCTGTCCTCCAGGGAAGGTGTGACGACTCCTTGGAGTGTCATCGGCTGCCAGATTAAACTGAACACAAAGAGCCACATTTGATACAGCCATCAAGCTCTTGCTCAGCTCCGGAGACACACAATGTCAACAATCCATCAAACAGTTGGAAAGTTGTGTGGTGCTCAGAGTTCATGTCATGACATCCAAACCAGGAATAGAGCGGTGCAGGTACGACATCACTTTGTAGGCCAAAACGCAGAAGCGAGATAGCATTTTAGCACTTCCGGTTCCATCGTCCCGAAGTCAATGGGCTTTTGGTTAAATGGCTGAAATAAGGTCTGTGGTGAACACAAGCTCAAGACGTTTATTCTACGACATAAAATGCATCTGTGATATTTTTGAAGCGGTTATGCGTCTTGAAAAAGGCAGTTGCTAACAAGAGGCTAAATGGGACTAGAAGCTGTCGGGGAGATTAAACGTCATCACGCCGAAAAGGTAAAATCAGTCCGCATTTACAGCCTCATTATGCTCCTAATTGTGCTCTTATCAGGAAGAGTCTAACTCACGTGTTCTGGGAAAATGTCTTAGATAAAAACTGGAAGAGTTGAAGCTTAGTGATGGTGACGTTGAAGTCGAGCGACTGTGGTGTAGTCTTTAGCTTTTTACTTCTGGCGACTACATTTAGGCTTCAAAATTCATAAAGTTGTGTTCATCTGTGATAATTATCTTGATGGACAAAACGTGTAAGTATCATAAACTTTTGTTGATCACATAGCTTGTTTTTAGCGATAATCCAAAAGCCTATGGGGAAAATCCCATTGGGGTTTTTCTCGAGGGAACCGGTGTGATGCGAACTGCCGGTTGGCCTACAAAGTGACGTCATACCTGCACCACTCTATACGGTTCAAATGCACATCACTATAACACTTCAGACAAAAGTCAAGTCAAGTCACCTTTATTTATATAGCGCCAATTGTTTCAAAGCAGCTTCACAGTGATAACAGGAAAATAATGCAACAGAATTTGATTCGGCTGTACAGCCGCTCTGGAGAAAACGGTGATGTCATCCAGCTAATTACAATTATCATATAGTGACGATGTGGGCAGATCGGTAATATAGTTGATATAGTTAATTTAGTTTAGTAATTAAATTTATTTGGATATTTAGTGTCCCCAACTGAGCAAGCCAAGCCAAAGGCGACGGTGGCAAGGAACCAAGACTCCTTCACCAAAACAAGGATTAATTAAATATTTTACGTTATTAAACACAAACTCATTTGTCATCACAATGACATTTTCATTGTCATTCAAAGATCAAAAAGAGCAGAGAATTGTTTGGGTAAAATGATGTGTAGTCACACAAGGCTGAATAGGAATGAAATGTGTATTTGAGCTGTTGGGTGGGCCACAATCATCTCATATAGCACTCAGCTCAGGTTCTGCTACCAGTGCTATCAACTGAAATCACAACATCTGTAACATTATGTAGTTTCAGTTGCATTTTTATATTTCAAACATTAAGGCATAGCATATTTTCTTATTAATAACCAATAACTGCTTGAGTGTTAGAAAAAGAAATGATTCCAATTAGGGTTGCAAAGGGGCGGAACATTTCTGGAAACTTTCCATGGGAAGTTAAGATGGGGAATTTTGGGAATATTCCAAGTCAGACACTTAACGAGGATTTACTGGAATTAAAGGGAAATTCATTGGAAATTTGAGGTTGTTTATACAAACTTGATCATATACAAACAAGCATTTTGTGTGGTCATAAGCAGACATGCATGCAAACTAATACAAATTTAAAAAAAATAACCTTTTAAACTGTACCCAGTATAATCATGTACTTTTGGGGATCTATTGGCTGTAGGTAAATGCTGAAACTGAGGTGAATACACTTCATACACTTTGACCTTGGGGCCAAATGTTTCAGTAAAATATCCAATAAACCACTAAGCCAGTGTTATATATTTTGTTCCGTTGAGTACTTACAATATCCCAAATGTTTCCAAAAAATTGCTATTTTAACCAATGAGCCTGGACATGTGAGGGAGTCGCCTGTCAGTTGCGTCATATCTGCGTTACCCTCGGTTTCTGGTTTTATTTAGCAGAAACGCTTTACTCTTCCTGCAGTGTGCAACCACACTCAGATATGTCTAATACGATCAACAGAGCTGCGATACCTCATACTCATGACGGAAAAACAGAAATGGCGCCGGCGACTGTGGCATAATAAAAGTCCCGCTTCTCACGAGGCGTTTGTTGCGTTCATCTTATTAACAATCGCTCCAGCGGCCTTGCTCAGCTCCCACAACACTCGGTCCAGCTCCGCTTCACACTACAGTAACGTTAATAATCACATCCATGAACATGATTTCTGCCTGAGCCCTATCCCGATTCTTTCCCACCGGCTCCCACAAAGGCCTTCTGAAGTGAAGTGATGCGTTTGTGTAAGAAAAATATCCATATTCAAAACTTTATAAAGTAAAATATCTAGCTCCCGCCAGACCGCCTTTCGTATTCAACTTGTGACGTATGACTAGGACGTAGTGTAAGCATTTGAACAGCGAGAGGCATTACATGTCTGGTCATTTTTTTAATATAACTCCGATACACATCTAGGATGGCTTGAGGGTGAGTAAATCATGGAGTCGTTTTCATTTTTGGGTGAACTATCCCTTTAAGTTTCACTGCAAGCTGTTCACACAAAAACGATTAATACATGAAAAGTCGTACATATAGCCTCTTTAAAAATGTTTGATTTTAAGATATTTTGTTCGCTTTTTTTGGTACCATGTCTGTCTGTCTGTAGTGTGTTGTGATTCGAGGAATGTGCAGGGGAGAAATGTGCAACTCAATTTGCATTTAATCTGTAAATTAACCCCGCTTCGCTTTGCATTGGGGTCCTGATCACTCTGTCGGGGTTTATTCTGCGAGAACAACCGACTGGGTGTACATTATCCCGCTTATTACACGGCTACTTGTCAAGTAAATTAGACACAAAATATTGCCTTGAGTTTAAATATTTTATTAGCTTTTACGCAAAGCTTCCGCGAAGAAAAACAGTTCCAAACTGCTTTAACCCTTTATTGCTGAAAATATATATTTTTTTTATACATATTGAAATTATTGCTGATTTACTCCCCCTCAAGTCATCCTAGGTGTATATGGCATTCTTCTTTCAGACGAACACAATCTGAGTTATACTTATAAAGTCCAAGCTTTATAATGGCAGTAGTTGTAGCTGTTTTTTAAGTCCATAAAAAATGCATCTGTCCATCAAATAACGTGCTCAACGCGGCTCTGGGAGGTTAATAAAGGCCTTCTGAAGCGAATCGATGCGTTTGTGTAAGAAAAATACCCATATTTAAAACTTTATAAAGTAAAGTTTCGGCCGATCGTCTTCCGTGGAAGAAGTGTTGCAAGTGCCTTCTCGCAATTCAAAATGCGTACGCAACGTCTGACGACCGTAACTTTTGAACTGCAGAGGCACTTTCAACACTTTTCCCATAAATTGAATAGGGAAGGCGATCGGCCGAAACGTTACCTGGGAATAACATACCGCTGGAATGCGCGATTGACCAATCAGAATCAAGTATTCCACAGATCCGTGTAATAAGGTTGTTTAACCAAGATTATGCTGCAAGATTTCAACTACATTTAAGTCCCCGGTTATAAGCTAACCTGCATTTTTGCAAATTTCCAGTTTGTTCCCTTTAATTCTCATGGAAAGTTTTCATTTTTGAAAAGTCACCCTAATTCCAACAGTCAATTTTGTGCAATGCCATTTTTACTTCTGTCGTCCAACATTTTAGCAAATGCACCAGAATTTTCAATGAGAAAGATTGGAATGAGAGGTGGTTTTGAGAGGAGGGATTTCTATGAAGGGACAAAAAAAAGATGGGATAAAAAAAAAAAAAATTGCTTTCGTGTGCCGAGAAACACTCGCGTTTGCTCACCAATCGTTCATCTGGAAACATTTTGTGGGAGGAAAAACTATTTCAGTGCTTTTGTGAGTGAACACAAAGCTTCTCCGGGAACCCGAAACAATTGAAATATAATTTGACCTCCCATCTCATATTTGTTTTCTACATCATGTCCCCTTAGGGTCTTCAGTTTTGTGATGTTGGCTGAATATAAATCAGTTTCAGAGATGGTAAAACGATTACACTGATAAAAATGACCCCAGAATAACGTGCCCAACAAGACCAGGGTATGTGCATTAAGAAGTCCTTTTTAATTTCATGCGAACTCATGTGCATTGCTTCACAAGAATAAACATTACAAATAACAAGCTAATAAATGCTGGCTATTAGTTCTGTTTCTGGAAAAGATCAGGCATGATTAGTTGCAGGAATGCCTCTAATGTTTGTCATTTTAATGTTATGCAAGGATCCGCAGGCCTCTCACAAACAGATGTTTTTGATCGTTATGCAAGCGTTTGCAGCTTCAGCACCTTGAGTAGGTGTAAGCTCCTGCTTTGCTGTGGTCTATCCCCACGGCCTGAAGGATGATATAAAAAAAGCACGTTAATACAGTCTTCCCGAGTGTGAAACTGGGTGATAGACCTAATAAGTTTACCAGATCATGTAATCTTGTAGTAGTAATAAAGTGTCATTGGCTTTACACACCTCTCTGAATCTAAAAATCACCGGACCGGAGAGAAAAGATCAGCGCAAGACCTTTAATTCAACAGGGCATCCCGAGAAAAGAGTTATGTCCAGTCCACAAATGTAAATATAAAACCAAATAACCCATCATAAAAAAAAGTGGATATTGCCATAATCAATGAAAAAATACTTAAGTATTTTTTGCAGAAGAACTCGGCTATAAAAAAAAACAAAACAAAACAACAACAGTTTGTTCAGACATTGTGCAAGAGGACCAGTTACTCTGTAATCAGAATTTCAGATTTCATCAGGAAAGACAAACCCATCCATTGTATAAAACAAGGGGGAAATGAATTCTGAATGTACTTGATTCATGCATCACTGGACGACATTATAGCAACACACCAGCATATATGAAGGCGAGCATAACGGGGTCGATCCTCACAGTTACCGTCCTACCTGACACAAAAGAATGCATGTCACGGCAAACCTCTACAGTTATATGTATGCATGCAAAGCTAGAGTCAGATCATATTGCGTGCCAGTCAGCTTTCCCAAACGTGTCTCGTCACACATCGGAGTTGAGGCTGAGGTTGGCTAGCCGCGGGTCCGAGTTGATCTCGTATCTGTAATGGTATCCCTCCATATGATCTCTGCACGCGTCACGGATATTGTACATCCACTTCTTGATCCCTTTCCTGTTAAGGTAAAGGACCAGAAGGAAAATGACCCCAATGAGTGCAAGCACCATCCCCAAAAACACGTATGAGGGCTCCAGAGCACGGTCTATATCTCCAGCGTTTCTCCAGCATGGGAGCTGCGATTGTTCTAGGTGTAAAAGTGGGGCATTTTTCAGTTCTGCTGGGAAAGAACAGGTCAAGTTTAATCGGTCCACCACAAAGTCATGTCTCTCCAACCAAATCAACATGTCCTCAATGTCGCAATCACAGCGCCAGGGGTTTCCTGCGAGACTGACTCGCAAATCAGGGATCAAACTGAGCCCCGCCAGGGTCACGTTTGGCAGGACTTTCAACGCGTTGTCTCTTAAGTCCAACTCTTTAAGAGCCTTATTTGCAAATGTATCATTCCCGAATGAAACAAGGGTGTTGTTCCTCAAATCCAAAACAGTTAGGTCCGACAAATCTGTGAATATGCCCTCTGGAAGGAACATCAGGTCATTATTGGACAAATCAAGGTGGGAAACTTTAGATAGGCTGCGTTTGAAAAGATTTGCAAACACACCTATGTAGGTGTGATTGTATAAGGATTCGCTGAGGTTTAAAACCTCAATCGTGTTGTCTTGAGGTAAAGCCTCAACGTTAAACTCTGAAATCATGTTGTTGCTGAGGTCGAGTAAACGCAGACTTGGCAAGTTTTTAAACACCATTGAGTCCAATTGCTCCACTCGGCTCCCAGACACATAAAGGTGTGTTAAATGTTCCAAAGGCCTGGGGAATGATTCATTGTTCAGAATCCTTATATTGTTTCCACTGAGGTTAAGTGTGGTGGTGTTTTCTGGAAGGGGCTGTGGGATGGAGCTCAAGTTTTGGCTAACACAGTTCACGACTGTGCTTTCGCACGAGCAATGGGCAGGACATAAAGATAAAGATGAGCAGGAACACGTCAGGAAGAGTAAAACACAGAGAGTCAGGTTACACATGCTCTTTTGTCTCCGCTGGAGTTGAAGCAAACGCGATAATCCAACATCGGACATTTTGAAGCAAAACAAATCAAACGGCGGGAAAGTACGTTAATTCTCCTCACAGAGATGAAAGGAACGGGCACGCGCTTCTCCAACGGCCGTTTCTCGTAAAGTCTCACATCTTTCTTTGTTTTCATTCAGTGCGCTCCTTAACTCCTCAGTTGAAGTACAAAGCAATGCGTTTATTTCTTGTGTTTCTTATATCGTCACTTCTTTACCAAGTTCCGAAAATGTGTTTCTTTTCATGAGTTTCACCAAAAGTAGTGACCAATCCCGCGAGCGAATCCTGTCCAAAACAATACCGATTTGTTATTAAAGGTCTTGATGTGTTAATAAAGTAGACATGGTAGATCCACAAACCTATAAACGCGTCTTTGCCGTGTTTCTCGAGTAATGTTCTGGGCTAGACATCCCACTGTCCCGCTGCTCGCTCTCGCTGTAAGTGAGTCTCCCCCCGCCGCTCCCTGAATCCACACTATCCGCGCTGTTCACCGGACTGTACCATCGTACGCGCACAGGGGGCGTCAAGGACCACGCACGCTTGAGTTGGGAAGTTTTCCAAGTGGTACATTCTTTTAGGGGAATGTACAAGTAAATACATTTTTTTTTTTTGGTATAAAACATTATAAACACGTCACGAGTATATTAATTTAAATAACTAAATATCGTTTTGATTTAACAAATACACACCAGGTATTGGACCATAACCGGTAAGGTAATATGTTTTTGATAAGTCAATAAAATAAAAAGTATAAGAATGACGATGTTTCAGATTGTACCGGTAGATAAACTAATAGTAACACATTGGATGTGAAACCACACGATTAGGACACTCTTTGCTATTGAGATGACTTGGAACAAGTGTCCTAATCAACTGAATTCACCTAAATTAAGTTTTGATTCAATCATTAAAAACTGTAGCCGAAATACAAGGGCAGGGTACTATATGTGTTTAATAAACACTTCGATTCCAACGATATAGCCAAACATAAAAAAAGAAAAAATAATGATAAAAGACAAAAAAATAAATAAAAAAATGTCATTATAATAACTACTTGTAATTTTTTTTTTTTTTTGTGTACACAATTATTAATGCAAGGCAGAACGAAAACAATTGAAATATTTCCTTCTTAAAAAGGTATACCAATTATCTTTAAAATAAAAAATATTTCCCTGGTTGACGTAATATATATAAAGTCATGTGACTCGTGTGGAAGGTATGCCCCGTAAGTCCCGCCCCCGCAGCGCTGACGCAAAATAGGGGACTCCCTTGCCAACTCGTTATGTCACTAGCAAGCGGAGTCCGTCTAACAAGCCATGGATGCATACGATAAATAACGTGATATTAAAATTTAAAGCACAAGCGCAAGACTAGTTACAGATTGTTAAGTCTTTTACATGCCGATCTGTCCAATCACAAATAACGATACAAGGCTGCAAGTTGAATTGCCCAATGAAATATAAGGATACATGTCTAATGGGCCAATCAGAATTCGGTTTACTGCTGTGTGCCTCCACCTCTAGGTCTTACTTAACCGACTATCTCTGCTGCAACATATCTACAAAACGCCAAGCTTTCCTTTGAAGATGTTTCTCTGGATCTGTCGCATAGGGGAAAACACAAACATCGCCTTTTCTTTCAACTAGCGTCAGGTGAGTGAGAGATATTGTCTTTTAATCTGGCAGTCTTTCAGTACACAGGTCAGCCCAATATGGTTCATAATGATGATGATGATGATGATGATGATGTGTCAGTGACTCGGGACAGACTTCGTGACGGATCTCATGTCACCTATTATTGATATACACGATCTGTCCGTGCTGTAAGGCGTTCATTGTTTTCGTGTGTAGCTTGATTTGTCCCTGACATTACATGGAGAGAGTGAGCGCTTTGTGCGGTTTCAAATGTAAACAAACGGGTTCGACTGACGTATTGCTCAATTATCTGAGTTTTAAAAGTATATATATATATATATATCTCCAATAATGATTTAGGATCACAAAGCGATCATTGAATGTCCAGAAACGGATGCAGTAAGACTGAAGTCATATTTAGGTGTCAAACTGCTCTGTCCAAGTGTGGCTCTTGATAATGCTGGGCTGTTTCTTCAACTATGTGTACTTTTTTTTTTAATTATTTTAATGGTTTTTAGTATTAGTTAACAGATTTAAAAAAATGGTTTGTCAAGGTCATGCATCATTCTGTCATTTATTTACTTACAACTTGTATAATGCCTTTTTATATATAAGAACAGGCCAAATCTTAAAGGTGTGTAGTATTTATGAGGATCTATTGACCAGAAATGCAATATAATATACATAACTATGTTTTCAGTGGACCCGTGTTTTTATTACCTTAGACTGAGCCATTTCTATCTACACACACCGAGGGTCCCCTTACAGTGAAGTCAACATTTTGCACCGCCATGTTTCTACGGTAGCCCTAAAGGGACAAACTGCTCTGCAGAGCGCTAGTCACTCTCTGCTCTCTCCGACGACGACATCTTTGTCCTGTGTCGGCCACCGTAGCTTCTCTGTGCTTCGAAAGGGAGGGGTGAGCGGTTGCAATTCGCATCCTCACTGCTAGATGCCGCTAAAATGTAACGTTACACTGTGCACCTTTAAAGTATGACTATCAAATTAATAATAATTCATAAATTTTGTTACTATGATATTAATTGCAACAAAGTCCACTGTTGAGTGCTGTTTGTGGACGGGGATGAATTTCTAAAAATCTACAGGGCCAAAAGTCTCCGTAATTGAAGAAACACCTAGTTATATTTATTTCATTTAATGTTTTTATTTTTATACATGGTCACAAATATAGGCACAACAGAAGTGATTTGTTTGATGTAGGGCTTGCACAGACTTGTCGACTTTAAAGGTGCAGTATTTAATTTCTGAGAAAGGCTGTTGATATTTCTAATCACCAAAACAAACACACCCCTACCCAAAAGGATCTCACCTCTTTCTTGATAGCTCCGCCCCCAAATTCACAAACACGCCATGCAACACAGGCACCTCCCCCCTCATGAGTGGACACTCCCCTTTTGGTGCACGGTCCAATCCACTTTCAACAGCGTTTCTCAGAAATCGCTTACTGCACCTTTAATGCTCTGCCATGATGCTTTAGGCTTGGCGTTGACTAGTCGCTGATCATGTGATTTTGATGTTACACTCCGTTTCTATCAGTTACAATTAGTGGTCGGATGATTTTTGGCATTCTTTAAATATCAGAAATGTTCTGTTTGGCCGACGTGTCAGTTGAGAACCTGAGCACACAGAGCTCCCATTCTCCGTCTTCACTAGTTTACCATCTCCATTTAATAGTTTAACTGTTAAACAAAGGAAGTAAACATAGGACAAAAGTATTATAGTGTTTGCTTTGTATATTATTAGTAATAGAATGGCAAACACTTGGATAATTTCTCATTTACTGTCAGCATTCAGCAAATACACATTTATATAATTTAAAGGGATTGTTCACCCAAAAATTTTAATTCTGTCATCGTTTACTCGCCCTCATGATGAGTTTCTTTGCTCTGCTGAACACAAAAGAAGATGTTTTGAAGGATGTTTGTAACCAAGCAGATAGAGCAACCATTGATTGTCATAGGATTTGTTTCCCTTCTATGGTAATCGATGGTTGCTCTATCTGCTTGGTTAGAGCTTTGGAACTTTGGAACTGGGTTGATTTGATAAATTCGGCAATTTTTTTAAAAAAAATTTTGTCTTGTGGACTATGTAAACATTTTTTATGTAAAATAGATTTTTCAGGACGGCACTAAATAAAAAATTACATGCGTTTTGTATAATCCCTCTTATTTTGTTAAAATTATTTACATTTTCACAGATTCTGCAAGAGGTTTACATACTTTTTCTTACAACTGTATATATAGCCATATTTATCAGCCATTGGGCAATTTCGGTCGAACGCTAGTTAAAATGACAAATAAATGCATACCTCGTGCACTCCACAAGCTATGTTTCTTTATACCGTTTGTTTATAAGTTCTAAATTAATGTGCTGCTACATTGTAACACACACACACACACACACACACACACACACACACACACACATACACGGACAGTAGCAGAAAAGTTCTGTCATATATTTCTTTCTGTTTTTGAACTAACTAAAACCCACAGCTTCACTATTAGTAGAGAGACGCTGCCAGGTAGGACTAATTCACTAATGCATTCAAATAAATGTAATCTGCACTGTTCTTTATCTGTATCTGCTTTAGGACGAGGAGAAATCTGTAACATATAGCGACCCATAGACAAAAGAACTGATTAAAAATAAGCTGTTATGTAAGGACAATAGGCTTGTGGGCAGCGCTGTGTCATATGCCGCAGCTGTGCACAAGGCGACCCGAGTTCGAGTCTTGGCTCGAGGTTCATGCTTCTCAAGCCAACATCAAACTTTAGCCTCTAGTTGCAATTCCCATTCACATCTCTTGTGTTTTTATTAGGGGTGGCACGGTTCACAAAACCCACGGTTCGGCTCGTATCACGGTTTTGGTTCTGCATGGTTCTTGTTTTTTTTTTTCTTTTAATCATTAACACTCCAGAAATGTACTTCAGCATATATATATATATATAGCTTAAATATCCACAATTTAGGATGCAGAACAATGCACTGTGGCTTTAATTCAGCGTGAGCAACTTTTTGCCCAAACTTCAATGGCCTGTTTAAATTATTAAAACTAGAAGCATATCTTAACTTTAATGTTGCATTTATCATGTGAACTACTTACATACAGCATGTTATATGCATGTGTGTTTGGGACAGAGGGGAACACGGGCGCATTTGCAGCAGATGCTGCCCATTATAAATCAAACGAGACAGACAGGGGTCAGAGGACAACACCCCGGAAAATGTGACAGAGTGGACAATATTCATCTGTATTTGCAATACACGAGCCTGTGCGAGACAGCTGGGCGTGCACGGCTCCCGCTCTCCATACGCACTGCTTCTGCCCTGCCAACACACTGCTTGTGCGTGTGGTGTGAAGCCGGCGTTATACACTCACCTAAAGGATTATTAGGAACACCTGTTCAGTTTCTCATTAATGCAATTATCTAATCAACCAATCACATGGCAGTTGCTTCAATACATTTAGGGGTGTGGTCCTGGTCAAGACAATCTCCTGAACTCCAAACTGAATGTCAGAATGGGAAAGAAAGGTGATTTCAGAAATTTTGTGTGCGGCATGGTTGTTGGTGCCAGGCGGGCCGGTCTGAGTATTTCACAATCTGCTTAGTTACTGGGATTTTCACACACAACCATTTCAAGGTTTTACAAAGAATGGTGTGAAAAGGGAAAAACATCAAGTATGCGGCAGTCCTGTGGGTGAAAATGCCTTGTTGATGCTAGAGGTCAGAGGAGAATGGGCCGACTGATTCAAGCTGATAGAAGAGCAACTTTGACTGAAATAACCACTCGTTACAACCGAGGTATGCAGCAAAGCATTTGTGAAGCCACAACATGCACAACCTTGAGGCGGATGGGCTACAACAGCAGAAGACCCCACCGGGTACCACTCATCTCCACTACAAATAGGAAAAAGAGGCTACAATTTGCATGAGCTCACCAAAATTGGACAGTTGAAGACTGGAAAAATGTTGCCTGGTCTGAGTCTCGATTTCTGAATTTGGCGTAAACAGTGTAAACAGAATGAGAACATGGATCCATCATGCCTTGTTACCACTGTGCAGGCTGGTGGTGGTGGTGTAATGGTGTGGGGGATGTTTTCTTGGCACACTTTAGGCCCTTTAGTGCCAATTGGGCATCGTTTAAATGCCACGGCCTACCTGAGCATTGTTTCTGACCATGTCCATCCCTTTATGACCACCATGTACCCATTCTCTGATGGCTACTTCCAGCAGGATAATGCACCACGTCACAAAGCTCGAATCATTTCAAATTGGTTCAACATGACAATGAGTTCACTGTACTAAAATGGCCCCCACAGTCACCAGATCTCAACCCAATAGAGCATCTTTGGGATGTGGTGGAACGGGAGCTTCGTGCCCTGGATGTGCATCCCACAAATCTCCATCAACTGCAAGATGCTATCCTATCAATATGGGCCAACATTTCTAAAGAATGCTTTCAGCACCTTGTTGAATCAATGCCACGTAGAATTAAGGGGGTCAAACACAGTTAGTATGGTGTTCCTAATAATTCTTTAGGTGAGTGTACGACGCTGGCGCATCCTCCAACTCCGGGCAGCCTTCCTTATCTCTCCCACTTGCCATCTCTACACGTGACGTGACCTGCAGCACTCCACTTTTACTGTCTTTTACTGTATATCCACACACACCTCTTATTTCGCATAAAAAAGACGCCCACTGTCTGAGGTAACATACGGGCACGAGGCTACATTGCGCATGCGTCGAACCGTCCGACGCACACGCTCCGAATCGAGACAAGCGAACCGAATGGTTCGGATTTCTTTTCATGGACCGTGCCACCCCTAGTTTTTATTAATAATGTCATCAGTGATTACTCGAATTTAATCGCGTGCCTATCGACTTTAAAAAGTCAGCGGTCATTCATGTGATGTGCAGCTTAATTTCAGTTTTGGTGTTTTTGGGATGTAAAGTTGATATTAATCTGAAATCCATTTTCTCTTTTCAGGCACCTTTTGCAATTATGGAGGCTTAAATGGTGGAGAGTTTTGGGGGGAAGGAATCTTTCCCCTCAAAGTTGGTGGACTCTTTGAATGGACAGTACAAAAAACTGAAGGATTTGCCTTTTGTAAAATACGATACACCTATTACAAGTTAACTTATTTAACTTATATTTTTGAGTCAACTGGAATATATTTGTATGATTTTGTACAGAAAAATGTGTATTTTCTTTGATGCAAATGATTGTGCCAATGGTTTTGTTGAATGTGCTGCTGACATGGTGGACTGAGATGAGGTAGATCTTCACTCTGGGGCCGCTAGGGTGCCGTGGAACCTCAACACATGCACAATTCTAGCGCCCTAAATTCACAGCAAGGCTGAACATATTCCCTGTTTTTTTCCATTTTGTTTTCCTTTTTAATTTATTGCAGCTGTTTGAGAAATTAATTGCTAGAAAGTTTAAGATCAAGCTTGTGAGTATTTTTGGATAACTCTGGGGTTGTGACTCCGCTTGAGGGAAGCCAAAATGAGTCTGGCAGTCCCAGACTGCACACCAAAGTGCCGTTCTGAAAGGCACGCTGATGAAGTGATATCCGCTTTGACCAGCGGTTCAGAGGGGTGTCTGCAGAGCTACCTGTCTGTCCACTGTCACAATGCGGCTACCCTGCGGGATGAGTTTGGACGCACGGCTCTGCACCTCGCTGCCTCGCTGGGTAAGCGTGACCTGCTTCAGTGGCTTCTGGACTGTAAACATGCCGACATGCTGGCAAAGGACAAGGAGTCTGGGTGGACCGCACTGCATCGCAGCGCCTTCTACGGGCAAATTCACTGCCTTATGGCGCTCATCAAGGTGAGAACTGCTTCATTAATATGAGTGCCAATGTAGAGGTAGACCGATAGATCGGTTTTACGGATTAATCAGAACCGATAACTGATTGCTGGAATAATTGGTAATCGGCAAACGTCTATACCGATATTTTTTTCCGGGTTGCGTCCATTGCTGGAGCGGCTGAGAATGATACGCTGTCATTATACAGGATGAGAACGGCCTCTAGAGGCGAAATTAAAAGTTTGTTTTGACACGAGACTGCGTGCTGCTCAGAGCGGGACACTTAAGATTGTCCATTTGTTAATTTCAACATACTACTAGATTTTTACACTTTTAAAGTTGTTTCTCTTAAGCAGTGTTGGGGAGGTTACTTTGGAAATGTAATGGGTTACAGATTACAAGTTACTGTAATAATAGTAGCCATTTCAATTACTTTAATAAAGTAATGTAACTGATTACATTTGCCTTCCAGCACTGGAGCACGTTTATCACTTGTCATGGTGGCAACTCTCAGACAGGCTGTAGCCTAAAGCTTTCAACCATGGAAGCTCATGAGTAGCAGTTTTCAGTTTGCAATGTAATATGCAAATTGCAAAATGGCAATGCAATATGTAAGATGGCAATTTCAGTATTTAAAGGTACATTTTCCCATACCATGTGTGCAACAATTGGAGCAAAATGATCAGTCAAATTGAATAATATAATTTACATTTGCTATTTCCTACACTAGTTTTAACATACAATTTAAACATATTTTAATGGTTTATGTAATGTTTTTAAGTTAAAATAGTCAAATATATTACAGAAATGTTTTAGCAAAATTATAATTTAAATGTTATTTTTCTTAATTGCATTTACACTCACAGTTAAGATACTTGGGATTGTGTTTTCATTAAATGCCCCGCAATGAATGTAGCAAAATTGAATGTTAATGTATTCAGTGTACTGAAAATGCAATCCGAGCCAATCAAGTCCCCGCCCCATCAACCATTGCATTAAGGCGGGACCAGGCGTTGCAAACATGGCGGCCGGAAGCAGAGCTATTAAGAGCTAGGCATTTACTGACAAATGAAGTGGAGCAAGAACAGAGAAATATCAATGTTCCTGAAGATTATGCGTGTCTGTCGGTGATAGAACCAGTATGAAAATTAACATTAGTTAATGCACTATGAGCTAACATAAGGTATAATACATAAATATCATTTATATTTTAAAAGTACAGTACATTTTTCATGGTTCAGCACTTTTTAAATTTTTGTAATGAAGCTCAGCACTACTTTAAGTGTTTTTTGGGGAGTTTTTTATTCCGTGTCCATTTTAAAAACTATCAGTTGATTAATCGATTGTCGGCCAGTGTGGACCGACCTAGTTATCATTATCGCTAAAAATCCACTATCGGTTGACCTCTAAACCATTGGCAATATTAGAGAGAAGGGTGACCGATGGCCAATATACATTTTAAAGCAATCAAATGAATTTAATGGAAATTGTAAAATTAAATTGCAGTTGCACATCTCACCTTTTTAAAATATGGACTTTTCATCCAAAGCTGGTCAATTCTGGAACTGTCACACAAGAAATATAACACTTGTGTTAATTTGTCCAAGTGGGCATTATCATTTTAGGCCATTAATCTCAAAATAAGATGATAATGCCTGATTAATTGGCCTGGGTTATACATTATTCAATCACAGTTGAAAACTCCTGTGGAACGTGAATCACTAGAATTGATTTATCTTCTCCTCCCCGCGTTCTATTGGTTTATTGGTCATTGGTCCATGTATCTTTGTGTTCCAGCATGGTGGAGTACTGTCCATCCAGGACAAGGAGGGTCTTTCTGTCCTAGACCTCACCATGAAGGATCGCCCAGCTCATGTTGTGTTCCAAAACACTGGTAATTAAAATGGGTTTAATGTCCTTCCTTATATTTATGATTGTACCAGTGTTAATGTAGTATTTATAACAATAAAACCTTTAAATTCTGTCCTTATTTATTGATCCTCATATTGTTCCCAACCTGTATGAGTCTTTGTTAAAAAACAAAGTTAGAACTGACCAGTGGTTGTCATGCTCCAAAAATTACATCCAAATATGACAGAAGTTCATATGATTAGTGATTTTAGTCGTTTTATATAAATATTTAATTTTTTAGCTATGGCACTTCTCCATATTCAAGCTTGACGCATGGCATCCTGTTATGAGTCCTGTCAGAACCATAGTGTTTGGTCTCGTTGTCAAAACTGGTGTTTTGCATCTTTATGCTTCAAGTTTGAATAAGTGTGTGAATGATATTTGACAATCTCGCGGTACTCTTTTGGGACGCTTCACAGTCCCTGGTCACTGACTATTTTCATTCATTGGAAAAGAACAGCAAGGACATTTTTAAATATTGGTTTGGAAAGACATGAGGAGAGAGCGTTTAAAATGAGAGCGTTTATTTTTGGTTTGAACCTTAAATCAATAAACCCAAACTTGTCGCACGTCACCGTTTCCAGGTCCAGCGCTCTATCGGATCCCAAAAGCAAACAACAAATGGTGCTAATATATGCTGATGCTACAGAAATAGCATGATCCTAACCTTTATCTCCATACTGTGACAGGTAGTGCTTCATCATGTTAAAATATTGGTGTCCGGGATGCAGTGAGCATATTAAAAACACCATGAGTTTTAAAAGCTTAGCTTAAATGTGTGATATGAAAGTGCTCATAAACAGCTGTTGAGATGGTATTCTCACTTGAAATGGAGACTTGGACCTGGAAACAGTTTTCAGTGTGTCAAAACAAGCAGATAACAATCATTAACTTATCATTAAGTATTCTTGTTCTGATCTCATCGCAGACCCTACTGAAGTGTACACTTGGGGAAACAACACAAATTTTAGTCTTGGACATGGAAACCAGCAGAGCAGACACCATCCTGAGATCGTGGACCTGTTTTCAAGGTCTGGGATCTATGTGAAGCAGGTAAATTGTCTTTTTAGGGTTTTTTTATTTTATTTTTATTTGATGGTCCACTTTAGACATTCAACTAGTAAATTGTCAACTCACTCTGGTTAGAGTATTCAGATGGGTTTAGTTTTACAAGGGTAGATGGAGTAATGTTGTCGTGTGTACTAAGTTGCTTCCTGAAATCACACGTGCAAACACCATATCATCTATATATAACAGTTAGCTCTGGTCGAACAATTTATTAATTTAAATGATTCTGTTAGTAATAGGCACTTACCCAAAGCTAAAAGACGTTTCGTGCCTCTGACAAGTGCTTTCAACCTTCTTTTTTGATCTGACTGGTAAGCAGAACACATTTAAGGTTTGCCACAGACTTGTCCCATGGCCTAGAACGCAACTAAATGCTTTTTCAAGCCCCTCTTGGCGGAATATTTACGTATATATTTACAGCGGGTCTATTTGCATGAGATTAGTATTAACTGTTACCTGAGGTAATTTTTCCGGACCTTTTTACAGAAGGTAAAAGTCGCCGTAATCTTTAATGACATTGTCCGTAATTATTACTGAGATGGCACATTCGGACAGGACTAAAATCAGTGAGAAGCTCTGGTAATAATTACTTTACTCCACCTCCCCATGTTAAACTAATCCTGTCCGAATAGGGCTTTAGTGAACTGTAGTAGACTGTTAGGTTAGGGTTCGGTTTAGTACAATAAGCTGACATGTAGTTGCTTATACACTTATAGTCAGTAGAATGTCTGTTAGGGAGCATCAAAATAAAGTGTTAAGGCTGACCCACACTAAAATCGTATCATATTTTCAAAATGTAAGAGACCACAAACATGACGATAAATAAAATCATAGATTTAACAGTTTTGTTCCTATAGTGTGAGGAGTGCCGTGATGTGACCAAGAACAGTCTCAACTGTGAACACAGGAAATCTCGTAAAATCTCTCGCGGTCAAATGTGGCTTTAGAGTAAATGAACAGGCAGACGACGGGCAAGAAGGAATGGTGTTAATTGTGTTTGGACTGGATTAGGTATCGTTTTGCTCCATGTGACAGACAGTCCATAGAGTGTGTGGGTGTTTGTCCTCGGGGTTCCCCTCACACAGCAGTTTTCTGATGTTGGATATTTACGATTTGAGAGTGTTTGTATTCATGGCATTATGTTGTTAAATGTTTAATATGTACCTGCCATGTAATATCCGGTGATGCTGATTTGACAAACTCAAATACTGCTGCTTTACAATTTGAGATCGGTGTGGCCCTGACTATCTTCCGAGCAGATCCAATCACTCTTAAATGGCTTCACCACAGGAGAATCTGATAAGAGAGTCTGTAGAACCATCAAGATAATCAGGACTTTATCTAGGATTGTTGGGAGGGGAGATTTGGGTGTGTGGGTGCGTTTAGCAGAAAGTTTACTAATGCTCTAATGAGTGTTAGTTGACATGTTGCACAGTTACTTATAGTTCATAAAATGTCTAAAGTGGACCATCAAAACAAATTTTTAAAAAAATATTTTTTTTTGTTTTGTTTTCTTGTTCAAATGTTTTCATTAAAGTCTTCATGAAAAGGAAGTTGTGATTAGACTTTTCTTCCCTATTGTGACATATATTCGAGTGAAACAGCTTTTGGCTCTACTAAGACTATGGGCTCTATCATACTCATGTTGTTTTTGCTAGTTTCAGCCCGACGCAGTTTTCATTTTCATGTCCAGCATCACATTGTTTAAATGGCAAATGCACGCCCATCTGTTCGCCCATGGGCGTTCTGGTCTGAAAGCGAGGTGTGTTCAGGCGCATTGTTGGTGCTTTGCTCTTTTGAGGAACTGAAAACGACTGTGCCATTGAGCAACAAAAACCTGGTCTAAAGTCAATAGTGCAGTATTTTTTGTGTTATTTAAAGGGTGTGTTAGTAATATGCGCCTATAGGCGGGTACACAACTCGCGTACACTCTGATTATTACACACACAAGGATGCGCAGCAGCACACACACATTTTTAAATATTAAAAATAAAAAGATTCCTCTCTGGAGAAGCGTTCAGTCTTTCTGCTCGCAAATTCCTCCATGTAAATGGCGAATCCGCCATGATGCAAGCGCAACTGGCTTTTAAAGGGAATGGGAGATGAGACTCTGATTGGTTTATTGCATGCTACACCCAAAGCACACAAACTCATTAAGAGACTAGGTACAACCCTTTTGGACCATGTGCCTGGCACGCCGACCATTTTTCCGTTGTTAAAAGGGCAAAAGTGAATTTTAACACACCCTAAGTGCACCTGCGCCATGCGCTCAGATCGCATCTGAAAACGACTGTGCCATTGGATGGTTGTGGTTCGCTATTGGTGGATCTCATGTGAGTGACAGGTTGCCCTGCCCTCGTGCCAGTAAACGCATCATCAAAAAAGAGAAGAGATGAAGCTGCAAGAGGGAGGGGAACTTATTTTCATTATGAGAAGCATGAATAAAAAAATTATGATGTGCACTGATACAGTATATCATTTAATATAAATACTGCAAAGTGAGAATTGTCTTTTGATTTCTTGGTGACTAATATGCTCAGTGTGGTCACTCTCAAACTTCTCTTCATATTGTTACTTCTATCTAGATTAAGTTTTGCTGATGAGGCGCATAATGCTATGAAACCCTCATCTGCAATGCAGTTCCTCAGGATTTATGCAAACAGGGCCTAAAACTCCCCAGGGTCATGTGTGACAACAAGAGACGATGGTTAAAAACAGAGGACCTGCTAATGTTGCCTTGATAACAGGCTTCTCACGGGGGAACTCCTTGAAAACAGAGATCTCCAAGGGTCCTTGCAAACCATCTGAGGAGACTTGGACCTCTTTGTTTCTCTGTAAATGGTTCTCGAAAATGCCCTGGAGGATGAAAATTGTTACTGCTGATGGAGGGAAGCTCTGTGTTGGAACTCAGGCGTTTAGCAGGTGTGCATGAGCACTTTGGTGATTGTCACTGCTATGGCATAATTGATCCCGAAAGCTCAACTCATGCCATCATGCTTTTAACGGTGTATAAGCTTCCCTTTTTTCCGTGATCATAGCGGGGACTCATTTGCATTTTGGATGGATAACCAACATGTGCTCATATGTGGATGGGAAATGTGATCCAGTAGTGTTGCATGATCCCATTGTCAGCCTTTCATTTGGGATTTGGACATTTTTTTTGAAAGAAGAGCAAGAAGGTTAAGTGTGTGATGGTAAGCCAAATCTGTCATCAGCATTTAGGATGATGGGGAAACTTCTGGAGATGCTTCTCACTTTGAAAAATGAGATGCATTTCTGAAGAGTCTTTTCATTTGTTCATTCGGTTGTGTGTACTTACAATCGGCTGATTAATTTCTGAAGTGCAGGGCAGTCCTTTAATTTTACAGTGCTCATTGTGATGGTGGATCCTGTTTCCCGACCCTTTCATCAGCTCTCCAATGCCCCCTAAGAGCATTGTGACCTGCCACGCTGTTCTGCAGATGCTTTCAGTTAAATATTAAAATATTCATTCAGGGATAACAGCAGCAGATTAAATAAGCGCTGCGAATGTGTGCGTACGGCAGCGAGTGAGAGCAGGTGCCAGTCAGTTCTTTGGGCGCAGAGTTTGGACGCTTTACAGAACATCTCTTGCTTCTGTTTTGGCCTTGAGGAGTGCGTTAAATTAGTGATGATGTTGACCCTGGCACCCCTGCCCCACTGTAGTCGACTCCGAGCCAATCCGGAGCTGGCATGCTCTGTATAGAAAGGGCAGAGCTGTCATGGCTAAAAGTCAAGCCCTTATGATGAGCAGAACACAGCAGTTTCATTCTGGCATAATTTTCCTGTCTCAGTTCTTTAATCAACCAATAATCTCACCACTATGAATTTGTTTATTGTATTTACAGTGGCCTCAAAAGTATCTGGTACTCTTAAAGTATTTGGCCTAAAAAAGATGTCTAAATTTCATTGCATGAATGGTTCAGAAAAGTGAAAATGTTGTTTTTTTTGCTGTTGCTCTTGCTTTGATATTTTTGCAGTGACATTTAACCAGCTTGTGTTAATGGTTGTGTCTAAAACTGAAGCTGCAATATCAGTCAGTGTATGAGTTTACCTCCTAAGTAAAATGATTTCAGATTGATTACCATAGCATCTTGTCTAAGGATCTTGATCAAATGTTTAATGACAAGACTTATTTTTTGGTAAAATAGAATTATGAAATGAAAGACAAAATAAAAAAGACATTTTATTGGTCAATTTATTTCTGTCATTCCATTCAGAAGTTTGGGGGCAGTGATTGTAAAGACCTTTTTATAATGTTATAAAAGATTTCTATTTCTAACAATGTTCATTTAAGCTTTTTATTCATCAAAGAATCCTGAAATAAAAAGTATATCACAGTTTCTGTGACAATATGAAGTAGCACAACTGTTTTTAACACTAGCCGCATTTCCATTACAGATTTACACAAAACGTGTATGATTTCTTTTTTTTTTCTAAGTAAGCAATAATTGACTCCGGGCTGTTGAATTATTAGAAAAATAATGCACACTCGAGGTGGTGACGCGGTCATGACGTGAAGCGGAATTATTTTCCCAGATAATAATTGCACACCTCAGAACGTTCATCAGCCAATCAGATTCAAGCATTCAAAGGCCCCGTAGTATAAATGTCGATTAAAAAACTATTGCGAAATGACATTGTTTCCATGAAACCAATGTCATGAGACTAAAGCTTATTTGTTTTCCTCTCGCGATAAGTCATTCCAAAAATTATGCCACCTATGTTAGGTTTATGTATATCCCAGTCACTGCACTGGCCATTATTATTAATTGAAGGA
Organism: Paracanthobrama guichenoti; assembly: GCA_018749465.1. NCBI lineage: Eukaryota > Metazoa > Chordata > Actinopteri > Cypriniformes > Gobionidae > Paracanthobrama > Paracanthobrama guichenoti. Next base: position 7,019,061 of record CM031958.1, read on the forward strand.
GACGTAGGCGTGTTATCCAAGCATTAATGGCAAGGAAAGCCCCTTTGAGAGCGGCCACATATGAGGTGTTGGTTTCTCCCTCATATCTGCTTCAAGGTCTTGATCATTTGTGGCATTTCTTTGTTGTTTAGAATCCAGTATTCCTGTAATTCTGTTGTCTTTTATGAGTTTAATAAAAAAATCTAAATCAAATCTCCTTTATTTATATAGCGCTTTTTACAAGTCCAATTGTTTCAAAGCAGCTTTACAGTGTTAACAGGAAAATGCAACAGAATTTGTTTCGGCTGTACAGCCGCTCTGGTGAAAACGGTGATGTTGTCCGGCTAATTTCAAGTATCATATAGCGTCAATGCGGACAGATCGGTAATATAGATGAAATTTAGGTGTACCCAAATGAGCAAGCCAAAAGCCAGAGGCAACGGTGGCAAGGAACCAAAACTCCTTCAGGGTCAGAATGGAGAAACCAGGCTCAGTCGGGGTGCCAGTTCTCCTCTGGCCGACAAACAAACAGTGTATGATTATAATTCTGGCAACATTTTGAAAGATTGGAGTCGTCACGCCGAAGACGGGTTTAATGAGGATGTCGTGTCGATGCAGCATTTACGGGGGGAGTTTATTTGACACGCTCTCTGCAGACATTTCAGGGATGCGTTGGTCATGTCCAGGCGCTGGTCCACCATCTGATCTGGATACGGCCCGGATCCGGCTGACTGCAGTAAAGCCCGGGATAAACAGAGACACTAACATTAGCGTAGATGCCATTCTTCTTATGATGTAACGAGTACATCAGGTGTTATGGGAAGTGTTCCCGGTTCCGGCTGACCTAGTTAATGCAGCCTAATGATAAAGAACTCCGTCTCGCAAACATTTTTTTTTTTGCGAAAATTTCCTTTTCCGGAATGCCTGAAAAACCACCTCATGTGAGCATGTGAACTTTTTCGCAATTTATAAGTGAGTTTTTGCTAAATTGGCTAATGGGCGTATTTTCAATTCGCAATTTCACTTTGCACATTTTGATGGGTAATGGAAACACGGCTACTGTTAATCAAATGTTTCTTGAGCAGAAAATCCTCATATTAGAATGATTTCTGGAGGACCATGTGACACTGAAGACTGGAGCAATGATGCTGAAAATTCAGCTTTGATCACAGGAATACATTATTACAATAGAAAACAGCTATTTTATACTGCAATCATTTCACTGTTACTGTTTTTACTGTATTTTTTTGTATGAGACATCTTTCAAAAACATAACAAAATCTTACCGACTCCAAATATTTGAACTGTAGTGTATTCTGGTTTCACATTGATCAGATGAAGCCATATTAGTATACAGGATTTCACACAAATGTTACTCATTCCTTGATATCTTCCAGCTTACAAAAAATCGACCAAGGCAATAAAATGAAAATTATTGGGAGTGAAAATTATTGGCCAAAACCCAAATTTCTGAACTTATGGGGCCAATAACGGAAAATGCTAATTGTCAAGTAGCCTTTGTTTGTTTGTTAGTTTTGTAATTTTTACACTAACTTTGTTTTCCTTCTACAAAGTTCTATTTTTTTTTTTTTTTATCTTCTACTGAGGAAAAAAAAAAAATGTGTTTATGCAACATAAGTGTGGCTTATGAGTTGATATCAGAAAGAGGACCATGCCTGCCTGTGCAAACATTGATGATGATGGCAACATTGTTGTGTTTCTGTGTCTTTTTGAGGTGGTATTGTGTAAGTTCCACTCGGTCTTCCTGTCCCAGAAGGGTCAGGTGTACACATGTGGACACGGACAGGGCGGTCGACTTGGACATGGTGATGAACAGACATATCTGGTAAGCTGTTTAGGTGTGGGATAACGCATATATTTCTGCATCTGCTTTCTAAGACTTGGTGTCCATGTTCACATCAAAGGTTCCCCGAATGGTGGAGGGTCTTTTGTCCCATCACTGCTCGCAGATTGCAGCGGCCCGAGATCACACTGTCGTTCTGACAGAGGAGGGGTATGTCTACACTTTTGGGCTCAACACCCACCATCAGCTGGGTCTGGCACCTCCTCCTGCTTCCAGCCAAGTACCCAAACAGGTCAGTCAGCCTGGGCCAAACATTCTTAAAGGGTTAGTTCACCCAAAAATTGAAATTCTGTCATCAGTTCCTCACCCTCATGTCGTTCCAAACACGTAAGATTTTCGGAACACAAATGAAGATATTTTTGATGAAATCTGAGAGCTCTCTGACCCTTCATAGACAGCAACATAATTAACACTAATTAACAGAATTTTCATTTTTGGGTGAACCTATCCCTTTAAGAATAAAATTCTTCCTAATTGCCATTTTATTCTAATTTTCTTACTTAAGAGAAAAACACAAGAAAATTTTGTATTCCCAAAAAAACTTCTTAAATGTGCTTAAAAATCACCATTAAATAACCTCTTAAAATTAGGATGACCTCTAAGTTCTCGTAAATCCTCAAAGGTAAGATGTTTAATTTATTTGTAGTACTTTGAAGTGACACTATTGAGAGGTAAACAATGATCAATCATTATCAATCATTTAACCTTCTGCTTAATTTGAAATTCATCTCTACAAAAACAAGTTTTTCCACTCACAGCACGCATTAGCTCTAGAGAGAGCACAAAAAGATGGATCTCAAATGAATGCAATAGGCCGCTCCATCTTGAGACTGGCTCTTTTAAATTGACTCTTTATAATACACATCCCAAGTATGACGCCCAGTGCAGAACTCCCATAAAGTCAGTCACAATGGAAGTAGAGTACACACTTATAATTATTACAGTAATCCGCAAGCTGCCCAAAATGTCACCTTTGAGGTGTTTTCATTGACTTGATAAGTGAGTCTTCTGCAAGAATTGCTGTACAATTAGATGACTCCGAAGCCTGCCATTTTCTTCTTAAGACTTTTTCAAATTGTTTTTATTATTTTGTCCTGAGATAAATTCTGAGAAGGTCATAAGAATGTTGCTAAGTGCATTTGGCGCTCTAGCGGTTAATAAACAAAACTGCTTGCTTCTCTCTGTTTATGTATATGATGAGTCTGGCAGGTTGTCGTCCCACCTGGTCTAAAATAGTCAGAATATAAATGCTTATTATAGGTGTACAGTAGTGATTTAAGATAAGACAAAAACACGGTTTGAAAGATGCATTCATGATGTACTCGCTCATTATATAAATTGTACATTTTAAACAAAAAAAAAGTTGCGTAAGATTTTAGTGAATCCGACTCCTGGTCTTATGCATGACCCACTGTATCACAAATTTGATAAAACACTTTTTTTTTTTTTTTTTTTTTTTTTTTCTCTATTGACCACAGGTCACATCTAAGTCCCTAAAAGGGAGGTCCGTGATTGGTGTTGCTGCCGGCAGGTTCCACACTGTTCTTTGGACCCGAGATGCGGTATATACTGTGGGATTAAATGGTGGCCAACTTGGTAAGAGGCTAAAGTACCCAGTTCTGTTTATCACAGAAAACTATCAGGCTGTGTTTCTCAAAAGCATTGTGAGCTAAGTATCGTAGAGACCATTGGTGGTAATAGTTCTACGATCTACTTAGGCTTACGATGCTTTTAGGAAACGCATCCCAGATTGTTTAACTGATTTAAAATCTCTCAGGTGTTTAGCAGATCCTCTACATGCATTTTCATCTGAGCGTCTGCTTCATTTGCCTATCCCCATATGAAAAGTTGTGGTCCCACCATTGTGATACATTCAGGTTACCTGCTGGAGCCCAACGGAGAGAAGTGCGTGACTGTTCCTCGTCAGGTGTCCGCTCTGCACCACAAGGATTTGACCATCACTATGGCGGCAGCGGGCAATGGGGCCACTGTGTGCGTGACCGAAAAGGGAGATGTGTACCTGCTGGCAGATTATCAGTGCAAGAAGCTGGCCTCCAAGTGAGTTCAGAGTTCAGAAACTAGAGCTTGACAGTTGTTGTTTTAGCAATCCAGATTTTGTACCGTTTTTAGAACTTGAAATGAAATTGGCAACAGGTTGCTAGGTTTCCATCCACATATTGTTATGCAAATTTTGGGATACTGCATTAAAAAAAGCTAGATGGAAATACCAAGATGCACATAAAATTTTAAAATGCGCATAAAAATGTATGCACTCAATTGATATAATCATTTTTTTTATTTAAGAAAATTTTAAATTTTCCAAATACATTTCTGGATGTGCAACAAAATAACTTGCATGACTTTACCTTAACTGACCGTGTGATGGGATAACTGGAGTAACCAATGGACCGATCTCATTACACACCTTTTAAAATATTGTTTTAGTCATTCTGAAATGCCTGAGCCCAATTAAAGATAACAAAATAAAGCTCTCTGAAATGCAAGTAAAAAGAGTAACAGGCTTTCCCGTTTGCAGCTTTTAATTTGTATTTTTTTTTTTTTTTTTATTGCTGATACATTATTGGTAACACTTTACAATGGTTAACATTAGTTGACTACATTAGTTAACAAACTAATAATGAACTGCACTTCTACAGCATTTATTCATCTTTGTTAATGTTAATTTCAACATTAACTAATACATTATTAAAATCAAAAGTTGTATTTGTTAACATTAGTTAATGCACTGTGAACAAACATGAACAAACACTGAACAGCTGGATTTGTATTAACTAACAAAGATTAATAAATGCAGTAATGGCTGTATTGCTCATGGTTAGTTCATGTTAGTTAATACATTATGCTAATCACATATGAGACCTTATTGTAAAGTGTTACTGAATTGTTTTATTGATGATGCATGCCAGTTTGCCGGGAAGTTAAAATGTTGTTCTCTTGAACACATGGGATGGAAATGGTGCTTTTATTTGGAAATGTTTTATGCGATTATTCCAATTACAATTCAATGTTCAGTTGGATGGAAGTCCAACACTATCCTTGTGTTGTTCTTCAGACAGATGAACCTGAAAAAAGTTCTAGTGAGCGGTGGTAGTTTGGATCATCGTATTGATCCTCAGCTTCTTCATGATGGTGGAGGAGAGAAGCTGGTGATTCTGGCTCTAGATGAAACTGGAAGGGTGAGTGATATTCAGCACTGAACTGAACTATATGCACATCAGAGATGCTAACAGGATCTAAATATTACCCAATATTTACTTGTATAACTAAGTTTAAGATGAGATTGGGTTAACTTTACATATTGGGTTAAAGCCTGAAACAGTCTGTTCCGATAATCAACTGTCATTATCATACAAATACAGCTGTTCCTGCCTAAAAATGGCCATGAGGGAATTGTTCACAATGTCTTTTATTTTACTGAAGGAGAGAATCTATCATTCAGGAGTCAGATGAAGACAACAGTGCTGATGTAAACACTGTCACCATCAGAAGTCTCACTCTCTCAATATAGCTACTAAAAGCAAAGTTTCTAGCTTTCCTCTGTAGCTGTAAAAGCTAGAATTATTTTGTCCAAGGTGTTTCCTTTAATCAGAATTTGGCATCCATCCACCAACATGCACAAATTTGATCTGATCTGGAAGAAGTTTGGAGATGTTTGTGGTCTACGTAACAGTGACAGCTAATGTTTCCTACTATGATCACCTAAAGTGCAAGAACAACAAAGGGCCTAAGACCAAGCCTTGTGGCACGCCATATTTTGCAATGGGTCAGGCAGATTTCCCATTTACACAAATCGGTGGCAACGATTTGACAGGTAGGACCTAAACCAAGCTAGTCCATATTTGCCAACACGATTCCCTAGCCTGTGTCAAATAATGCTTTGATCTATAGTAACACTTTGTTCCAGTGGTACTAGCATCAGATGACAGAAAGAAGTAATTTGCCACTCTGTCAAGTTCTGTGTAAAATGCTGTGAGCAATACTTGACTAATAGAAAGGTTGTTGAACCACTAAACCATTCCAGCTACTTAAGTGTCCAAATGGTGTTTTATTGTCCCCCTTAATATCCTGCAATGTTCAGCTGGTTCTAATGTCTGTTTAACCAAGATGTTCAGTACGTGCCTGATAAAAGACTATCAGCTGCACCAGGCCAGTTAGTGGAGTGGGGTCCAAGTTTTTAGTAATGTTACATGTTTTTTATATATATATATATATATATTAAAAGCTTAATCTAATGCTATATAAATGGTTTGCCTAGCATGTGTGGTTATATGCTAGTTTATGCTTTTTATATGTTTACAGCTTGTCACTCCATCAGTTTATTTAATGGTGTATCCCTCTAATCATGTGGCTTGTTTGTTTGAGGAGAGGTGCATTACTACACTACTACTTTTCTGAGTAGTCTGTTTACTACTATTTAAAATGTAGTCTGTATGTGTAAATGAGCGGTGCAGTTTGATCTGTTACACACACTTAAGCACGCGTGATGCTTGTGGTGACTGTCGTCTCTTTATATGAGGACATAAACACATGAACTTCATATTTTTTAAAAATATGTTTTTTTTTATTAAATCATAAATGCTGAATGATTGAAATAATTGGTTAAACTTAAAGATTTGACATAAAAGTCAACATTTAATAAGGTAATTCTAAAAGTTGCCTGTAGATAAAAATGCCTGAAAATATTAGAGATATTGACTTCTAGACTTGAGCTTTCAGTCCAGCATTTTTGTTGAATGATGCCATTAATAAACACAGTCATCAACTGCAGCTCCACAAAACAAAGGAAGTGAGGAACATGATGGAGAGATGCCGCGCTCACAATAGCAGACCAAAACACATCAACGCCACTGAAAGCCCAATATGAATGGCTTAAAAGCCACCCGAACAAAAAGCAGCTTCTCTGACTTCTAACTGTATAAAGGTTTTCCTCTGGGAGATTGAAGGGATTCTTTGAAGTGTTTCTCCCATGTGATTTTCATTCAAAGTACAAACATGACATATTGCAACTGTACAGGCTGCACAGAGAAAATGCCCACCTCTTACCTTTTTAAAAAGAGAATTATTAATGCATTTCCATACAAAGACAGCTCATACACCATAAATGTATCATAAAAGTGTCCATATGACTATATTCTCTCTGGGAAAAAGAGGTTTTTTGCTGCTTGTTCAGTTTAGTTGCTAGATTGCTAAACATTTTATCACAACTAATTTCATTGTGTTCAGTCCACTTAAATAAAGTGGGTTATTCATGCAATCCCAGAGGCTGCAGTTTCAGGACTGCTTTTCTAGGACACTAGTTTTATTTTTGTATATACTAAGTTTTTTTTTTTTTTTTTTTTTTTTTTAATAGCACTTATTAAATTCTGTATTTGTATTAATTTTCAGGAATGTTTTAGTAGTTTAATTAAAGGGTACATAACACAGAGTTTCTGCCAGTCTCATGTTAATCTTGAGTACCTGTAGAGTAGTGTTGCATCCTTCATATCTCTCAAGAGTCTTTAATTTTATCATATATATAAAAGACCGATATGCTGTACTGATTATTTCCGAAAACAGCCGAGCTCATGTAGGTGTGCAGTGGGTGGAGATAGACACACACACACTCAGGAAATACACATGAAATACATCATGGCATTATCCCTGGATATCTTTCGATTCACTATACACTCACCTAAAGGATTATTAGTAACACCTGTTCAATTTCTCAATGCAATTATCTAATCCACCAATCACATGGCAGTTGCTTCAATGCATTTAGGAGTGAGGTCCTGGTCAAGACAATCTCCTGAACTCCAAACTGAATGTCAGAATGGGAAAGAAAGGTGATTTAAGCAATTTTGAGCGTGGCATGGTTGTTGGTGCCAGACGGGCCGGTCTGAGTATTTCACAATCTGCTCAGTTACTGGAATTTTCACGCACAACCATTTCTAGGGTTTACAAAGAATGGTGTGAAAAGGGAAAAACATCCAGTATGTGGCAGTCCTGTGGGCGAAAATGTCTTGTTGATGCTAGAGGTCAGAGGAGAATGGGCCGACTGATTCAAGCTGATAGAAGAGCAACTTTGACTGAAATAACCACTCGTTACAACAGAGGTATGCAGCAAAGCATTTGTGAAGCCACAACACGCACAACCTTGAGGCGGATGGGCTGCAACAGCAGAAGACCCCACCGGGTACCACTCATCTCCACAACAAATAGGAAAAAGAGGCTACAATTTGCACAAGCTCACCAAAATTGGACAGTTGAAAACTGAAAAATGTTGCCTGGTCTGATGAGTCTCGATTTCTGTTGAGACATTCAGATGGTAGAGTCAGAATCTGGCATAAACAGAATGAGAACATGGATCCATCATGCCTTGTTACCACTGTGCAGGCTGGTGGTGGTGGTGTAATGGTGTGGGGGATGTTTTCTTGGCACACTTGAGGCTCCTTAGTGGCAATTGGGCATTGTTTAAATGCCACGGTGTGTGCGTGCACGCCAATACAAGGAATTCCTCCCTTTATGACGTCATACAGGGCCATACTCGAAGAAAACTTTCCAAGCCTTGTTTGAATCCTGAAGGAGTGTATTTGGCACAGAAATACTCCGTCATACGTCCAACTCGTTCTTTTTTTTTATTTTGGTCATGTTTAGCATAATAATCCAACTCTTTAACAGTGTAAATAAGTCAAAATGAATGAAATGGCATTAGATAGACCACACCCCCCTTTTTAATTAAACTGAACTCATAGCTTGAGGCAGAAATTATATTTTGTAGTAGCTTATTTATACAGTGATAAACTGTGTCGATTAGCATTGCATTATAAAAATTATTTAATTTAAAGCAAACAACAGAATTTCAGAAAAAAAGTCCCTATTTTTGTAAAAATTTTAAGTTATTGTTCAAGTATTATGAATTCAATTGATTGCTTTTTGAATGTTAAAATTGAGTTAAACCATTAAAATAAGGGAACATAGAATTTGGGAAAAATAAAAATGAATTTGAGCAAAAAGATATCTTAGGTCCCCAAAAATGGTTTAATGGTTAATGAACCATGGTTCATTATTCATGGTCCATGGTTTTTAATAAATTGTTGTTCAACTGTATGTTTTATGATTTCAGTTAATTAGATTATATGCTTTTTGATTTACTAAAATGTAGTTTTAACCATTAAAATGTAATCCAGATAAATTTAAATGGGGGAAAATGGTAGAATCCAGAAAAAATGAGAAAGAAAAACAGATTTCATGAGGTCCTAGATTTTCTCTTTCTTGGGCTCCTTTGACTTGAGCCAGCAAGGAACCTTTCAACCACTCCGAACACTTTAGCAGCCATGTAGCTGGTATTGTATTCATTCTCTTCTTCTCTGTCTTTCTCTCTCTGATGTTCTTGCAGGTGTTTTGTTGGCGCTCCACAGGCACGTCAGTGAGACCGTGTCGCTGGGCGTATGGACGACAGGTCATCATGTCAGACATCGCCCTGAGTAAGAACAGCATGATGTTTGTTACTCAAGATGGAGAGGGCTTCAGTGGACAGTGGCTGGAACAGTACAAGAAAGCTGTGGACAAAAAAGGTACTGAGAACATCAGTTTAACTAAATATCTTATACATAAAATAGTTTCTTAACCCGATATGCTCTGTTGTGTCAGATAACTTGGAGGTGTCCGGCCACACAGACGGAGGGGTTGCTTATGAACGAATCCGTCTGGAGAAGCTTCATTACGTCCACAGAGCCGTCAGCATCACCATGGATTCTAACGGCCGGAATTTTGGAGTACTGCAATCCGATCCCAAAACCAGGTGCAGATAATGATGACCAAGTTCACAGATGTAAAAGACATTTTTGGGGATTTTGAGTTTAACATTTCTAGCTTCTGATGTCACTAAATGGTTCCAGTTCCTTCTGATCATCAAAGTTGTTTATTGTACGGAGGTAAACAAATGTCCTTCATACCAAACACTGATTTTGTTTAAATAGCCATTAATTACATAGGCCATCAATACCAGGAAATTTTCCAGACAAACAAAACCAGAAGTGTGATTTACCAGCATATAACAAAATAGTATAAATACTGTATTAGGATCAGCCATGTTAGCAATAGACTTGTATAGTAGTAATAATAATAATAATAGAGCTTCACACTCTGGCATCAGAAACTAAAGATATGGCAGGCATTCTCTCCTCCCTTTTAAAAGTTGATAAACCTGTTTATTTTGTTATCTGAAATGTGTAGTAATTATGGTTAGGATGTGAAGAGTTTGAAACAAAAATTGCCTACCCTACCTTTAACTGTTATTTGCATTTAGCATTATTTTTCCCTTGCTGCATGATCCAACTGAACAGACCCGCAGACCATTTTAGGGTTGCAAACTTGTGACCCATCATATGAGAAGTAGTGGTCAATTTTATTTGTATTATTTTTGTATTCCACGGAGCTCAGCTTTTCTCTTATCACATTAACTCTTTCCCCAACAGCGTTTAAAAAAAAAAAAAAAAGTTACCAGCCACTGCCAGGGTTTTTGACCATTTTCACAAAAAGTTAATAGCCCATATAATATTTTGTTTTATGAATATCTGAGCAACAGATAATATATGAATATGGGAACGTTTCATTAAAAAAAGCATAATTTTGAACAAAAAGCTGAGAAAATTCATGTTTTTGTCAGACTACATTCAGATCAGATTCAGAGCGATGATCAAACACAGATGGAGTAGATGGAGTCCATCAACACCCCCAAAGCTTCACAGTCCTGTAGCTCACATTTCATTCAGTAACATTAGATAGTTTTGATTTATATGATGTTCAATGTTGATGATCACGTTACTTTACATATGCATCTGCTTGCATATGATCGCTTGTTTTTCTGCGTCTTCCTCGCCTGTGTTTTGATCAGGAGATTCTGTACTCATTCCCTAGCGTCTAACAGTGAAAACACAGAAAATGTTGTGTTTGGCAGGGAAATGTTTTCTCACAAATAACGGAAAATTCCGTGTTCGGCAGGGAACGAGTTAAAGGCCCGTTAACGCTTGTCACTTCATGCGTTTTTGTAACTGATCATATAGCTATCTGATTTGTCAAAACTGCTTCATTTACACATAAATGACTCAGCAAAACAAGTATAAATCCGATCTTCAATTCCTGCTAATTGAATTAATAATTCCAGTTTAACTTGCGGCAGTTTGATTACTGAAGAGAGATGCTCATCTCCAGCGGGCCATATCTGTGGAGATTCGTGCTGCAGTAGCGCTGTGGTATCTGGCTACTGGGAGCCGGCACAACATGATCGCTCACTTTTATTTTTTGCTGTTTTGGGTAGAGTAAAATTTACATGTGGCTTCAACAGCCAACTTGCCCTGTTGTGTCTGGAATGTGTCTCAAACCATCTCCTGAAGTGGTTTTGCGTAGCCTGGATTGCAATCCGTCTCACAATCTGACAGCTATTCAGAGTAAACAAATGAAGTGGCAGAGTGTAAATGGGACCAAAATCAGGTTGAAAACTCACTACTCAATTAAAACCACTCCGCTAAAATGTTTGTTTCACAGTGGTGCAGTCGGAGCTCAACGCAGCACTTGTTGTTGCTTGTAAACGGTTTTGTCCACACTGGTGGAAGAAACTCTCAAGAACCATTAATGGAATCAAATCAAATCACCTTTATTTATATAGCGCTTTTTACCAGTCCAATTGTTTCAAAGCAGCTTCACATTGTTAACAGGAAAATAATGCAACAGAATTTGTACAGCCGTTCTGGTGAAACGGTGATGTTATCCAGCTAATTTCAAGTATCATATAGTGTCAATGCGGGCAGATCGGTAATATAGAAGAAATTTAGGTGTCCCCAACTGAGCAAGCCAAAAGCCAGAGGCAACGGTGGCAAGGAACCAAAACTCCTTCAGGGTCAGAATGGAGAAAAAAACCTTGGGAGAATTTTTTTTTAATAAATATAAAAATGACTAAATAAAATAACTAAATAAAAAAGATGACTATTGTAATTTCACTGTGAAGTAAAACAAATTTTTATTTGCAATACTAATATTTATCTTAATTTTCAACCATCAGACTATATATATGTGGATAGTTTCCTTCTCAAATGCACATTAAAACGACTCATGGTGGTGGATCATGAGCCGCTCGCTTGTAAATGAACACTGTGCCGCACTTCACTATAAACACACAATGCTTATATTTATTTGCTGAAATCACTGCTTTTGTGATTTGATAACCGCACTTAGCCATATTGTAGGGGTGTAACGGTACACCGAAGTTACGGTTCGGTACATACCTCGGTTTTGGGGTCACGGTTCGACGTGAGTTTGGTGTCAATGTCCGGCTCCCCAGATTCCTGATTGCTTAAAATAAAAAATTAAGGAATTGTTGATTTGTTACTCTAATTAATAGATTGACCAATGCTGCACGGTAAAATGCAGTGGCTGTTTTCAAAAGTTTGTTTGATTTTTAACGTGTTGTGCGTAGCCTAAGCTGTCATTTTCTTTGCATGCGAGTGTTCATTAACATGCTGTGACAATGGCGGATGCACAAAGTTCAATATTGTGCTTTTAAGAATCACAGAAAGATGAGCGAGACGGAGAAAAAGAGCCTGCTTCAGCTTTCCACAAGGAGACAGCGAGTGAAGCGGCACCTGAAGGTTCCCATTTCCAGGACACAGATCGGCACAATGCCAATGCGCCATCATTTATGGTCATACAGATAAGAGTCCTAATCATTCGAAATGGGTCTAAAGTGTCTGTTTTTATTTGTGTACACTCACAATAAAAACAAATCATTGTGCTTTTGTAAAATACCACAGGATGCTGCTTTCAGTTTGTGGCGCGTCACAAAAATGAATCGAAACTCTGAGTATAGGGCTAGGCTACTAGCAACTCTTGCGTTCCATCTGACCTCTTGTTTTGGGTCGTCTCTTCTTCTGCTGCTCTTTTTCCTGTTTCCTGGCGGTTCGCAAACAGTGTTGCATTATCACGTGCGCCTTGTTCTGGATTGTAGTGTGGCTCGCCTGTGACCTGACTGTATTCGTGGTCTGACTGTATGCACCGAACTGTGACGTCCGTAGCGTGACTGTTTGAGATAAATACATATACCTTTACACCCCTACCATATTGTGATATTGCTTTTGTTTAATCATGCAGCCCTACATTCACTTTTCTTCCCTTCTTCAGCTTGTTTGAAGTTCCCACCACTTCTGGGTCCACATTCTCCCAGCACTTCCAGCGCCTCCTGACTGAAGCTGATGAGACCGACAGCATCCATGACGTGACCCTGCAGGCCGGCGATCGCACCTTTGCAGCACATAAATACATCCTGTCCATGCGGTCGGACTTCTTCCGTAAATTGCTCCTCCCCGATGGCTGCAAAGAGGATGATGGAGAGGTGAAGAAAGGGGAGGACGCGGTGGGCTGTGACCTGTTGGTTCTAGAGAAGGTTCCTCCTGAGATGCTGGAGCATGCGCTGCACTTCATCTACACAGACTCCTGTGAGATGCTGGTGCATGGGACCCAGCCCATTATCCCCCGCTCCAACCAGATCTCTGATCCCGAACCACAGCAGCAGCTTATCCACAGTCTACAGGCTTTGGGGCTGGAGAACCGGTCTGCTCTGGAGGTGTACCGCTCTCTTCCTGCTGAGACTTGTGAGGAAGCAGACAAGGCCAAGGGTAAAAGCACTAAGTCTGGGAAAAAAGCTAAGAACGGAAATATTAGTGAACCTGGACGAAACCCTGTGAAGATGCTGCAGGGAGTCGCCAAAAAACTGGGCTTGAGCAGTCTCTCTGCACGGTGAGAACTTGTGTGGCGCTTTTTTTCCCTTTCACTTACAATGTTAATCAAGGTGTCTTGCACCAAAAACATTTATAATTTGTTTTAACAAGGCTGATAGTCGGCCTATATGCCATCTACATGAAGGATACATGCAGTTCTGCCTTAACAAAAATGCAACATTGTGTAAAGTTTGTGTAAAATAAGACTTAATTTAAATTCAACAATATACATCGCATTTGTTACCATTAATATATGACCACCCTGTACTTTTAAATATGGATATTAGCTGTTGTAAAAATTGGCTGAATTGCCTCTACCTTTTAATATGTATGCATATAAATAAGGAGCTGTTATTGGCTATTGCTGTAATTCATCAATAAGTATTTTATGATTGACCAGGCTTGATGGAGTGAAGTTTGAAAATGGGAAGATCAGTGTGGCACAGAAGAAGATGGGCAACAAGTTACGACTCAACCAGAAAAAATGGTGTGTGTTCCTTTGAGAAACATCAGTCGAGGTCATACACTTTTTGAGTGGCTGTGAAATACAGATCTTCTCATTGTGTCCTCAGCTCGTACCTCTGTGACGTCACACTGCGCTCTGAAGATGGGAAGGAGTTCCCCTGTCACAAATGCGTTTTGTGCGCTCGGATGGGTGAGATCAAATGTTTTATTTCACACTTGTGACCACTGCCGTAGACTTTATTCAGAATGAGTCAGATGCCATACTCAATTTGACTTGGATGAAACTAAAGCTATGAGTGCTGGAAGGTGAAGAAGTCCATTACATTGATTTACTTGATTACTGACCGTCCAGCTGATGAAGCATTGATAAAATCTTTAAAATATTTTTTGATTTTTCAACTTGGGTCAGTAAGCTGGCCTTCACAGCCTCATTTTTGTTTTTGTTAAATAAATACACTACTGTTTAAAAGTTTGGAAATTAATACTTCAGCAAGCATGCATTAAATTGATCAAACATGACAAATACATTTTTATAATGTTACAAAATATTTCTATTTCAAATAATCCTTTCTATTCATTAAAAAAACCTGAAATTTATTTGTACTGTACTGTATTTTTTATTAAATAAATGTAGCCTTGATAAGCAGAAGAGACTTCTTTCAAAAACATTTAAAAAAAAAAAAATTCAAAAGATTGTGAATGGTATGGCATATCTGTTTACTCTGACTATATTACCGATCTGCCCGCATTGACTCTATATGATTACTGAACTGAACTGGATAACATCACCGTTTTCTCCAGAGCGGCTGTACAGCCTAATCAAATTCTGTTGCATTATTTTCCTGTTAACACTGTGAAGCTGCTTTAAAACACTCAGCATTGTAAAAAGCGCTATATAAATAAAGATGACTTGACTAAACTTGTGCCATGGTAACTGACTCACTGTGGTTTTAGTCTTTCATGGACACTTCACCCCAAAATTCTGTCATTAACGCAGGTTTAATACATGGACGACTCCTGTGGAAGCAAAATTTAAGAGATTTTAAGCTGATAGTGGAGAGAAGCTTAAACAGTTGAGCTCTAAATGACTAGAAAACATAAAAATACCTTGTTCTTTTTTTTTTGTGAGAAACCGACTTGAAAGCGACTCGTTGAAAGTCTGCATTCACTTTCATTTAGCAGCTTAGACAAAGTTATACAAATTATCAGTGATCATATTTTAATACCTAATGCACTTTTTAACTCTTTGATTTTCACTCTCTTAATCCTGCAGAGTACTTCAACAGTATGTTGGGCAACCCCTGGATAGAGGTACGATTAAACATGAAGCAGCATCGTCTCTCTCAACTCGAGCTGTTTTATAATGTAATCTCTTCTGCCCTCTCCAGGCCACCAGCTGCACTGCGCTAGATATGCCAACCACCTCTGATGTCCTGCAGGTTATTCTGGAGTACATCTACACCGACGAGTCTCCCACTGTCAGAGGTTTAACCCCAGATGCTATGCTTTGCTGCCATTTCCTGACATTTTTCTCCCTCTCTGTGTAATCCATATCTCCTCTCTCTGTGCATCTCAGAGTCTATGAATGTGGAGTTTGTGTGTAACGTGCTTGTGGTGGCGGATCAGCTGTTGATCACTAGGCTGAAGGAGATCTGTGAGGTCGCCATCACTGAGAACTGTAAGTCTCTCTTTCAGTGTTGGGGAAAGTTGTTCATGAACTGATACTTTGTAAGGGGGAGAGTTATCTGATTACATAACTTGTATTACTTGTAATGTTATCTCCGACACTGCTCTCTTTTAAGAAATGTGAATAAAATGTTCCATGACAAATATACAAGACCGTTAAATGGTTCTGGGAGAGGTTCGAGATGAAAGCAGCCTCCAAATATGAGTGCTGCTTGTCATTTTGAATAACATTGAAATTAACTATAACAATTAAGCTTTTATCTTTCACTTGACTTGACTTTTTGTTATTATTAAATCGCATCTAATATACACACACCGAAAAAAGTCGCTGTTTGGATTTAAATGGGCAAATGTCTATGATTGGATCATTCAGTGATTGTGTTTCTAGCATGTTCTAGTTTGGCAGCAGTTCTTCTAACCCTAGTTGATGGCGTGTGTAGCTTTTCATTTCTTAAACAACCATATAGGAAGACACATCATGACCATATTCCAGGATCACAATGTCAAGATTCATCAGCTCAAACTGTGAAAGAATGGTTGGGAGGGAGCGTGAAGAATCATCTTCATACATGAATCGGCTCCTCTGAGTCCAGACCTTAAAGGGGGGGGTGAAATGCTGTTTCATGCATACTGAGCTTTTTACACTGTTAAAGGATTCCCATGCTAAACATGGGCAAAGTTTCAAAAATTAAGTTTGGAGTATTTCTGTTACAAAAAATACTCCTTCCGGTTTATCAGAAGTTTCTAAAAGTTCTTTTTTTGAGTATGTGACGTCAACACAAGGGTAAAAACTGATGCACCTCTTGATGGAAATAACATCCCAACATTTATTTCCAACGCTCTATTCTAACCATTCTTTCACAGTTTGAGCTGATGAATCTTGACATTGTGATCCTGTAATATGGCCATGATGTGTCTTCCTACATGATTGTTTAAGAAATGTAAACCTACACACTCCATCAACTAGAGTTAGAAGAACTACTGCCAAACATATAACATGCTAGAAACATAATGATCTCTGCAATAATGATCCACTCATGGACATTTGACATTGACAGTCACTTTTTTTTTGGCCTCTTGCAGTGCAAAATAGACACAGAAATGAGATGATATTGTCTGTAAGCTTCATCATTCCTGGACACGTCCTGAAAATATCTAGTGTAAACTCAGAGTGTTGTATTGTGTGCAGTGACGCTGAAGAACGCAGCAGAGTTGCTGGAGTTCGCCACCGTGTACAATGCTGAGCAGCTTAAACTGTCCTGCCTGCAGTTTATCGTCCTCAACATGGCGGCGCTGCTGGAGTCCAAGTAAGAACTGGAGTCTGGGAATCTTAAACCCCTGCTGCAGAGATCCTTTACTACGGTGAACGGGAGGGGGCATGTTTAGTTCACTTGGTTTTGTCGTGGCCATGACATATTAACTCGTAGGAATGTGATATTTTGTGGTCACAAGATCATTTTGTCAAGGTAACAACATTCTTATTGTAATTGAACTGAACATGTCCCCTCCTGGTCACCGTACTTTACAGCTTACATCTGTTAAACTATATTAAGAATTTCCTGAAACATGATAGCTTGTCCTCAGTTCACTCCTAGCCTTGCATTTGCTTGTGTTCAGCTCTATTATATTTAAGTAATTGGGTGCAAGAGGTTGAACTTTCTCTTAAATTATTGTGGTTAGAAAACACTTTGATCGTCTTCTGGTGTTAATCGCAGGGAATTTCAGTGTTTTGGAACAAATACATTTAGGGCTGGGCGATATGTAAAAAATATTTGATCGATAATCGGCTTAAAAATATTGCCACATCCAATTATATTACAGGGCTCGGTGATAAACAATATCATATCGCGATCGCTATAAAATTTCCGTCGATAACGATGATAAGCTCTGGACCTTTTTACTCTAGAGTTTAATCTTACCAGCCCATCACACAGCAGAAATAAACATGACAACAGCCAGTCAGTGCATGTCGCTAATAAGTGATTTTGCGCCGTTCATTCACACAAACTCACACACATGTGACGCTCCCAGTGTTTTCAGACATCTCCAGAGCTGATTTGAGAGTCATGTCACAAGCTTTTCACCGTTTCATTTGAGGAAAAACTACCATCAAAACACACTGAAACTGAAACTAAAGTGGAAAGCTCTTCACAATAAACCATCAAAAATAAAAGTTTGGTTTTAATAATAATAATAATTATTATTATTATTATTATTATTATTATTATTATTATTATTATTATTAAGGAATATCATACAGCCAAGATATTTTTTCATCCATGTTTTAAATTTATCCAGTTCTGTTGTGCAAAAAAATTAAATGGAAAGCACAGAATTTAAGGAAAAATAAACTGGATTTCATGGGGCCCTAAATTAAAAGGTAGCTACTCTGGAGTTTAATTTCAGACAGGTTGTATCCGCCAGAGCTGTCAAAGCGGCGCCGTGGTTTCCTCTTGGCCCTCATTTTGGCCTTCTTCAGCAGGCTATCACTAAGTTTCAAATATAAATATTGTGACATATTATTACAACTTAAAATAACCATTTTCTATTTTAATATATTTTAAAAATGCAATATTCCTGTGATGCAAAGCTGAATTTTCAGCATCATACAGTAGTGTATGAACATGTTGCTCATCTGTCTGTCTCTCTGTCAGAGCACTGGAGATCCTCAGCGATGACGTCCTCCTGGATCTAACAACTGCGTACAGGAAGACAGTAAGTTTTAAACCATCACTCTTACCGGGTCCATTTAAAGTTCTGCTCAGAGATGCTGACATCAAACTCCTCCATCAGATTCCAGCCATGCAGAGACGTCTCATTACACCATACGCCGACGCTCCTGATCTTACCGCCTATGAAGACAGAGAGTGGGATTCTGCTGTGGACTGTAAAAGCGGCTCTGAAGCGGATCACTCCAGGTGTGAATTCTGCCCTGCTGAAATGCTAATATAAATGTGAAGGACTATCCATCTGTAAGAGTTCTCACTGTGAACTCTTAACTTAGTGATAGCCTGCTGAAGAAGGCCAAAATGAGGGCTAAGAGGAAACCACGGCGCCGCTTTGACAGCTCTGGCGGATACAACCTGTCTGATGTCATACAGAGCTCCCCTACTGATGCCACCCACAGCCCACCCACCCCAGGTCAACTTACTCGCAAATAAAAGACACTAATTAGTTGTGTTTTCTAAGGCAAGCATCACTTTTACTATTGCTTATACTTGGGAATAGGGAATTATTCAGATCCCTCGGTGGGCTCTTTTGAGCTGGGTCAGTGAGCAACCACCCCAAAATACCCTCACAACAGATAAATACCACTCACACTTTCTTCAGAGAATAAATATTGATCATCTAAATTAGTGGTTCTCAACCAGGGCATCAACTAACTTCTAAAAGAGCCGCAGGATTAATTAAAATTACTTAAGTTATATTATGCTCCACTATTACCACTGATCTAAATATCGCTCTGCACACTGAAGATCATGTGATCACAAAGCAAATGTAAATGATTCGGTCATTTCTATCATTTCAGTAGTTTTCCTGAATAGCGATGCTCTTAATTTTGGACTGGATGTGGTTGACGCGGTTGTGTTACCCCAGGTTTGGGTCATTCGGTGAAGGCCAGTTCAGTGGAGTCTCTGCAGGAGCTCATCACGTCTGACTCAGAGGGCAGTTATATGGAAGTGGGCAGCCCTCGAGACCTGCAGTCCCCTGTCTTCCAGGACAGGCCTGATACGCAGGTAATGGCACAACCCTTTACTATGAACTCACAAAACTCCATAGTATAGACACATTTCATTATTTGATATAATAAAACAAAATGTTTCACGTGTGATAGAAAGCAATAATATTTAGGCAATGGCTATTTGCACCTAAGTGCAAATAGCTGTAGATGCTATTTACTAAATGAAAAATCGGTTGTTAAGTCTGACGTCACGCAACAGCGCTTCCGGGTCCTAACGCTCTATCTCATACCACAAGAAAAACAACAAACGGTGCTAATATACACACACAATGTGGTGTAATACTACAAAAAAAATGTATCATAACCTTTATCTCCATTCCAGATGGCCATACAGTGATTCATCTTTTATAAATCGTTAAAATATTAAAGTCTGTGACACTGAGCACAGAGACTGTTGTGTAGACTGTAAGTATCTAAAATGTTTAACTTTTTAAAATGTTTGATGTTTAATATGAATAAATAGCGCTCATAAACAGCTGTCGATGGCGTTCTCAAATGAAACGAGTTGAGGCTTGGACCCAGAAACGGCATTCCTTACGTCACGACTTAAGCGGATAGTGATATATTCTGTTTAAACCATATAAAAGTAGCAGTTCTTTGCAATATGTGTAAATAGTAATTACATGTAATTTATACTTTATTTTGACAGATACATACTAATTGCACCTCAGTATTGTTGTACATTAACAGGATACAAAAATAAGTGTAAATTATAATTATTTAAATTATTAAATGGATGCCGCCATAAAGGGACACTAAAAGCCCTCCCTACACCGACCCCCTAACCCTACCCAATACATGCTTTTATTATTATTAAACATTTTGTTTGGCACTTTATTTCCACTTTTAGAACATTTTCTTTTTCAATTTTTATTGAAAGTAAATGCCTTTCCGATGTGATTTGTGATGAGAAAAGAGAGAAGAGCAAGCTCTGCAAAAGGCAGATTCAAACTTGTGTTGATCGCGTCAAAACAATTCCTCGCATTCACTACACGCACATTACCAGTCACTCATTACATGCTTTTGGGATGCTTAACAACAGCACCTTCAGTCATAGACTGATTGCACCAAAATGCAAGTCTGAGCGTAGCAGGAAGTCCTTTCTATTGACTGCTATTAGATTGTTTAATGTGCTATGAACATGATAGGATTTATTATTGGAATTGCATATATAGGGTTTTACATGTATGTTACTACTCATTTCTTATCTTATTCATGTCAATTTTAGTGTAGATTGTAAAAGACTTGAGAGTGGTGCTGTTTTTGTGTGTGTTGAAGCTGCCATGACAATGTAATTTCCTGTAACGGATGAATAAAGTATCAACAACAACAATGATCCATTAGCCATTTGCTTTACTGATTGCACCACTGAAGACGTTAAATCAAGTTTTTTTTAAATGTTGTTTGGCACAACCATCCATTGTTAGGTGGAGTTAGTGCGAAAAGCGCTTTCCAACAAGGCACACTATTTGCACTTGGTGTGAATAGACACTATAGACGTAATATTTATTGGGTAATATTTAACCCAAAATGAGCATGTTGCATTCTGTTGAGTTTCATAAAGCATGATAAAATGACTGTGAAAGTACCAAAATTGAAGTCGTTTTTCTCCTGAATATTTTCCCTCCTATGAGAACTCGTATATCATTAGACTCGATGGCTGAAATATTAGCCCCTTTCACACAGCAATACCGGTAAATTACTGTAAAATTACCAGAATGACTTTACAGGTAAATGCACAAATATGCTGTTCACACAAGCAACGGCATTCTGGCTTTTTACCGTAAGAGACCGCTCGCACATCAGCAGGAAAATACCGGTAAATTCTGTGACGTCAGTCATCGGAAATTATCTTTTAAACGCTGCACTGTCGTCATCATCCATCCACATGAGAAGCACTTTAGTTTCACTATCTGTTCAGTTTGACAACATATTTTGACATCTGAGTGACAGGCATAAGAGGGATGATCAAACAGAATGTATGTTTGCTCTTAAAAACACGACATGCGTGTAATATTATCCAACTGCAGAGCCGCAGCGCTGCTGAATGGAAAAGAAGTCTGGGTCTCGAGCGTAACATGTTGAAAAAGCTGCAAGACGTGGTGCCACGGTCAAAGATGATCATTTAGCTCATATTTAAATAGACTATTAAAAAACGTTCATCACGAGTGATCACGTCATCTCCATAAGAACTTAAGATTGGCCCAAAGCAGACTTCTTTCATCAGCACATTCTGACTTCATATGTGCTCAATCTGCGTCCACACAGAGCACATTACTGGTAATTTACTGGTAATGTTACAACTTCCCTTGCTGGTAAATTGCCGTAAACAATTTACCGCTATTTTTGAAAAAGTCCTGTTCACACATGATCTGTTACTGGTAATTTACCAGTAAAGAAAACTCCATTTTTTTTTTTTAAAGAATTTTTTTTATTTTTTTATTTTTTGCAGGAGGAGAGGCGTGGACCAGTGGGACTAAAGACACCTCCTGGCTGCCCTGTTTTGAAAAATGGCCCCGTGCCCACTAAATCTTCCACCCCTGAACCCATCCCGACAGTCAAAGCATGGTGATTTTAAATCTCCATCACCGCAAGCAGTTGATATTCTTCATTGGTATTGCTGTAATTCTGAATGTGTGTTCAGTCTCTCTAGACCAGCTCCTGTCCTGGACCTCAGGGCCATCATGGAGATGGAGGCCAACTCACTGAACCTGGGTGCCACAGCCAAAGGTCCCAGCTCGTAAGTCATGGTAGTTCACGGAGCACAGTGAAATAAGTGATTATTCAAACACATCAGTAAAAGAAAAAAAAAAGGGATTTTGTTACAGTTGTCACTCCAGTTTGAAACGAATCAGTGGTGTGCAGAATATCCTCTGATACTCAATAAACATGCTCGCTAAACATGAAGTCTTGAACTTATTTCCCAAATTTTTATAAACAACAGATCAAGCAGCAGTAAAGTCATGGCCATTCCCAGTAAAATGTCTCAGAAGCAGAGGAAGATGATGGCTCTGGCCTCCAGAGAGGGCAGCACGGAGAGCATGTCTGCTAAATCACCACCATCTGTTACTCCAGTTAAACCTGTGAAGACCTGGTGAGAGTCTGATCACTTTCTGCTTTCCTTATGTCATTATGTCTCAGATATGGGCTTTACGGTAGGTTGACAATATGTTCTCTTCTTTTTTTTTTTTTTTTTTTTTTTGGATCTTCAAGAGCCTGGGCAGGGATTTCTAAATTTGGCTTTATACAGTACAGATTGTTTCAAAGCATCCTCACAATAAAAAAAAAATAATAAAGGAAAATAACAAAAATGTAAACTTCATCAATCATGAAACAAATTCGATTCAGCTGTAAGAAGCTCTCCAGAAGGCAACAGTGTCATTATTCAGTTCAAGTTTTGTTCTCATTTGATGGTATCAGTGCAGCTAAATAAATAATATGACTGAATAATTGTCTTCTAAACCCTGTACACAGTTTTGCATTGCTTTGACCATTTGCAGATATTTCGATTTAATGGACGAAATAAGCTTATGCAATATATATATATATATATATATATCTCAACAGAAAGACATTGTATGGAAACAGTGATTGTCTAATGATGTTTATCCGACCATTGTTGTCAGTTCATCAGTTCCTCACTCACCCAAACCTTACATCATTGTGTTGGCAGGTCGACAGCAGTTCAGTCCCCGCCCTCTTCCCGTTCCTTCCGGGATCTTTTAGTAGAGGAGGAACTGCGAGGAAAACCCTCTCCAGTTTCCCCAGTAAAGGCCAGGAGTCCAGTGGCTACTGCAGGACCGCCGATGTGTGCCAAAAGAGTGACCTTTAAATGTGCCGAGAGCAGCAACCTGGATAAACCAGTGGGGTGAGGCACATCTCATTCAATGCACAATATACATTCACTAAATGTTTGATGCACATGATACACTAAACTAGAAACAGTTTCACAAAGTCCAAGGATGCTTTCACACTGGCAGTTTGGTTTGAAACGGGGGATGCTTCGCATGAAAAATGGTTTAAGTGAAAGCTGTCAGTGCACCATGGTACCGAACCCAAGACTACCTGTTGGAGGTGGTCTGAGTTCAGATGCATTGGAACTGTGGCGTGATTCGCATGAAAGCAATTCAGACTCGAGTGTGCACTTGTTCAGGAAGTAAAGTAACCTGCGCATGCATTTTATCTGATGAAGATGTCATTAGTTGACGGTGGTGATTTATTTGGGATAGCGAGAGTGAGCATGCAGTCAGTGCAATTAAAGTGACTCGCAATCAGTTGTCTCCTCAAAAGAGTGTGTTTGCCAGCAGCAGAAAGCCTGCTTTAATGCACATACAGTAGACGCAAGGGTAGTTTTTATATTAAGGGTCGTTTATATTTTTAATATTCACATCACCTGAATTGCTTGAGCACTATTGTTAGAATGGCTGATGGCGCACTGTTGAAATAATCAGTGCTTATTTGCTTTAGATGGATTAAAATTCTGAGAAAAAGCTACATTTCTTCTTTTCTAGACACTCGTTAGGTTTTGGATCCGACCTTGTGTGTGTGAGAGCAGGTATTATTCTGATTCTTGTTGATTTGTATGTTCCATTAGATGGCGCTGTAATGCTTCTATATAACAAGGTCTGTGAGTGAACGGTCTCATGTGACTGAGCTGCTGTAGTCAGTGGCGACTGAAGAAGCCTCATGTTACAGTGCATCTATTGACATTTACTGCTGTGATTCTTGGCTAATGTGATTTCCTTTGTGCTGTTTTCTCAAAGGAGTAATGGGATCTTCTTGGTCCTTCAGCAGGTGAATTGAATGATTAAATACAGATTAAAGTGATCTCCTTCAAACAATGCATAAATTAATAGCTATGAAAACATTAAATGTTTAAATGCATAAAAATGGCATGATACATTGTTTGGGGTCTGTAAGATTTAGTTTTTTTTCCCCAACTGAGGGGGAATGTGTTCTGGAAATCTGGAAATCACTGAAATGGAAACAAGAGTGGCCGTATCTTGGCACTAGTTGCTTTGTCGTGGTGGCGTCTGGTTTGTACACTGTGCTTATTATGCAAACCCAGTGTCGTCTGAAGTTCAGATGATTCAGACTGTTATTTTGTTATTTGACCCTCCTAATGCATAAAGGGCACCTATTATGCCCCTTTTTACAAGATGTAATATAAGTCTCAGGTGTCCCCAGAGTGTGTCTGTGAAGTTTCAGATCAAAATTCCTGACAGATCATTTAATATACCATTTTGAAAATGCCAATTTTGGGGTTTGAAAAAAATGAGCTGTTTTGTGTGTCTCCTTTAAATGCAAATGAGCTGCTGCTCCCCACCCCAGAGGGCGGAGCCTTCACTGCTGTGAACGAGAATGAAAACTGAAACATGATATGTTTTGATTTATCATCTCTGTCGCAGACATGCTCATGTGACATTGCAGTTCTTCATCATCATGAAATATTATCATCTGCATTATCACTCATTATGAACTTGAGCGCACACACCAAGCGCATGCGCACAGAGAGCTGGATGTCTGTGAGTAGGCCATTAAACTAGACTAATTCTCTTTCATGTGTTATTGCGATTAAACTGTCAAATGCACACAAGGTTATGTCAGAAACACACAAAGGTCACATAAAAACAGTTGGTTATGTCTGTGCACGTAAGCAGCCAGTACAGAAATCCCATGTGTATATTAGATCTGTGGAATATACAGTACCTACTGCTATATCTGCTGTTGATATGAATCAAACAACAGAAGAAAATCAGAAAATCACTCACTGCTCTTGACTGAATAACTTTAGTAGAACACATTTCTTACTTGAATGCTGCTGTTAAATGCTCTGGTGAGGAGATAAACATGGCCGACTGTGTACAGCTCTCTGAGGGCGTGGTCTATGCTAATACAGCACTGTCCATCAACACTCGTGGGTAGGATTTTTTTTTGCCAGGATCATTTTGCCAGGAATCTGCAAACGGCTTGTTCTGAGACTGATTTATGGGGATTAAAAAAGAGTGGGTGGATTTTTACCATGTTATAAGGTGGTTGTGTACACACACTGCCAACACACATTTATGTTCAAACACCATGTAAAACTGAATTTTGCATAATAGGTGCCCTTTAAAAATTGTATACACCTTTTACATTTCCGGGTCTACTTGGACCCGTTGGAACGCAAGCTTCTAAAACAGTCATAACTTAATATTTTTCAACAAAAACCACATTGTATCTAATCAGGAACTTCTCATTAATGAGTGAATGTTTTGCATGGCACCATGTTTTTACCATGCTATTACTTCATTTACCCCCTTTTTATTAAAGGCACAATATGTAAGATTTTTGGATTGAAATATCCAAAAACCACTGGAACAGTGTTATATATTTTGTTGACTTGTGTACTTACATTATCCCAAATGTCTCCAAGAATGTTTAAATCCAGAGAAATAAGTGATCGCTGACCTCTAGGGGTTAAATCTGGTTTTCTTGATTTACCGCGAGTACCTTGTTTTTACCATGCCTAATATTGATCTAGCTCACTGCAGTGTGAACAAGTGTCTCATAGCAGCCGCCGAGCGAACGCAGAGTAGCATTATAACAACATAACTTTAACACACTCAGATGTGTGTGATATGATAAAACAGTGCTGCGTTACCACACATACACATGAGCGGAAGCGCTCGTCTGCTGCAGAATAAAAGCTCCATGAAATCAAGAGTTATGCCTTTTGTTTTGAATGAGTGACCTCTAGTGGCGGAAAATTACATATTGTGGCTTTAAATAAATTTTTAAAAAAAAATATTATTTGAAATTTCACTTCTTTTTTTTTTAATTACAGCCAAAAACCCTGTGATGAAAGAAAAGAGAATTTTTTTTTTTTTTTTTTTTTATTATGAATATATCATTAGATGAAATTTATAAGAACATATAATATGAGAAGTTTCAGTGTGAACTCCATTGACTTCAATGGAATTAATTAAATTCATATGAAACTTTTAACTCATGACGACTCAGAACAGTCTAAATCAGAGGTCTTCAGCCTTGCTCCTGGGGACCCACTGTCCTGCAAAGTTTATTTCCAACCTGCTTCAGCACACCTGCCCTGTGTATTTTCAACAAGTGATCCTGAAGATCTTGATTAGCGTCACCTGTCTTTAATTGGGGTTGGAGCTAAACTCTGCAGGACAGTGGGTCCCCAGGAGCAGGGTTGAAGACCTCTGGTCTAAATTTATGAGAACTACATATTCTTTACATTTTCTAATAAAACAACACAATACAACATCAATATGACTTGCCTCTTTTTACATGCATGCATAAACTTTTACTTGCAAATCTTTTATCCTTTTTTTTTTTTTTTAATTTAGACTATTTGGTCTGTGTGAGCTTTTTCTCTACAAACACATTACAGCATTATTATTTTATATATTAATTGTATTTTCTGTTTCTTTATTTATATAGCACTGTATAATTACAACTTGAGTTATTTTAATTTCAGAATTGTGTGCGTGTCAGTGTAGGAAAAACGCTACATTTATTAAGTAATTTGTGACAAATCTAATAGTTGTTGTTGTTGTTGTTGTTGTTGTTGTTGTTGAACCGCATAATTTCATGTGTAAAGCCACAGTTAATTTTCAAGTCAAAACGGACCTGAACCAAGCCTGTAGCACTCCTCTCAGAAACTAGCCTCCGTGCCTCGATTGCCCTGCGGTGGCTGGTCCCAGTATAGCTCATAATCCCCGCCCCTCCGTGTTTTCTAATGGACGCGAGACAATCAAATTACACTTGTAATTTGAAACCACAAAAAGGTTTTCCCAAAGTTGGTTTCTGTCATTGTAGGCAGTTTTTATCATGACGATTTCATTTCAAGTGTTTGTTTTTTTAAGTAAGTTTAGTTTTAGTTAGTTATTTGATGCTATAAAAACGGGGGGTGTGACGTCATGATTGATAGCTGAGATGAGGCACTAACGGACTATTTTTGGGAGGAGATTGGAGCTTTAGCTTTAATTTCTACATTTCCATAACTGTTTATTTCACACCGACATAATGAATTGTTCTGCATCTGCGAGAGTGTGGGCGGGATTTTGATGTCACGCCTTTACTTCCAGATCTGTACCGCGCAGACTCCGGTCCCGAGATCTGTACCGCGCAGACTCCGGTCCCGAGATCTGTACGCGCAGCGGTCCCAGATCTACCGCGCGGTCCCGAGATCTGTACCGCGCAGACTCCGGTCCCGAGATCTGTACCGCGCAGACTCCGGTCCCGAGATCTGTACCGCGCAGACTCCGGTCCCGAGATCTGCGCAAGATGGCAGCGCCATATTCGGACCTCTGGAGGCTTCAATTACTTGTGGAAGAGAATGAAGTCTCGTCGTCCATATTTTTTTACGGTTTATGACGTGAACGCAAAATGTGTAACTATTTACATTTATTCATTTAGCAGACGCAACTTTTTTTTATCCAAAGCAACTTACAACTGAGGAACACAGGAAGCGATCCGTCATGAAGAGGTGAAAAATCACAAAAAGTGCCTGAAATACTACGTTTTGGACATTTGTTTAGAGTAGCATTGCGAGGACGAACCTAGCTGGATGGTGCAATCGTGTTGTAATGTCAGATTGGCAGGGAAGATGAGAAGCTCAGTCGTTGCCAGGTTGAGCTGCAGGTGATGTTCTTTCATCCATGCCGAGATGTCCGCCAGACAGCTACAGTGAGATCATGTATTTAGTTTAAATGGTTACATCGCTTACATTTTGTTTTCAAACATCTGGAGACAAATAGTGTATTTTGGCAGTCTTAACAAATGTTATCTTTTGTTTTGTTTGTTTTTTAAGCCATAGTTTTTTAGTACAGTTATGTAGCTCTTCTGGGTCAAAACGGACCTGAATGCAACAGGAGGGGAGTGGACGTCTGTCTATATGTGGCTCTTGTGTTTTCTGGACTGCTCTGCTCTCCAGGACGTCTAACGGGACATTTCCTCCTTCAGCAAGTGTCAGCACTGATCTGACCTGAGCCTGCAGATGTGTGACTGTGGCCAGGCGTCTCTCTGTCTCTCGCTCACATCAGCTGCCCGCTGGGCTCGTGTTTATGACTCCAGCGCTCGAGCAGAGGTCTGAATATTTATAAGCAGCGCTTCACTGCCCGTCTGTGATTGTAATCTATATTGATAAGGGCAAACTTTGTCACAAACACTCTCATCCCTGGGGCTCGACGTCATCTGTGTTCACGAGCTTGCGATGAGAAGGTAGTGGCCGGCTGGACAGGCTGTAGGAAATCAGTGTGTCGCTGTTCTCAGGTGGAAAGTGATTGTTTTACCTTTGTTTTTGTGTTGTGTAAGTTACAAAAGTAAATGATTACTTCCTGCTAATTACATCTTTAAAAGTGTAATAATTACTGTACTAATTACTCTCTCTAAAAAGTATTGGATTACTTTCTAAAGCCAAACAGTTACAAAGATGCAATACAAGGTCAGACATGAAACTGCTTTTTAAATTCCTTTCAAATTAATAATATAAAGTTGCATAAATGATTCTCAAACTGACGTAAAAGTATTTAAATTGAGATGCATTAGAGCCATACATTTTATCATTTAGATGTAAAGTTTTAATGTGAAATCCACTATTGTTTTATATAGAGTTGTTCTATAGTCTATACAGCATTTAATTCAATTATAGAAAAGAGTAAGGAAAAGTAAATCAATTAGTTAAATTTTAGAATTTTTTTTTTTTTACATTTTTCAAATTTTTCCGTGTGTGTTAGGGGTGTGTGATATTGACCAAAAAAATATATATCTCGTTATTTTTTGGTATTTTCTCGATAACGATAATTAGACAATATTTTGCAGAGTGTGTTATTGTGCTGGTACTTTGGCAGGTTTAGGACTGCCATGGTCAGCTGACTCCTAAAGTTCATGATATTCTTCTGTGTGGTGCTCAGTTCACAGAAGTGACAGAAATCATCTTTTTTTATCTTGATTTAATATTTTTTTGTCAATTTCATAAATTTAATAAAAATGTATTATAATAAGACACAATAGGGCTGTTACCAATCAAATTAAATGAGTATCAACAAAATGAATCTTTGCAATGCAGAGGAAACGCAGAAGCTGCATCTGAAGTGGCGTTTAGATCATTTACACAGCTCAGAAGTGACACACTAATAACCTGCAGTTATGCATAATGTTTTGATGTTATGCATAAAATGTTGAATAATATTGATATTTGAAATTTAAAACATGAAGATACTTTAACTGTGAGTTTAAAACCGCCAGTAGGTGGCAGCAAGTCACGTTTAATGAGTGAGTCATTGAGATTCAACCGATTCATTCAAGGAACGAAGCATTCGACTATCTTAATCTAATCATTTGATTCGTTCATTCAGTATGAAAACACCGCTGTGTTTCGCTCAGAGATGCAGATACAGTGCTGTGTCTTTTGTTCTGAACTATTTCGGTGGCGAAAAACAGGCAATATGGAAGTCTAAACTGTAAGTCACTTAAAATGAACTTCTTGTGTAGTAAACTTGCATAAAATCAATATCACATTTGAAAAACTGCAATCTTTGTGTGATATCTTATTAACTATATTATATGATATAAATATAGAGTAATGTTGGAAGCGTTAGCTAGATGTAAACAAAGCATAGCAAACCGTACGGGGCTTATGCTCATTTACAATCTATCGCCAAAGGTGCTTACTCCTTGCTTATTTGAGGGAAACGGAGGAGAAAAAACGGCGCATAAGGCAAGAGAATCATTTTACATTATTTGTATATCCGTAGGGGCTGCCATTGTTGTTTCGCCGGTTATGTGACGTCAGAGCGCTAACTGGGAGTGCATCGATCGATCTAGCACAAGTTCACGGGTGGGAAGTCACGGATTTAACTACTGTTCCAGTGCACTTTCACGGATAGAAGGTTGGAAAAACACGGGTTACGGGTTGCCTGGAACGCAGCATTAATCACTACTGTAATGCGCACCCGCACTAGTCTAATCAACAAAACTACATCACGTAGTGTATGCGTGCACCCTCTGGGTGTGTGTGAGGGATATACTCCATAATGTCAGATCACACATCGCTAAAACAACAATCACATGCAGATATCGCAGATGATATATATCGCACACCCCTAGTGTGTGTATATGTATTCAGTTGAAGCAAGCAGAGAAAGTTACTCAACATTTTGCATTGACCCTCGTTCCCTCTCTTCCCATCAGGCCTTGGGTGCTGAGAGCAGTTGGGAGCCCTCCGTCCACTTCTACATTTGCCTCCATTGTGGAGGAGGAGAGAAAACAGGAAGCCGCACTCATCCGCAGCCGTGAGAAGCCGCTAGCACTCATACAGGTAACCAGATTCTGCGTTGTGTGCGTGACATGACGCTGACAAACTTTTATCTGACAAATTAGTCTAGTGTTAACGGTTGACTTGACTCTTTCCCCACCATCGACGGAAATGTACGTCATTTATTAGTTCATTGATGGAAATTTCCAGCTTTTCTGTAGGAAGACAACATGATATAAGTGGTTAAAAAACCAAGCTACTACTACAGACATTTTCTGCTTTCAATTTTATTTTTTTATTTTTAATATTTTATGTTGTAATAATTTTCAGTTACTCTCCAAATGAATGTAGAGACAACTAAAGACATAATAATAGCATCTTTTTATGAATGAAGGCCAGTATCACTGATACTAATGTCTCCATGAAATTATTATTATTTTACATTAATAATAGACATTCAGCATTAAAGTATAACTGAAAGCTATCAATTTCAACATTTATTAGGCTGCATTAATTGCATTAAATATTTTTAATGTGTTGAACTGGAAAAATTAATTGCATGCATTAACATGCTTATTTTGACCGCACTAAACTAAATCTAAATTTTAGTTAAAATGTATAAATTTGACACTGTTGAGTGACGTAAAGACTTTACATTGTTACAAAAACTATTTTTCAAATAAATGCTGTTCTTTTGAGTCCTGAGAAACATGCGTTGCGGTTTCTACAAAAATATGAAGCAGCTCAACTGTTTTCAACATTGATAATAATCATAAATGTGTCTTGAGCAGCAACTCATCATATCAGAATGATTTCTGGAGGATCATGTGACTCTGAAGACTGGAGGAATGATGCTGTAAATTCAGCTCTGATCACAGGAATACATTACACTTTCACATTATGACTGTTTTTACTGTGTTTTTGATCAAATAAATGTAGACTTCATTCAGAAACATAAAAAGAAATCTAATCACCTCAATCATTTAAAAGTTTGTAACTTTTTCTAAGAACTTTGCAAATGTTTATTACACTAGATTTTTAAAATATTTTCTGTTATATTCTGTTCTTTTACTTTAGATTGAAGAACGAGCCATTCAGGACCTGCTACTCCATTACCATGCCGTTAATAACCCAGAGGAGCTGATATTGGTGGAAAGATCACCACAAGGTCCAATCGCCACCCCCATCTGGAACAAACGCTGACACAGCGTTACCATGGCACCCATGACAACACGCTCTCAAGTTTTTGGGCAGTATTAAGGTGCATCACCAGCCATGTTCTGTTTTACAATGCACACTTGTTTTCTTAGACTGCTTGCTTTTTCCTCCTGTCTGCTTTTTTTCATTCATTTAGCTGTTTTCTCATAAGTAAAGACTGGAATGTGAAGTGTAATCTATTGTTCTTAGCTCTCAAGAGTCGCCACATGTGCCAAAGGATGTTTGTGTCTCCTCTTATTATTTTTTTTTGTATGATCCTGTGGTGCAGTGATCTACATCTCACAGGTGTGTGTGTGTGTTCCTTATGGAGGCCAGGAACACGCACATAAAACTCACCCATTGTGACAAGATGAAGAAAATCCAATCAGCCGTGAAAAGCAATAAAGACTTTATTAGGTTGCTCACAAGGGCTGTTTAAAGCGGCTGGTTTAAAAGAAACTTGTGCACAGCGAAAGGAGCTGAGATCTACAAATATGCATTTTATATTTAGTTTCCTCATGCAATCCACATAAATAACATTCTCATTTGAGGCTGGCTGTAATAGTTTTTTTTTTTTTTTTTTTTTACGTTTAAGTCATATCAGAATATGATTGGTACTATAGTTAAAAAAAAAAAAAAAAAAAAAAAGAACGTTTGTTCTTTGTCATTTTTTTGCTTAATGTTAAATGAAGATATTTGCAGTGGCATGCAATAAAGAGCTGAATGTGAGCATCAGTGATTGGTGTTTTGTCTTCATGCATCTCTTAAGGGATAGTTCACCCAGAAATGAACATTCACCCTCATGTTGTGATCATTCTCCAGATCTCCATTGGTACTGTAGGTCTAACACAGAGCCTTGCAATCGTTGCATATTAATCTGGGAGAGGAGCAAGTATCTTAACATAACGCATTACTACATGTGCTTACTATAGCAATAATAACAGTAAATAATGCATGCTTACAAGTAATGGTTACACTTTATTTTAAGGTGTCTTTGTTACACTGTAATTATACATTTTAAGTACTGAGTAATATGCAGAGTAACTACATGTGCTTACTATAAGGTTAGGATTTGGTTTTAGGTTTAGTTGCATGTCATTTTGTCATTTATTATTATTACTATAGTAACAACAGTGTTTATTTTAAGGGTGCAGAATAATGCATTAGTTAATGATTAACTTGTTCACAATTAAGCATTCGTTAAGCACAAATACACTAGTAATTAATGATTAACTTCATTTTCAGGGTCCAGAATTATGCATTAGTTAAGCATAAATAAACTAGTAATTTACTTGTTCATAATTAAGCATTAGTTAAGCATGGACACAATAGTAATTAACTTGTATAGTAAGGGCATATTAGCCATTGTTTGCAAATTATTAAACATTTGTAACAAACAAAAACAACCTAGTAATTAATGAATTAACTGAATGTGCAGTAAATGCCTTTTAGCCATTAATTACAACTTAAGCCATATATTATTTTTGTGTAGTAATGTAATTATATTTCTGTGCCGTTCTGTTAACTGAACAATAAGCTATTAATTGTTTAATTACTGCTGATTTTGCTGTTATAAATTGCTAAAATAGTGTAATAAAGACAATTTGACCCCTATTCTAAAGTGAAAGTTTTATCCTCATTAATTATGGCACTTATTGAGTGATATTTAAGTTTATTGACCAAAATAATCCACTAATTAAGCCTAACTACTGTTAATACAGTACTAATAAAGGCAATTTGACCACTGGAAGTCCAAGAAACAAACAAAGCTGGTTCAAATGTTCTGGTCTTGGTGCCTTAAAACAGCGTTTGAACAGCATTCAGATTTGCCAGGTGAGTATCGTCGTCATGGCCATTGACTGTAATATCATCAATAGCTCCGTATGCCTGGGATACCTTGCAAAACTTGATCCATGGCTCTTTGCCACACCACTGGCGCTGATTACACCCCAAAAACAAGTCTGTTGTAGCGGAAGAGACCCTTATGCGTGTTTATTGTCAGGTACTTTTTCGAAGATTCTTCCATCTCCATTTGTAAGTACGCCTGGGCAAGATCAATTTTGGAAAAACGCTGCCCACCTGATAGTGACGCAAAGACCACCTCAATGCGAGGCAATGGATACTGGTCCGCCTGCAAGACTGGGTTAATTGTTACCTTAAAGTCTTCACAAATTCTTACAAGTCAGGCTTACTTTAGACAGGATTCCTTGGTCTTCTAGTCATTTTAGCACAGCCTTCACTTGGCCGTACTGAATATGTTTTGGGCACATTATTGCGTGACTGATCATAATGCATAGCATAAACAGCGCATCAGTTTATGCTATGCATTATGAAATTTTGGGTGCACACCATTCTCAATAGTAAGCCTAGCGTTAACGTGTTTCAGTGTTCCAAAGCTATCTTGAAAAACTGTGGATTGCGTTAGCACATGCTCTAGTTTGTCCTGCGCAGAGCACATGGTTACCTTGGGGGTAGCTTGCATGACTTTCATTGACTGCCAGTTGAGCTGAATGCCCCTAAGCCATTCACGTCCAAATAAGAGTACGTCACCTTTTTTCAGCACATAAAGATCCAAAACGCACCTCTTGTTTTAACATTGCGCTCTGACTATTAGTTTTCCCATGGGTGCAATTTTCTCACCTGTGTAGGTCTTAAGCATTACTGAAGTGCACTTTGGTTAAAGTTTGTCGAAATGGTCTGTAATTCTTGTATGATATTATTGACAGCGCTGATCCTGTGTCAAGTTCCATCTTCGATTTTACCCCTTCAATGGCAGGAGTTCGCACATGTAAAATTGAGTTTTTGAGAAGTCATGTAGGCCTATAAGTCACATTTTATTACATTCTGAAATAATACCGTTAAATCAAGCAAAATTTTATAATGTACAAACATTAACACTAAACATAGCTATAGGCTATTTTAGTTCCCCTCACCTCATTTTAGTACCTCTCTCATTCGGCATGAATCAAAATGTTTCCATATTCGTCATGTATGGACATGGGCTTAAATTTCATCTAACAGTATTCATAGTTTTCACGCTTATAGGAATCCCACCTGGAGGTCAAAACAAGGTCATTGGAGACCCCCGTCTTTTCCTGTTGTATTGAGGAAAGTGGTGACAACAGATGCATCTCTCACGGCACATGTTTCAGGAATAATGAACAGGGGAGCAGATTTACTGTCCAGAGGGAATCCTCTGTATGGGTAGTGGAGACTCCACCCCCAAGTGATGCTCATGGCAGAGATTCGGCCAGCCAGCCGTAGATATCTTCGCAATGCGCGAAGACGTGCAATGTCCCCTGTTCTTCTCTCTGGTCCGCAACGATGCACCATTGGGTGTGGATGCTCTAGGCCACGAGTGGCCAGATGAGTTGCTTTATGCGTTCCCTCCGTTGAGCCTGATCGAGCCGACACTACGGAGGGTTCGGGAACGCAAACACGTAATGATTCTGATCGCGCCATACTGGCCGGGGAGACTGTGGGTTGCGGAGTTTGCGCAACTGCTCTACGACCAGCCATGGCCGTTACCAGCTCTACTAGAGGCATGGCTACTTCCTGGGCTGTTTAGAGGCATCTCTATTCAAGAAATTTGCGTGGCAGCTTCTCCGCACACTTTTGCTTGTTTCTATAGACTGGATGTGACAGAACCCTCTCTAGCCCACTCAGTCCTGGGAGTGAGTATTTAGGGTATAATCCAGTTTATTAATGGGCAAATTCCTATTTTTTGTTTTTTTGTTTTCACCTCCGTCGGGAGCTAAGATTCATATAATTACACAGCCTTTCTTAATCTGCTTCATCAGCATATCGGCAATACGGGAGTTGTCTGTATCTCATAGTGAGATACCGAACGAATGTTAGAAAGAGAACGTTAGGTTACTGACGTAACCCTAGTTCTCTGATAACATGAAGTGAGATATCTCACAACATTGCCCTCCTTGCCTGTCCTGCACGGAGAAGAGATATTGGTGCTTCTGCGATCGGTCACGCCCTGAGGCATTCCCATAGTGAGATACCTCACTTCATGTTATCAGAGAACCGGGGTTAATATAATGAGTAATATAATGGTTTGTAGTCAGTATTAATGCAGTAAGACAGTGGTATTAAAATACCAAATTTAATATACACCTTATTGATGTTGCATACTTTGTACTTTGCACAAAAATACAGTAAATGCAAACATTAGAGTAACTAAAAAGGACATTAAATTTCTTAAACTTGTCCTTAAAAGACTACTAGCATAATTATATCCTTCAATGGCAAAATAATGTTAGAAGAAAACTAAACCTTGTCAAAAACTAAGCAAAGAAAAAACTAAGCAACTCATTGCTTAAAATGTAATAAAAGTATGAAATTGTTTTCTTTTTTTATTTTGACTTAGTGTTTGACCTGCCTTCAAATTTTAAGTTTAGTCAACTTGAAATGTTAAGGCAGCATGAACACTGACTTTTAATTTGTAAGTACAACATTTTTTACAGTTATGAGAGCCTGCTGAATGTAAGGAAAGAGTACTGGTCGCTGCGAAATAAAAGTTTGTTTTAATAGTCATGACAGTTTCATATTGTGTCCTACCCAACCAATGTACAAGATTTGCTACATTAACGTCCACAGTCATCTTGTTTTGGTGGTGGCACATTATCAGTGAAGTAGTCATTAATAAGTTGACCAAAATGTTCTGTCAATTGCTTTGACAAAATACGCAGACTGCGGTGCATTTAAAGGGGGGTCTAATGCTATTTAATGCATTCGGACTTATTTACACTGTTATAGAGTTGATTCTCATGCTAAACATGGCCATAGTTTCAAAAAACAAGTTGGACGTATGACAGAGTATTTCTGTGCCAAATACACTCCTTCAGGATTCAAACAAGTTTCGGAAAGTTTTTGAGACTATGGCCCTGTATGATGTCATAAAGGGAGGAATTCCTTGTATGGACACTTCTCCCAGATAAGCACGTACACACACACACACACGCACACACACATCACCCAGAGCGAGAGCAAGAGCGTGCCCATTAACGAGCTTCGTTCGGTTACGGGAGCCGTCAGCAGCGCTGTCATTTTGTTTTTAGACCACGAAATCAACAATGTCACTAAAGAAGTGTGTTTCTGGTGTGAGGGAAAGATAACCTTGTTCAGCTTCTCAAATAACCCAGCGTTAAGGAAACTGTGGATGCAGTTTGTTTTTCCGGAGCAGCAACGAGTTCTGCAAGTGTGTTTGTTTGATCCTGGTCATGAGTGGAAACCACAGGCGCCGAGTGAAACTGCATCAAGTGTGTGTGTTTTGTTGGCAATCGGTGTGTAAGTGCATATAAAGGGAAACAACACGAACATATAGTGAATCGAAAGATATCCAGGGATAATGCCATGATGTATTGTGTGTGTGTGTGTGTGTGTGTGTGTGTGTGTGTGTGCGCGCGCACTCGTGGCTCTTTAGCTCCGCCCACTGTATGACTCCAAGAGCTCAGCTGTTTTTGGAAAGAATCAGCATATCTGTCTTTTATAAATATGATAAAACTAAAGACTCTTGGGAGATATGAAGGATGCAACACTACTCTACAGGTACTCAAGATGAGATGGCAGAAACTGTGTGTGTTATGTACCCTTTAAAGCAGGGGTGCCCAATCCTGTTCCTGGGTTCAGATCAAACCCTGATTATACAGGGTAATTATCAAGTGCTCCTAAAGATCTCAATTACCTAGTTCAGTTGTGTATGATCAGGATTGGAGCTGCACTTTAGAGGAATGTAGACCTCCAGGAACATGACTGGGCACCCTTGAGCTAAAGCATTAGCCTGTGTAGCGGTGTTGAACGCTGTTAATCTGGCCACACATCCATGCAGGAAAAAAATCATGAAAATTCTTTTTAATAAACTTGTTAAACCCCAAAACCCTATTGGGGACAAATGTGAGCAAAATTATTTTGATTTATTTTTTTAAAATACTTCCCTTGATCTGAGCGGTACAAGACTTGGCTACTTTTCCTAAGTTTGCCACCTGAACACACACACACACACAAAAACAAAAACAAACAAACAATGAGCCTATGACAGAGCTGGGATTTTTTTTTTTTTTTTCAAATAAAAACTCACTCGCACATACAAAAATAATCCAATCAATGGTAACAACCAATGAAATGATCCAATCAACCACCTGGCTCATCTCTCTCTCTCTCTCTCTCTCTCTCTCTCTCTCTCTCTCTCTCTCTCTCTCTCTCTCTCTCTCACACACACACACACACACACACACACACACACACACACACACACACACACACACACACACACACACAAAAAAACACAAGCAATGCATTTAATGAGCCTATGAGCTTGCTACTGCAAGGTTTGTTGATACTTCGAAACAAAATGTGTATGCAGCATATGCTACCCAAACCTGCAGTGGCAGTTATTTTATCAGTTCACTGCAGCAGCACAATGCGTAAGATCACCTTTAGGTTTTAACTGTCGGAACTTAGTGGAATTATATTTTTAATGAAGTTAAAGAAATATTAAATATAACATAAAAATAAACATAATTACATAAAAAATGTGGTACTTTTAGAGGTAAATAAATAAAAAAATATCCCCAAAATAAAAAATTAAAAACACCATAAATGGATAGTATAAATGTTATCGAAGACAGTGATATAACATTTATAATAAATAAAAAAATTGGATCACACCTGAGACATCTGTGCCAACATTTGTCCACGAATGAACAATTAAGGGCTGTTATGTGAATAGGGCATGAGGGCTACATGGGTAGCTTTTTGTCTTTGGTATATTTCTCTCTGAATTCATTGAATTCCTCTGCTTGTTTTCGGGCCTCATCTTCATATTTCTTCTTCATTTCTTTCAATCTGTTTTTATACTCATTTCTTTTCGTTCTCGCTCCTCCTGTTCTCGTCTGGTTTTATCTTCTCTCTTTCTCTTTCTCTTCTCCTCTTCGCGCTCTCGTTCAAACTCTTCTTCAAGCTTATTCAGTTTCTCTCTTTCTTCTTCCCTTCTCTTCTTCTCCTCTTCCACTCTTTTATCCCACACCTCTTTCCATGATTTTTCTCATTCCTGTTTTTGTTTTGTCTATTTTTCTGTTCTCATACTCTTTCTCTATTCTCTCTCTTTCTTTACACTACTTCTCAGTCCTATCCTATCCTTCTTTTCTCCTCTATCTCTTTTGTCTTGCTCAGTCTTCGATCATTTTCTTTTGTTTCAGCTCCCATTCACTCCTCTCCTCTGTAAGTCTTTTCTGGTATTCTTCCTCGTGTTCTCTCTTCAGTCTCTCTTTGTGAAGTTCCTCCATTTCTCTCCTCTCTCTAAAATCCTGGTCTCTCTTTTGTCTTTCTTCCTCCAATTTCATTTGTTTCTCTTCTATTTTTTGCCATTCCTTTTCCCATTGTGCCTTTTTATTCTCATCAATTCTTCTTTGCTCTTCAGCTTTTTGTCTTTCTTCTCCTTCTCTTCTTGCTCATCTCTTTTCTTCCTTGATTTTGAGTTGTTCCTCTCTTACTTTCTCTCTCTCTCTGTTCTGGAATTCCTCTCTCCATCTCGGCTAACTCCTTCTGTTTGTCTAAGACAATGCAGTACAAGTTGTTTCTCTCTCTTCATTTCCTTCTCCTTTTTGAAATGTTTCATTTATGACAGCCTCTGCTTCTTTGAACATCTCATTGGTGTAATATCCTCCTCCATTTTTCTCCACCATTCTGTTGATTTTCTCCAGTAAGACAACTTGTTAAGATTTGTCTTCTCTATTTTTATTGTCAATGACATGGTATCTTCCCCTAAAATCTTTGATCAGCTTCTTCATTTGTGAATCTGAACTTTCCAGGTAACGCTCAATTGTCTGACCACGCAGCTGATCACCATGGGTGAATATTATGATGCTAAACATCCCAGCATTTTCCCCCAAAGTCTCTTTGATTAGATACAGAGCTCGCATTTCATCCTTTGTGAGTATTCCGATTCTAAGAACCAGCAGGAACACATGAGGTCCGGGAGAGAGGAGAGTGATGCAATTCTGAATATCTTCCTTCACTTCATCATTTGATAGCTTTGTGTTAGATACGCCTGGAGTATCAACAACAGCTACTGGAGTTCCATTAACAAACCCCTCTTCTTTCTGACACAAGAATGTCATTGAATCCATCGAACTGCAATATGAATCATCATATTGTCGTGTTTCCTATAGCGCTTTTTCCATTTCCAGTTTTGCCAACAAGCACAATTCTCAGGCAGTTTGTGCTTGATATCTCACTCACATTCTCAGCTGGGGTGGGGAGAGGAGAAAAGTGACTACACAGAGCTATGACCTCAAAAATATGCATAAAAATTAACAATGGCACAAACTTACTCTTTTCTAATTTCATAATACATTAATTGAAATATTTAAAATAAAAAATAATTAGATCAGCAGAAATGACGTTAAAAAGAAAAATGTAATTAATCTTAGATGTTTAGGGCCCTATCATACACCCTGTGCAATGTGACGCCAGGAATGACGTAAGTGTTTTTTGCTAGTTTCATCCCAAAGCTCCACATTGTTTAAATAGCAAATGCACTCGCGCCCATCTGTTGGCCCATGGCCATGCTGGTCTGAAAACGAGGTGTGTTCAGGTGCATTGTTGGCGCGTTCTGAGGAACTGAAAACGACTGCGCCATTGACCAACAAAAACCTGCTGTAAAGTCAATAGTGCAGTATTTTTTGTGTTATTTAAAGGGTGTGTTAGTAATATGCGCCTATAGGTGGGTGCACAACTTGCGTACACTGCTTATTACACACACAGGGACGCGTACCAGCACACACGTAGCAGCACACACACACATATTTTTTAAATATTAAAAATAAAAGATTCCTCTCTGGAGAAGCGGTCAGTCTTTCCGCTCACAAATTCCTCCATGTATCCAGCGAATCTGCCATGGTGTAAGCGCAACTGGCTTTTAAAGGGAATGGGAGATGAGACTCTGATTGGTTTATTGCACATTACACCCAAAACACACCCATGACTCATTAAGAGACTAGGTATAACCCTTTTAGACCATGCGCCTGGAGTGGCAACCATTTTTAAATGGTTTCTAAACTGTTTATATTTCTAAACTAGCAAAAGTGCATTCGGACATGCCCTAAGTGCATCTGCACCATGCGCTTCAGACCATGTGCTCATATCGCTCAGATCGTTAAAATAGGTCCCCAGGTGTTCCAATCACTTCCATGGCCGCAGGTGTATAAAATCAAGAACAGGGCATGCAGACACTTCTACACACATTTGTGAAAGAATGGGTCACTCTCAGGAGCTCAGTGAACTCAAGCGTGGTACCGTGATAGGTTGCCACCTGTGCAATAAGTGCATTCATGAAATTTCCTCATTACTAAATATTCCACGGTCAACTGTTAGTGGTATTACACTCACCTAAAGGATTATTAGGAACACCATACTAATACTGTGTTTGACCCCCTTTCGCCTTCAGAACTGCCTTAATTCTACGTGGCATTGATTCAACAAGGTGCTGAAAGCATTCTTTAGAAATGTTGGCCCATATTGATAGGATAGCATCTTGCAGTTGATGGAGATTTGTGGGATGCACATCCAGGGCACGAAGCTCCCGTTCCACCACATCCCAAAGATGCTCTATTGGGTTGAGATCTGGTGACTGTGGGGGCCATTTTAGTACAGTGAACTCATTGTCATGTTCAAGAAACCAATTTGAAATGATTGGAGCTTTGTGACATGGTGCATTATCCTGCTGGAAGTAGCCATCAGAGAATGGGTACATGGTGGTCATAAAGGGATGGACATGGTCAGAAACAATGGTCAGGTAGGCCGTGGCATTTAAACGATGCCCAATTGGCACTAAGGGGCCTAAAGTGTGCCAAGAAAACATCCCCCACACCATTACACCACCACCACAGCCTGCACAGTGGTAACAAGGCATGATGGATCCATGATCTCATTCTGTTTACGCCAAATTCTGACTCTACCATCTGAATGTCTCAACAGAAATCGAGACTCATCAGACCAGGCAACATTTTTCCAGTCTTCAACTGTCCAATTTTGGTGAGCTCGTGCAAATTGTAGCCTCTTTTTTCTATTTGTAGTGGAGATGAGTGGTACCCGGTGGGAGCCCATCCGCCTCAAGGTGGTGCGTGTTGTGGCTTCACAAATGCTTTGCTGCATACCTCGGTTGTAACGAGTGGTTATTTCAGTCAAAGTTGCTCTTCTATCAGCTTGAATCAGTCGGCCCATTCTCCTCTGACCTCTAGCATCAACAAGGCATTTTCCTCCACAGGACTGCCGCATACTGGATGTTTTTCCCTTTTCACACCATTCTTTGTAAACCCTAGAAATGGTTGTGTGTGAAAATCCCAGTAACTGAGCAGATTGTGAAATACTCAGACCGGCCTGTCTGGCACCAACAACCATGCCACACTCAAAATTGCTTAAATCACCTTTCTTTCCCATTCTGACATTCAGTTTGGAGTTCATGAGATTGTCTTGACCAGGACCACACCCCTAAATGCATCTAAATATCTAAATGCTGCCACTGGACTCTAGAGCAGTGGAGATGTGTTCTCTGGAGTGACCAGTGACATTTCTCTGTCTAGCAATCTGATGGACGAGTCTGGGTTTGGCAGTTGCCAGGAGAACGCTACTTGCCTGACTGCATTGAGCCAAGTGTAAAGTTTGGTGGAGGGGGGATTATGGTGTGGGGTTGTTTTTCAGGGGTTGGGCTTGGCCCCTTAGTTCCAGTAAACTCGCAATTATAAAGTCATAATTGTGAGATATAAACTTGCAATTCTGAGTTCATATCATGCAATTCTACATTTATAACGCAAACTTGAAACTCTTACAGAAAGTTCTATTTTTGAGATAATCTAAAATTTGGCACAGAACTTTTTCAGATATTTAACTTTGATTTTCTTTGAGTTGAAAATGTTTTAGTTTTGTAAAATATAACTTAAACGTCTATAACTAAACTTTACTTTTACAACCTTTTTACTTCTACAATAATCTGTGAAGTGTTCCCTTTAAAAAGTTACCAAAGTTATGTACGTCTGTGCTCTGAAGTATTCGAGATTTTTAACAATTTAAGTTGGAAAAGTCATTTTTAAGTCTATGCTCAAAAAGTGGGACAGAGTTGTTAAAGATTCTGATTCTTATTGATGAGTTTAATCGAGTTGATGTGGACAGGGATATACTTGCATAGACTTGCATCAGAATTTGCCTTTGAAAAGAATGCGTGCTCCGTGGGCATGGCCGCATTAGCAGATAATGAGGAGAACGACTGATATCTCTCTCTTTTCAAACAGATTACATGAACAGAGAATATTTGGTTTCGATTTCGATATTTAAAACCTGTCATTTCAACGTTTCTTTAGACATATGTCTCATGTTTGTGTGACAAGTATTCACAAAGTTAGTTCATTTTCTGACAAGTATCAGAATGGACTTCATTGAGAAAGAGAGGCGGCAGATCGCGCATCATGTTTGCTTTCTTTATGGCATCAAGTGTAAATAGCAACTAGACTCTGTTTACACTCTATGTATTTTCTTAATGATAATTGCTATTTACAATAAGTGCAAACAGCTGTAGATGCTATTTACTAAGTGAAAATAGTGATATATTGCATATTGCAATATGTGTAAATAGTAATTACATGTAATTTATACTTTATTTTGACAGATACATACTAATTGCACCTCAGTATTGTTGGGACACTAAAAGCCCTCCCTACACCTACCCCTACCCAATAAATGCTTTTATTATTATTAAACATTTTGTTTGGCACTTTATTTCCACATTTAGAACATTTTCTTAATTTTTATTTTGAAAGTAAATGCCTTTCCGATGTGATTTGTGATGAGAAAAGAGAGAAGAGCAAGCTCTGCAAAAGGCGGATTTGAACCCGTGTTGATCGCATCAAAACAATGATCCATTAGCCATATGCTTTACTGGCTGCAGATAAAGTACTAATTGTTGGTGATTTTAATATCCATGTAGATAATGAAAAAGACGCATTGGGATTAGCATTTAGAGACATTCTAAACTCTATTGGAGTAAGGCAACATGTGTCAGGACCCACTCATCGCCTTAATCATACGTTAGACCTAATATTGTCACATGGAATAAATGTTGATACCGTTGAAATTCTGCAGCAGAGCGACGGCATCTCAGATCATTACCTAGTATCATGTATACTTAATTTAGCTAAGGCTGCAAAGCCGTCCCCTCGCTTCAAATATGGCAGAACTATCACTGCCACCACTAAAAATTGCTTTTAAATAATCTTCCTCATCAGTTTCATCTCCTCAGCATCCCAGATAGCCTAGAGGAACTCGATTTTGCAACAGAAACTATTGACTCTCTATTTTCCAGCACTTTAGACACAGTTGCTCTCCGCGCTTTAAAGAAGATTAAAGAAAATAGTCCAACGCCGTGGTACAATGAGCACACCGGGCCCTTAAAACAGTAGCCAGAAAAATGGAGCGCAGCTGGAAGAAAACAAAATTAGAGATTTTTCATAATTCATGGAAAGAGAGCATGATCGCATACAGAAAGGCCGTAAAAACTGCTAGATCTGCTTATTTCTCGACTCTCTTAGAAGAAAACAAACACAACCCTAGGTATTTATTTGATACAGTGGCTAAGTTAACCAAAAATAAAGCTTATACTTCTGATGGTTGTAAACAGCACAGCAGTAATGACTTTATGAACTTCTTTACGTGTAAGATCGATAATATTAGGAAGAAAATTATAACCATGCAGCCGTCTACTATAGTGTCACATGAGACAGAGCATTGTTGTGTCACTGAGAAAAAATTACATTCATTCACTGCTATAGGAGAGGAAGAATTGGCTAAACTCGTTAAATCATCTAAATCAACAACATGTATGCTTGACCCTATACCGACTAGGCTATTAAAG
Source organism: Paracanthobrama guichenoti (assembly GCA_018749465.1). NCBI lineage: Eukaryota > Metazoa > Chordata > Actinopteri > Cypriniformes > Gobionidae > Paracanthobrama > Paracanthobrama guichenoti. The sequence goes on from CM031958.1 coordinate 7,063,941, forward strand.
AGATGCTACCAGAGGTCATAGATCCTCTTCTTAATATCATTAACTCATCTTTGTTATTAGGATATGTACCGAAAACGTTTAAGTTGGCTATTATCAAACCACTTATTAAAAACCTCAACTTGATCCTACAGAATTAGTCAATTATAGGCCGATCTCAAATCTACCCTTCCTGTCAAAAATACTGGAAAAGGCAGTGTCTTCACAATTATGTTCCTTTTAGAAAGAAATGGTATCTGTGAGGATTTCCAGTCAGGATTTAGACCGTATCATAGTACTGAGACTGCTCTCATCAGAGTTACAAATGATTTACTCTTATCATCCGATCGTGGTTGTATTTCTCTATTAGTGTTACTCGATCTTAGCGCTGCATTCGATACTATCGACCACAACATTCTTTTGAATAGACTCGAAAATTATGTTGGCATTAGTGGAACTGCATTGGCATGGCTTAAATCATACTTATCTGACCGTTATCAGTTTGTAGCAGTAAATGAAGAGATGTCACACCGATCACAAGTTCAGTATGGAGTACCGCAGGGCTCGATGCTAGGACCGTTGCTCTTCACCCTGTACATGCTACCACTGGGAGATATCATTAGGAAGCATGGCATTAGTTTTCACTGTTATGCTGACGATACTCAGCTCTATATTTCTTCACGCCCTGATGAAACTTACCAATTCACAAGATTAACGGAATGCATAGCTGATATAAAACATTGGATGTCTAGTAATTTCCTGCAACTTAATTCAGAAAAAATGAATTTTTAATTATTGGACAAAAACTCTGCAAGTAGTAACCTAGAATACTGTCTAACACTCGATGGCTGCTCTGTCAAGTCCTCGTCGTCAGTTAGGAACCTGGGTGTGCTCTTTGATACCAATCTTTCATTTGAAAGCCACGTTTCTAACATCTGTAAAACTGCATTCTACCATCTTAAAAATATATCTAAATTACGGCACATCCTTTCGATGCAAAATGCTGAACAGTTAATTCATGCGTTCATGACCTCAAGGCTAGATTACTGTAATGCTTTACTGGGTGGTTGCCCTGCTCACTTAATAAACAAACTCCAGCTGGTCCAAAACGCAGCAGCTTGAGCTCTTACTAGAACAAGGAAGTATGACCATATTAGCCCGGTTCTGTCAACACTTCATTGGCTCCCTATTAAACATCAAATAAATTTTAAAATCTTGCTTATTACTTACAAAGCACTAAATGGTTTAGCTCCCCAGTATTTGAGCGAACTCTTAACGCATTATACTCCATCACGTCTATTGCGGTCTCAAAACTCTGGCCAGTTGATAATACCTAGAATATCAAAATCAACTGCAGGCGGTCGATCCTTTTCCTATTTAGCGCCTAAACTTTGGAACAGTCTTCCTAGCATTGTTCGGGAAGCAGACACACTCTGTCAGTTTAAATCTAGACTAAAAATGCATCTCTTTACTATGGCTTACACATAAAACATTGTCAATTTCTATTACTCAAATCAGTAAATGATTGTCAGGCTGCATTAACTAGGTCAGCCGGAACCGGGAACACTTCCCATAACACCTGATGTACTCGTTACATCATAAGAAGAATGGCATCTACGCTAATGTTAGTCTCTCTGTTTATACCGAGGTTTACTGCAGTCAGCCGGATCCAGGCCGTATCCAGATCAGATGGTGGACCAGCGCCTGGACATGACCAACGCATCCCTGAAGTGTCTGCAGAGAACATGTCAAATAAACTCCCCCCGTAAATGCTGCATCGACACGACATCCTCATTAAACCCGTCTTGGCGTGGCGACTCCAATCTCTCGAATAATCTAACAAATATCTATTTGCCTAATATGAATTAAGACCTGCTATGTTGCCAGAATTATAATCATACACTGTTTGTTCGTCGGCCAGAGGAGAACTGGCACCCCGACTGAGCCTGGTTTCTCCCAAGGTTTTTTTCTCCATTCTGACCCTGAAGGAGTTTTGGTTCCTTGCCACCGTTGCCTCTGGCTTTTGGCTTGCTCAGTTGGGGACACCTAAATTTCATCTATATTACCGATCTGCCCGCATTGACGCTATATGATACTTGAAATTAGCTGGATAACATCACCGTTTCACCAGAACGGCTGTACAAATTCTGTTGCATTATTTTACTTTTAACAATGTGAAGCTGCTTTGAAACAATTGGACTTGTTAAAAGCGCTATATAAATAAAGGTGATTTGATTTGATACTGATTGCACCACTGAAGACATTCAATCACAAGCAGTTTTTTTTGGAACAACCAGCCATTGTTAGGCGAAGCTAGTGTGAATAGCACTTGCCAACAAGGCACGCTATTTACACTTGGTGTGAATAGACACTCCGTTTGTTTATGTTGCAAAAAGCACAACATTTCGTTTTATTTGTGAGTGTACACAAATAAAAGTAGAAACTTAAAAGATTTGAATGATATATAACATCATTCAAATCTCACACTGTTGCACACAAATCTCACAAGAAAAAAAAAGTGAGCTGGTCGCGCCAGCGTGACCGTTGACCTCTAGGGGATAAACTCAGCAAGACACTGGCATTCAGGACTACAACTGAAGAGCTCTGACATACAAATAAGTGTTTTGTTTTTTTGGGTCTGTACAGTTGCTTTTGAATAGCTGTCTATATGGGTCAAATTGACCCACAATAAAATTTTTGGTAACACTTTACATTAAGGTTCCCTTTGTAAAGGGTTTATAAAGGTGTCTGTTAATGACTACTAACTCATTTACAAATGCATTGTAACTCATTGATAAGCAGTTATAACTGCATTAATAAATAGGGTGACTTTAATGCAATGCCTGCCAAATAGTGAGCCCTTTTTAACTCACATGTTATAAAGCATGTGAGCACCTGCGAACCGTTTATTAATGAGTTACAAACATTAATGACCTGTGAAAGTGAACACCTGCGAACCGTTTATTAATGAGTTACAAACATTAATGACCTGTGAAAGTGAACACCTGCGAACCGTTTATTACAACATTCCTATTCCTAAACTTGAGCAACTTGTCTCCTCAGTCCCCAGACGTTTGCAGACTGATATAAGAAGAAGAGGGGATGCCACACAGTGGGAAACATGGCCTTGTCCCAACTTTTCTGAGATGTGTTGATGCCATGAAATTTAAAATCAACTTATTTTTCCCTTAAAATGATACATTTTCTCAGTTTAAACATTTGATATGTCATTATGTTGTATTCTGAATAAAATACTGAAATTTGAAACTTCCACATCATTGCGTTCTGTTTTTATTCACAAGTGTCCCAACTTTTTTGGAATCGGGTTTGTATTTTGGATCATACTTACAATCCTTTTGAGATGCCATTTCAAAACGGGGCTCTCAAAGCCCTGTTTCATTTCTCAAGAAATAAAAAGTGTTTTTTTAGAAAGTAAAAGTGTTGCCCAGCCAAACTACCGTTCTTAGTACCCTAACATTAGACTTATAGTTTACTGTATCTGTATTGTCTATATTAAAATTATATGAAACACAAACATTAAAAATAAAACATTACATTTTTTACATAGGTGATAAAAATACAGACTAATCTTTCATGGTTCCCACTCTTTTTCAGCAATCATTTTCCAGGACATTTTCAATTTTACAACAGCGGGAATAAGGATCATGCCATATATTGGTCTTTAAAAGGCATACAGTTTATTGCCATGACTTAATTATACAACACTTTTAATATGAGCTCTTAATCATACATTATGACTATGGAAGCTTGTTTCCGCCACATAATCAAAGGTTTTTTAATTTTTATTTTACATAATTGTGATAACTCGCAATTGCCAGTTCCAAAGTCAGAATTGTGAGATATAAGCTTGCGATTCTGAGTGTCACGCAATTCTGATTATTTAACCCTCCTGTTACCCTCAAATCTGATAACATTTTTTACCCTCTGGGGTCAATTTGTAGTAACTTAAATCTCCAGAACATGATTTTTTGAATATAAAGGTTTCTGTCTCAAGTAATTTATGTCTTTGTTGACTACTTAAATAACCTTTTATGTCTTGGACATGGATGACAGCATATCTAGTGGGTCCTGGAACCATTTTCATGACATTAGCAGCACTAAGTCTACCCTGTTGTTCAGGTGGTGAGCGGGACCATGATAACTTTTTCCAGTTTTGGAAGGTAATGGGTTTATAGGTGGTTGAGAGACAACAGGAGGGTCAACATTAGGAGTCTCATTCTCATCTGAGGAGGATGCCTCATAATCAGGGTCCTCGATATTATCATCGGTCTCAGACACATTATCCTCAGTCACTTTCACTCTCAAAAATCTGTGACAAAATCTCATTGACAGAAAATCTTTGCTTAGATGTCATTTTCAAATGAGAGATGGAGAACAGAGAGAGCACACAGAGCACAAAGATAAATGGTTTAGAAGGCTTTTGTTCATGCTTTTATAATGTTTGCTCCTCCCCTTTGTTTGTTAAACCATGAGAATTAGGTTTTCCCCTCCCCTCCCCACGGCACGGGAAATATAAAAGTTCTCACAAAAACGATGTTTTCCCCTCCACCATGGCACGGGAATCATCAAAGTTCTCATGAGAATTATGTCCCATGTCATGTGAACTACTAGAGGTTCTCACAATACTACAGATATGGTTATGTTAGGTTAGATCCTAAAACAGAGGAAGTTTTTTGAATATAATATTGAATATGTAAAATTATAATGAACATTATAAAATTATAACATGTTACAGTAGTGACCTCAATAAAACAACCAAAACAAATGTGTGTGAAATTTTTATATTTCTTATGTTTTATACAGCTAAAAGAGCCTGGGGTCAAATTGACCCCAAGGAGCACCGATGTTACAAAATGTGTACAGGACATTGAAAAAATATCAGCAGATTAATTTTATGTTTACAGAGTTGTCCCCATTCAAATAGGAAAAGTCATTAAATCTGAAGCAAAAAAAATAAATTTAATCATGTTTTTACAGACGTTAAACACTGAATGGGGTCAAATCGACCCCAAAGATAACAGGAGGGTTAACACACAATTGCAAGTTTATATCTAGCAATTTTGACTTATTTTTTAAATTGTGAGATAAAAAGATGCAATAATTTATTTTTTATTCAGTGGCAGAAACAAGCTTCTAGTTTATTGCCATGACTTAACAATAAAAACAGTTTTTAATATGAGCTCTTACCAATGTCAATATCATAGAACTATTTTAATGTTTTGTTTAACTATTTGAAAATAAAAATATTAGTCAAAGACAAAGCTGATGAACAACAAAGAAAGCATAACACGTAATGTATTAACATGTATTATCTATTATCTATTGTTTATACTTAATGCACACATCTGGCCGGCCCAATATAATGACTTGCCTTAAGCCCTGTTTACACTAGTGCGTCTATATTGCAAAGCATAATAACAGACTTTTTTGCACTTCATTTTAGGAAGACACACTGTTCCTTGTTATTTAAAGTGAAGAATTCGAGATCTTGATGTCCGCTTCGTGACCTAATCTTTTGAGCCGATTCTTTTCAATCAACTTGTTCACAAATAACATTGAATGGTCTGGAAGATTAAACTTGGAGCCGAGTTGATTTGGTCTTGTCTCGCTCAAATGACCTATAAGATCCAGGAGTAATATGATATTGTCAGATCAAGTGTGCGCCTAATAATTCATAATAATATCAGACTGGGCTCTAACCTATTTTAGGTCTGTCCTGCATTAGAAACCTCTCTAGTAATATTTTATTAGTGTTTCTCTACTTTAACTTGAGTACACCGTCCACCATGAATACATTTTTTATAAAGCCTATAGAAACAGAACAGTGAAGGACATTCTAGGTCTAATTCTAGTAGGGAAATAATAATTCTGAACTATTTGTAAATAATATTTGTATTAATTTGCAGTAAAATATCCCTAAAATGTCGAAAACGTGAAACACCCAGGAATGACATGAATCACATAAATGCATATTTTCAATTCAAAACGCCCATATTTAAGAAAAAAAGTAGAGTAGTTTGCATCACTGGATGTTACTGTCGGCCGTTTAACATTTCTGTCGTAAAGCAGTTCACATGTATTAAATGTTTCGCTTACCTTACTTTCTTTCAACGTTAAACTGACGCCTTGCGTGACAATCCCAGTGCTTAGCGTACATATTTAAATATCGATAAATATTCCAACACACTAGTGTTATTTATGGTATATGAGACAAAATATGTATGCCTTTAGCAGGATTACAAGCAATGATCCACAGAAACTTGATCTGACGAATGGATCCGGTCTCATAAACCAGCCTGCTCTGAACCTGCAGGATAACTTTCCCTTACACTCAAGCTGTGAGGCCTTTGGCTTTTCCTCATTGATCGGTAGCACTCAGCCCTAATGGTTACCTCTCCTGTGTTTGAATCCTTGTTTGAAACGGAGACTGACAATGGCGTTAGGAAAACTGTATGCGATTGACACATAATATTAGACAGACACATACGTTACACTTGCTGCACTAGCATTAGATAGCATGCATGTTAAGGGCATGTAAGCACTACACGTCTAGATCTTACCTTCATAATTGTGAATGTAGCTTGAAGCCCTTCTCCTTCTTGGTTGTCGATGTACGACAGAGTGTTTGGATGATTCGACTCACGTCGTTGACCATAATGTATGTACATCTTGAAGCAACCAAGTGAAAAACACCTAAAGTTGCTATTGACGCTACGTGCACCGGATGTGACCTAGCTGGCTGACTTTGAATGCAGAAGAGAGTGTGCATAAAGCCCATTCATGCTCTGCTTCTATGTCTGGTAAACTCCACCTACTTTGATTTGATTGTCCATCTCAGTCGTTTTGACATTGACGAGCACTGTTAGACCGATGAGGCAGACCAGACTAAAAACGTGGCTTTTGTCATACAGAGCACTGTGTAATGAAGTGCAAGAATTTCAAATATGGGGGACAAATTGAACATTTCAAATAGAACAACAAATGGAATATTTCAAATATTATATATGGCAAAAAACAACCACAACATGGAGAGGTTTGCAATGCAGATGTTGTCTTATTTACAGAGGCGTTGTTACAGAACTGTTCAGAGTCTTTGGGTTGGAGATCCAAGCGCAGTTTTATTAGAGGGATAATCCAGATACATAATCCAAAGTACAGGCAACAGGTCAAAACACAGACAGGGAGTCCAAACAAGCAAACAAGGCAGGGGACACAGGCAAGAGTAATCCAAAAACCAAGAGACATGATCCAGGGGAAACCACTCATGTAACACATACAAAACCCTGCAGTGAAGGACAGGTTTGGGTGAGTAAAGGCAAAACGCAGAAACAAACTGCTGCAGAAAAAGTTAGGTGCCATGCAAAATGTAATGTGTAATTGCATCACTCAGCACAAATGTATTGGAGTAAAAAGTACATTTACTTAGTCAAGCAGAGAGTAAAAGTTGTTAATATCTTTGATACTCAGTACAACTACAAGGTAGCCAAAAAGATACTTAAGTACAGTCACTAATTACATTTACTCAAATACTGTACACCACTGCTTATTTAGAACATGACAATGTGTGCCCGCCACAGTGAACTACCGCATCTTCTGCAGCAGAAATGTAGGAGGCTGGTATGTGTGGCTTTATTCTGTGCTGTCGTCTCTGCCGGTTTCAAAACATGTCTCCATTTCTGCTCATCGTGGCACTTTGCAACAACACAATATTGTTTCTGCAAAGCGAGTTTCAGCATGTCTGACGTGTTTAAGTCACATAAACCACATGAAATCCAATCAGATCGGTCATATGGATCTCCAGAAATGCATATGAATGTAGTTTGAAACATTTGTAAAGTTTCATGTGACTTTTCGTTCTCTCCTGCTAAATCTGATCGGATTTCAATTGGATATGCACAAAAATCGGATTTGGACTGACAGTCTGAACGTAGCCTAAGAACCACGAGAGCGTTTCGAGAGCACACTTCAAATCGGTACTTTGTTGTCATACACTGACTGGTCTGCGTAGCACCGCTTCAAATCGAACACACCTAATGATTTGTTCAGCTCATATGGACATGAGTGGAGGCATCACAGTCTCATAAAAGGACCTCGTGTCCAGCTCTGCCTGTTTTAGCAGACCGCTGTTGACTCGATGTTTTCACAGTCGTCGGGGTCAGAGAGGAACGTGTCTCGAGTGACGTTACTTCAGTGATGTCACCTCTCTTTCATTTGTCAAATTTGCGCTCATGCAGTCATCTCAAGCCTGTCCTAATGAATTTGATGTTTGGTGTGATTTGATTAAGGAGACAGTCTCTTCCTTGCGAACAAACCTCTCTCTTTGCATATGTTACAGTCATCAGAGTATTAAAAACCAGCCGTTAACCGAGTGCATCAGATGACCCCTCCAGAAATAAGAGCATGATGGTTAAGGGTCCTAATGTGCAGTAATTACAGCGACGGTTCAGTTCAAGCATCTGCCAGACGTGCAGTGAGGTGAATGATAATCAATCACTCGGCTGAATTAGTCAGAGAGGAGATATGATGCCCAGCGAGGGTGCAGGGCGTAGAAGACTGGAAAGAAGTGTGCAACCCTGTTACAAAAGCTGCCACATGTCTTAATACAGTGTTTTAATATAATTAAAGGATTAGTTCACTTCAAAATGAACATTTCCTGATAATTTACTCACCCCCATCTCATCCAAGATGTTCATGTCTTTCTTTCTTCAGTCGAAAAGGTATTTTAAGGAAAACATTCCAGGATTTTTCTCCATATAATGGACTTCAAATGCAACCAACGGTTGAAGGTCCAAATCAATGCAGTTTCAAAGGAAGCGCTTCAGAGGCTCCTGCACGATCCCAGGCGAGGAATAGGGTCTTATCTAGCGATACCATCTGTCTGTAAATACTTTTCAACCACAAATGCTTGACTTTGGTGTTGTGCTACTTCACGGCGTATGTCGTCATCACGTCGGAAAGGTCACACATGTGTGACATACGTGGAAGTGCCGACCCAGTGCCGAAAAACTCCATGTGTTCTCCTCCAACTTAAAATTTGTCTGACATCGTTTTACCGTTATTTTTGTAAAGGCCGTTTGATTTAGTCTTTGCACGTTCATTTAAACACTGGGTCGGCACTTCCACGTATGTCACGGACGTGACCTTTCCGGCGTGATGACGTCATACGCCGTGAAGAAGCACAACACAGAAGTCACGCATTTGTGGTTAATAAATATATATATTAAATATCATATTTTATCATATCACACACATCTGAGTGTGTTAAAGTTATGTTGTTATAATGCTACTCTGCGTTCGCTCGGCGGCTGCTATGAGACACTTGTTCACACTGCAGTGAGCTAGATCAATATTAGGCATGGTAAAAACAAGGTACTCGCGGTAAATCAAGAAAACCAGATTTAAACAATAAAACTAATTGTGTTGAGCTGGAGAACAATGATTAGTTTTCTGTCCATGAATGATCCAAACAATTGTTCTCTTGTCTAATAAAACACATAATATATTAAAGTGTCTATATTAAAGTGTCAAAAAATTGAGGGTAACGTTAGTTGATGTCATTGATAGGCGACATAACATGGTCCATGTCCTGGTTAAAACTGCTTATGTCTCTGGATTTAAACATTCTTGGAGACATTTGGGATAATGCAAGTACTCAAGTCAACAAAATCAAAAATCAACTGTTCTAGTGGTTTTTGGATATTTTAATCTTTAAAAAACCTTTAAATAATCCTTACATATTATGAATTAAGAATTTTAAATTAGTAAAAAAAAAAATAGAATTTAAAACATTTTGTATAAATCTTAAACTTATTTAACTTTAATTTAACTTAAATTTAAACTTTTTTATTTATGAATACGAATCCCATAAACTAAATGATCTATTCCTTGTTCCATTAAGATTTATACAAGATTTATTAAACTCTATTTTTGTCAGAACTCATTTAAAATTCTATTTACTTTAACTGAAATATCACTATTAACTGACATGCTTGAAATGATTGAAAAAGGCTTAAAAATTGTGTTGAAAAAGTTATAAAATTTTACTTTTTTATTGTTATGAATTTATTGTTTACTCTAAAACTTAAATCTAAACATGTTGTGTTCCAAATTTGAGGTTGATATCTCAAAAATGAGCTTTCAGTTAATTTTATTTGGGTGCAGTACCAAATGTTTCCACTAGATGAAATTCGCTTCCCATTTGTTTCCAATGCGCTCAGTTTTGACCGCGAACAGTACAAGTGTGACTTTTCAGGACCATTTAACCTTTTCAAATCATATCCATGCTTTGTGTGCGTGTTCACATATCAAGTTTCGTACCATTCCGAAACCATTTACCAAATAAACAGATCAAACAGCACCAGAGGGCTAAACTGATCAAAAGTGACGGTCAAGACATTAATTATATTACAAAAGATCTCTATTTTAAATAAATGCTGCTCTTTTGAACTTTCTATTAATCAAAGAATCCTAAAAAACTGTATCACGGTTTCCACAAAAATATGAAGCAGCTCATCTATTTTCAACGTTGATAATAATCAGAAATGGTTCTTGAACATCAAATCATCATATCAGAATGATTTCTGGAGGATCATGTGACACTGAAGACTGGAGGAATGATGCTGAAAACAGCTTTGATCACAGGAATATATTAGCCTACATTTGAAAATATATTCACATAGAAATCAGTTGTTTGAAATTGCAATAATAATTTGCTTTATTACTGTATTTTTGCTTAAATAAATGCAGCCTTGGTGAGAATAAAAGGCTTCTTTTAAAAACATTTCAAAATCTTACCGACCCCAAACGTTGATACTGTGATGAATGACATGTGATGGTATATGGCCAAAATCTTATATCGGGTTAAGTCATATCACCCTAACTGTACTGTGTGACGTGGATAGGCTACACTTTATTCCGGACATGGCCGTAGAACATTGTCTGGTCTGGATTTGTAAAATGTCCTGGGCTAACAAACATGAACAGCAACATCTTCAACAGATCTGATAAAAGGGACTCAAAGATCCAGAATAGAACGAGTCGTCGGTTACAGTAGAACATTCTGTCGAGGTGTCACTGTGGCTTCGTCCTCGCCTATTCTGAGCTCGACTGCCACACCCTCCTCATTACCCTACCAGCCAAGAAATGTAAAAATACTAAATAATAATAATAATAATAATAATTATATCTATATTTCTTTATATATTTCTTTATTTCTTTTTGCTTTTTTACATTTCTTTATATATTTCTTTATTTATGTATGTATTTATTTTTTATTAATCTCTCAGTCGTGATTGGATGAGCCACGTTCAAGGTCGATGTGGTTGCCTGGCATCAGTCTAATGAGAAACATTACCCAGCTATAAACCAGGTATTAAATATGATGGATAAATCATTATATGACGTTATATATTTATTTTTGCTTTTTTACATTTCTTTGTATATTTATTTATTTATGTATTTATTTATTTTTAATTTTGGCAGAATTGGCATTCCATATGGAACTGTGTTACAAATGAATTGTGTCATGATTCCAGTTTAAATGGACAATTTGTTGAAAATCCAAACTCTTGTTATGGGAAATTCTGCAGGATGATGTCAATGACTTACTAGTTGTTTTAAAGGATGAAGCATTTGATGTGGAGCTCCTCAAGGGGAAATGCATCAGAAAACCATGTCATCAACAGAAACGCAGTTCGCTCTGTGTACTTTATGAAAGCATTGCAGTCTTGGACAAGCAAATGGAAACAAAATATTTAGATCCCCTAATGTTCTTAGTGTTGAATTGATTTATTTAAAGTTCATATTTGTTTGCTTTGAGGTTTTATCATGGCAAGAGACATTCTTATATCCCTCCTATCATGGAAACTTTTTCTTGTGTATGGAGAAACCATCCGTTATCCTGAAAATGTGAGTGGGATACATTTATACGGCTCATGTCAAACTCAGCACAACTCATAGAAATACACCTGTGTGCAAACAAGTGTTCACAGATAAACTATTTTAATATTTTACAGTGTTATTTGCATAAATTACTAAATTTAAAAAAAAAATGTTTATGGTGTTTATTGAACATTATTGAACAGCTTGCAGTGTAAATCAAAGAGAACTTTATAACAGTATAGCAAATACTTAAATAAAATCATTTCACGAGTTTGTGTGCCCATTTAATTTTAGTGAAAGTGGTAAACAGATTTGGCTTGCTGTCTGCTATAGAGGGGCTCGGAGAGGATATTATATCTGAGCACCGAATAACAGTATAACCCCCTATAACAGACAAAACTGTACAAAAAGGAGGAGCTGGGGAGGAGGAGGGATGCTGTGGGTGTACTCCTCCTGAAATCACGTTTAAAACTTCACATAAATGTCACTCTATCTCCCAGTAAGATTATATTTATATGCTTAGTTTTATGATCAAAGCGCTGTAATTTTATGTTATATAATAAAACAATGCAATGCAATACAATCATGATTGAGAGATGAACGAATAAACCTTCCTCAAAAGCCTGGATCATATTTGATACATTTGAACATGATTTTACAAAAAAAATATATTTATGGATGATCAAGTAAACCTAAGTTGCTTCAGTCTAGAAAATATTACTAACAATATCAAAGTTATTCTTATGTTTACTTTTATAAAAATCTGTAAAAAGACTGAGCTGAAGGTGGATGTTTTTACAGTTATACTAAAAGACTTTTAACTTGCTAAAAAAGTATAAACTATCAATGAGACGACAGAAGGCATGTAGTTGATCATGCAACAGGTTTATTCAGCAAAGTTTACATCATGTTGATCATTTAAAGGCCTTCGAGTTTTTGGGGTTTTTTTGTATAGTAGGCGAATACTACTTTTTATTGTTGTACTTGATTACTGTCAATAATCATAAATAAACAATGAACTCTTTCCCCGCCAGCATTTAAACAAAAGTTGCCAGCCACCGCCAGTGTTTTTGACTATTTTCACAAAATTTTCATTAATATATTTTTGTTGTTTTCTTTTGATTATGTATATTATTTTTATTATGGTTTTCAAACATCAAAACAGGCAAAAAACTCTTCATATAACAGAAATCTGTGCAATATGTAAAATGAAGGTGAGGGGCGACATTTCATTCAGTGACATTAGGCAGTTTTGATTTATATGCTGTTTAATGTTGATCACAATATTTTACATATGATTTTACATATATTGCTTGTTTCTGTTTCTTAAGTGATGTGATTTGATCAGGAGATACACTTTCAGAAGATGAGTAACAGCACCCCTTACTGTATAACAGTGAAAACACAGAAAGCCTGAAATTTCCGTCAATGGCGAGGAAGCATTTTCCCACAAGTTACGGAAATCTCCAAGTAGGGCTCACTGCAGCCTGCGGTGGACATGTCTGTGTGGGAGAGAGTTTGCTCTTGTCTCGGTTGACCCAAAGGCCCAACAGGCTGAGGTGACGGAGCACCAGGTCCCTGTGTTTGCACAACTGCTCTCGCGACTGGGCTAGTATGGGCCAGTTGTCGAGGTAGTTGAGAATGTGAATGCCGCGGTCTCAGAGCGGAACAATGGCTGCCTCTGCAACTTTCGTGAAGATGCAAGGCAACAGGGACAGCCCGAAGGGCAGGACTTTGTACCAACATGCCCTCTCCTCAAACGCAAAGCATAGGAACGGTCTGTGTCTCAGGAGAATGGAGACATGAAAGTACGCGTCCTTCAGGTCGATCGCTGCAAACCAATCTCGGGGACAGATACATTCGAAAATGCATTTCTGTGTCAACATTCTGAACGGGAGCTTGTGCAGGGCCCGATTCAGGACACGCAGGTCTAAGATTGGTCTTAACCCACCCCCTTTCTTGGGTACAATGAAGTAAGGGCTGTAGAACCCTGATTTCATATCGGCTGGAGGAATTGGCTCGATCATGTCCTTCGCCAGTAGGACTCCGATCTCTGACCGCACTGTGGTGAAGAGGATGCCCCTGAACTTGGGAGGCCGGCGAGCGAACTGAAATCGCGTAGCTGAGTCTGATGGTACGGATGAGCCACCTCCACAAGAGCAGATCCCCTTCTCACTGAGCCACCCGTTTCAGGGCCGCTTGCAGACTTCGCGGGACCCTGGACGGGTCGGGTGCCTCCATTGCACCCGGCCACCTGCTGCCCGGGTGGAGGCTGCTGCTTGGCTTTAGCAGGGACAGAGGCAGACGCAGGGGGGGACAAGCAGGCGGAGACACTGTGACCGACGACTGGGTCGGTCAGCAGCTGGTCATCGGGACAGGCGGTTTTTTTTTTGCCTCCGTCTGCTACTGGCAAAGTTCTCGAGGGTGTCGCCGAAGAGGCCAGCCTGACAGACAGGGGCACTGAGGAACCGAACTTTGTCGGGCTCAAGCATCTCTGCCAGGTTTAGCCCCATGTGACATTCCTGGACCACTAGTGTGGACATCGCCTGACCTAGGGAGCGTGCGGTGACTTTCGTTGCCCAAAGCGTGAGTTCTATCACCGCACGCAGTTCCTGCATAACCCCTGGGTCGGGACTACCCTCGTGCATGCAGGACAGAGGGTAGTGAGAGAGGGAAAAAACACTTATACAGATTATGGCCCTTTTGGTGTTCCATATTTCCCTCTGTCCGATGCAGCAATTCAAAATCAAATCAAATCACCTTTATTTATATAGCGCTTTTAACAAGTCCAATTGTTTCAAAGCAGCTTCACATTGTTAACAAGAAAATAATGCAACAGAATTTGTACAGCCGTTCTGGTGAAACGGTGATGTTATCCAGCTAATTGACATCTGTCCTCTGCCAGAGCCCCAAATGAAATGCTAGGTCCCCTTTTTTTTTTTTTTTTTTTTTTTTTTTGAACCAGCAATCCCATCTGTAAGCTACCAGCAGGCATGTGAGACAGTGAGCGTGGCCATCAGAATGGCACCCACAAACATAGTCTCAGCATGCTTGTGATGCTAGAGGAGTGGGGGCCCGAGGGGATGTACCCGGCGGGGAAACCCCACTGTAACCCTCAGGTCACCAAGGCTTATTAGCCGAAGTAGCCCTTTTCTGGTGCACCAGAAAAAGAACTAGATCGGGGAATAGGCAAAGGGACTCAACCCCGTTTGAGGTTTCATAGTCTCGACCGGGCATCTAGAGCGCCGAGTGACGCGCTGGGTGGCCGTGACAACCCGCGCTGTCAGATGGCCGCTCGACGGCACAATGCGCGCTGAACGCTTAAGCCCTTATGAGAAAGGTAAGACGAACTGCGCGCCGACGTGATCACACTCTCCTGAGAGAGTATGAATCACCCACGAACGCAATCTCGCATGTTTATGTGCGAGAGAGATCGTGGCTGTCAAATGAGGACAGGATCCTGAAACACACGGTCCTGAAACACACGGTTTGAATGACATCTTGAAAAAGACGCAGAGTCAAACCGTGTTGCTCTTTTAGAAGGAAATGCTCTTTTAGAAGTGCTGAAGCACTCAGGGAGATGGCCGCGGCTCACAGCAGTCCGATTGCAAGCCTGCGTGTGAGCACTCAAAGAACCGAAACACCCAGCCATCCAACACAGAGACAAGTGTAGTGTATGTTCCAGTGGCCACTCACTGACTCGCGCCGTCACACCAGCAACCAGGAAAGAGAGCGACCCTCCTCGAGACTCGTCTAAACACTCTTCGTAGAAACAGCTTGATACAGCAAACCGTTCGGCTCAAAAGTTAAAAGCGATATGCGGTATTTCCACATCCGTGTTTATACCCGCACTGTGGGGCGGTGCGTGGAATGTGTGAACCACATGCCAATGTCCATTGGCTCGTTTTTAATCACTCGAAGTAGATTGGTCTCTGAAAACAGATCCCAATTCGTCGGTCAGTTCCGGCGTACGTCAAACGTGACCAACTGAAAGGGAATGAGGGTTTGCAGGGTGATTAGAGTCCTTGATGATTTTAGTAGTTCTACCTTTGCAGCGTTTGGTGTAGACGTCCTGCAGAGACGGGAGAGCTGACCCTGAGATACGCTCGGATAAGCGCACGACTTTGCAGGGCTTTGCAGTCATGACTGGTGCTGTTCCCATACCACGCTGTGATGCACTGAGTTAATACACTTTCTATTGCCCCTAAATAGAAAGTTTTCAGGATAGCTGGTGAAACCCTGAATTTCCTCAGCTGGCGCAGGTGGTACAGTCTTTGCCTGGCTTTTTTCACCTGTGTCTGAATGTGTGCAGTCTAGGTCAGGTCCTCTGAGATGTTTAGACCCAGGTACTTGAAGCTGCTCACTCTCTCCACTGGTGACCCGCTGATCATGAGAGGGGAGTATGTCCGTTGCTGTCTCTTCCTGAAGTCCACAATCAGTTCTTTGGTCTTGCCAACATTCAGAGAGAGACAGTTGTCCTGGCACCATGATGTTAGTTAGCAGACGGACTAGCTTACCCGACCGTCTGCTAGCTGTCTCCCGTTACAGAAGTCAGATAAATCCCAACACATAGAGACTCTTTCACCTAGATATTATCACATAGAGACTGTGTCTGTTCCCCGAATTAGTAAATACAAAAAACCATCAAGACCATTCAACAGTAAAAACTTAATTGATGTCAAACAAATAAACAACAGATATAATACAGATGATCAAATGATAAAGCTTGGGTTGCTGAATATTCGATCCCTTTCCCCAAAAGCGCTTATTGTTAATGATATGATTACAGATAATAATCTAGATGTGCTGTGTTTGACAGAAACCTGGCTAAAACCTGACGACTACATTACTTTAAATGAGTCCACCCCACAAGATTATTGTTATAAACATGAGCCGCGTCTGAAAGGTAAAGGGGGAGGGGTTGCTGTAATTTATAATAATATCTTCAGTATTACTCAGAAGTCTAGTTTCAAATATAATTATTTTAAAGTTTTGGTGCTTTATGTAGCATTATGTAGTGTAATTGATAAATCCCGTTTGACATTTGTGCTGGCTACTGTATACAGGCCACCAGGGCACAATACAGACTTTATCAAAGAATTTACTGACTTTCTATCAGAGTTAGTACTGGCTGCAGATAAAGTACTAATTGTTGGTGATTTTAATATCCATGTAGATAATGAAAGACGCAATGGGATTAGCATTTAGAGACATTCTAAACTCTATTGGAGTAAGGCAACACGTGTCAGGACCCACTCATCGCCTTAATCATACTCTAGACCTAATATTGTCACATGGAATAAATGTTGATACTGTTGAAATTCTGCAGCAGAGCGACGACATCTCAGATCATTACCTAGTATCATGTATACTTAATTTTGCTAAGGCTGCAAATCCATCCCCTCGCTTCAAATATGGTAGAACTATCACTGCTGCCACTAAAGATTGCTTTTTAAATAATCTTCCTCATCAGTTTCATCTCCTCAGCATCCCAGATAGCTTAGAGGAACTCGATTTTGCAACAGAAACTATTCTCTTTTTTTCCAGCACTTTAGACACAGTTGCTCCCCGGCGCTTAAAGAGGATTAAAGAAAATAGTCCAACGCCGTGGTACAACGAGCACACCCGGGCCCTTAAAACAGCAGCCAGAAAAATGGAGCGCAGCTGGAAGAAAACAAAATTAGAGGTTTTTCGTAATTCATGGAAAGAGAGCATGATCGCATACAGAAAGGCCGTAAAAACTATTATTTATTTGATACAGTGGCTAAGTTAACCAAAAATAAAGCTTCTACTTCTGATGGTTGTAAACAGCACAGCAGTAATGACTTTATGAACTTCTTTACGTGTAAGATCAATAATACTAGGAAGAAAATTATTACCATGCAGCCGTCTACTACAGTGTCACATCAGACGGAGCATTGTTGTGTCACTGAGAAAAAATTACATTCATTCACTGCTATAGGAGAGGAAGAATTGGCTAAACTCGTTAAATGATCTAAATCAACAACATGTATGCTCGACCCTATACCGACTAGGCTATTAAAATGGATGCTACCAGAGGTCATAGATCATCTTCTTAATATCATTAACTCATCTTTGTTATTAGGATATGTACCGAAAACTTTTAAGTTGGCTATTATCAAACTACTTATTAAAAAAACGTCAACTTGATCCTACAGAATTAGTCAATTATAGGCCGATCTCAAATCTACCCTTCCTGTCAAAAATACAGGAAAAGGCAGTGTCTTTACAATTATGTTCCTTTTTAGAAAGAAATGGTATCTGTGAGGATTTCCAGTCAGGATTTAGACCGTATCATAGTACTGAGACCACTCTCATCAGAGTTACAAATGATTTACTCTTATCATCTGATCGTGGTTGTATCTCTCTATTAGTGTTACTCGATCTTAGCGCTGCATTCGATACTATCGACCACAACATTCTTTTGAATAGACTCGAAAATTATGTTGGCATTAGTGGAACTGCATTGGCATGGCTTAAATCATACTTATCTGACCGTTATCAGTTTGTAGCAGGAAATGAAGAGATGTCACACCGATCACAAGTTCAGTATGGAGTACCGCAGGGCTCAGTGCTAGGACCGTTGCTCTTCACCCTGTACATGCTACCACTGGGAGATATCATTAGGAAACATGGCATTAGTTTTCACTGTTATGCTGACGATACTCAGCTCTATATTTCTTCACGCCCTGACGAAACTTACCAATTCACAAAATTAAAGGAATGCATAGCTGATATAAAACATTGGATGTCTAGTAATTTCCTGCAACTTAATTCAGAAAAAACTGAATTTTTAATTATTGGACAAAAAAACTCTGCAAGTAGTAACCTAGAATACTGTCTAACACTCGATGGCTGCTCTGTCAAGTCCTCGTCGTCAGTTAGGAACCTGGGTGTGCTCTTTGATACCAATCTTTCATTTGAAAGCCACGTTTCTAACATCTGTAAAACTGCATTCTACCATCTTAAAAATATATCTAAATTACGGCACATCCTTTCGATGCAAAATGCTGATAATTAATTTGCAAAATGCAGTTAATTCATGCGTTGATGACCTCAAGGCTAGATTACTGTAATGCTTTACTGGGTGGTTGCCCTGTTCGCTTAATAAACAAACTCCAGCTGGTCCAAAACTCACCAGCTCGAGCTCTTTCTAGAACAAGGAAGTATGACCATATTAGCCCGGTTCTGTCAACACTGCACTGGCTCCCTATTAAGCATCATATAAATTTTAAAATCTTGCTTATTACTTACAAAGCACTAAATGGTTTAGCTCCCCAGTACTTGAGCGAACTCTTAACGCATTATACTCCATCACGTCTATTGCGGTCTCAAAACTCTGGCCAGTTGATAATTTCCTATTTAGCGCCCTAAACTCTGGAACAGTCTTTCTAGCATTGTTCGGGAAGCAGACACACTCTGTCAGTTTAAATCTAGACTAAAAACGCATCTCTTTACTATGGCTTACACATAAAACATTATCAATTTCTATTATTCAAATCAGTAAATGATTGTTAGGCTGCATTAACTAGGTCAGCCGGAACCGGGAACACTTCCCATAACACCTGATGTACTCTTTACATCATAAGAAGAATGGCATCTATGCTAATGTTAGTGTCTCTGTTTATCCCGAGGTTTACTGCAGTCAGCCGGATCCGGGCCGTATCCAGATCAGATGGTGGACCAGCGCCTGGACATGACCAACGCATCCCTGAAATTTCTGCAGAGAGCATGTCAAATAAACTCCCCCCCGTAAATGCTGCATCGACACGACATCCTTGTTAAACCCGTCTTCAGCGTGATGACTCCAATCTTTCGAATAATCTTACGAATATCTATTTACCTAATATGAATTTAGACCTGCTATGTTGCCAGAATTATAATCATACACTGTTTGTTTGTCGGCCAGAGGAGAACTGGCACCCCGACTGAGCCTGGTTTCTCCCAAGGTTTTTTTTCTCCATTCTGACCCTGAAGGAGTTTTGGTTCCTTGCCACCGTTGCCGCTGGCTTTTGGCTTGCTCAGTTGGGGACACCTAAATTTCATCTATATTACCGATGTGAGTAAGGGAGGAGTGGAGGACATGCAAGATGACATCTTCAGTCGATCTATTGGGACGATAGGCAAACTGAAGAGGGTCCAAAGTGTCAGCAATGAAGGAGCAAATGGTGTTTTTAATGAGTCTCTCAAAGTCCTTCATGACTATAGATGTGAGAGCCACTGGACAATAGTCATTTAGGCAAGAGGGTTTACTGTTCTTAGGAACAGGGATGATAGTGGATTTTTTGAAGGAGGTGGGGACCACAGATGTAGCGAGGGACTCATTAAAGATCCAACCCTGATTGGTGCTGCGTCATGACGTAGTAAATGACGGCATTAGCAGAAGCTACAAAGGGGACGCTGGCACACAAACACATTAGCTTATTTGCGATGAAGAGAGCGTTCTGCCCGTGATAGGTGTGGTGACGAGACGCAGTGTCTCATTCCCTTCTCGGGGAACAAGGGTTACAGTTGTAACCTGAGACGTTTCCCTTCGAGGGAACTCTCTGCGTCATCGAGTGACGACACTCTGGGAACGAACTACCCACTATGCCACACCCTAATCACGCCCGTCCTAGTGTGAAGCTGGGAGACCAGGCACACTTAGGATGCGAGCACCCTGGCACCAGGCATCACTGGGAGTTGCAGACTATAGAATCTTATGAAGGTGTGCGGGGTGGCCCACCCGTCCACCTCGCAAATCTCCTGAAGCGAGATGCCAGAAAGGAGGGCCACTGAGGAGGCCATGCCCCTGGTGGAATGAGCCCTCACAGCCATTGGTGAAGGCAAATTGCGCACCTGCTAAGCCGTGACTATAGCCTGGACAATCCAATTGCTGATTGTCTGTTTCGATGCAGGCAACCCCTTCTTGGGTGAGCCAAAGCACACCAACAGTGAGTCTGACTTCCTCCTCTGGGAAGACTTCTCCAAGTAAATTCTTAGAGCTCTGACCGGGTGGAGCAGGTGAAGTCTTCACTCTTCCGCCGCCACGTGAGGTGGAGGATGAAAGGCCTGAAGAACCACTGACCGTGCCACATTAGATGGCACCTTGGGCACGTAGCCTGGTCTGTGATATAAGATGGCCTTAACTCCGCTGGGGGGAAACTCCAGGCAAGTTGGCATAACAGCCAAGGTTCTCAGAGAGGTGATAGCGAGGAGAAAGGCCACCTTCAAGGTCAGGTTCTTTGCCTCAGCAGACTCCAGTGGCTCAAAGGGGGCCTCAGCCAACCCTTCAAGTACCACCGCCTCTGGAGCCTCTGGATCCTACGAGCCCCACGGAGGAAACGTACAACCAGATGGTGCCTCCCCAATGGCCCATCACCTATAAGCGAGTGGAAAGCCCCATTGGCAGCCACATACACCTTAAGCGTGGATGAGGTAAGACCGGCGGAGAAATGATCTTGGAGGAACTCCAGCACTGAAGCCACTGGGCAGTTAACTGGGTCCACCTCACGATCTCTACACCAAGTGAAAAAAGACATTCCACTTCAGGCTGTACAGTCTCCTGGTGGAAAGAGCCCTGGAGCTGAGTAAGGTCTCGACAGCCCCTGCTGACAGGCCAGCCTCTACGTACCGGGCCCCCTCAAGGGCCAGACCCAGAGCTCCCACATCTCCGGCCGGGGGTGGAATATTGTGCTCCCTGCCTGAGACAGTGGATCCCTCCTCAGAGGGACCTGCCACAGGAGGCCATCTAGCAGTGCTACAATGTCCGAGAACCATACTCGGGTCGGCCAGCAGAGTGCCACTAGAAGTAGGCTGATCCCTTCCTGACAGACCCGCTCCAAGACTCCCGGGAGCAGAGCGATCGGGGGAAATGCGTACAGACACAGCCTCGGCCACGTCTCCAGTGGGGCTGGATGGTTTTCCGGCAACATGACGCTCCCAACACTGGCCCCTGGGACAGAAACCAAGGTTTCTTCTATATGATGAGGGAACGAGGTCATCTGCGCGTTACCCTGAACATACGGAACAGATTTCCCCTCGGGGAAAAACCCCTTGGTTTTCAGCCAGCACTGTAGGGGTCTAATGTATAATAGGCCGAACAGAATTATGTTGGGTGCTGCTGCCATGAGCCCCAGCAGTCTCTGGAACTGCTTCACAGTGAGGCTGCGGACTAATTTTGCTCTGGAGACCATCACCTGTATGGACTCGATACATGCAGGGGATAATTGTGCCCTCATCGTAGTCGAGTCCCATACAACTCCCAGGAACAGGGTTCTCTGGGAATGCGTTAAGTCTCAGCCCCAAGCACCAAATATGGGCCAGAACAACACCTCAATGCCGAACTGACATTCCTCGAGACTTGGCCAATATGAGCCTGTCTTCGATAGAATTCGGTAAACTGATGCCCTGGGGAAAGAGCTAGGCCGAAAGGAAGAACCCGATATTGGTGCGCGTCGCCCCCGAAAGCGAACCTCAGGAACTTCCTGTGACATGGAAGGATGGATACATGGAAGTATGCGTCTTTAGATCTATCGTGACAAACCAGTCCTCGAACTGAATCTGACTCACGATGACTGGAATTGTGAGCATCTTGAACCTGAATCTCCTCAGAGAATGATTCAAGTGCCTCAGATCTAATATTGGACGCAACCCCCCATCCCTCTTGGGAACTATGAAGTACCGGCTATAGAACCCGGACTCCCTGTCTGGCAGAGGAACACGCTGTATGGCCTCCTTACCAACAGGGAGTGAACTTCCTGTTCCATAACCCGCACCTGCTCTGGGACCACCACAGTCCAGACAACCCCATTAAACTTTGGGGAAAAGTAACCAAACTGCAGTCTGCTTCCCTTTTCTACAGTCGCAGGGCCCACGCAGATATATTCGGAGGCATGACCATGCGCCGAGATAATCTGCGAAGGGAACCAGCCTCTCAAGGCTGGCCTCGGGTTGTCAACCGAGCCTCATTCCCGACCCCCTAAAGCGGCTGACCGGCAGGGGGTAGACGAGAAAGATTTTTGGTGTGTGCGGACGTGTTCGCTGCCCAGCCACAGGTCTCTCTAAAGGCGGATGGAGCAGCGTGCGTTCGCTGGAAATCGATGTGGCCCGAGCGTCATGGACGGCGGGATCACAACATGGACTTCCAAAGATTTCCACGGAGGAGGCGACCTCGATCGCTCCTACCCGGGAGGGGGGGCTGGCCAGCAGGAGCCTCATCTAAGTTAGCAACTCGACAGGGCCGCAACGACTTAGGGTGGACACTACGAAATTGCTGAAAACCGATGTGTCCCGCAGCACATGAGGCAGCGAGAACAACATTCTCTGAGGGCTCCGTGGAGGAGCAAAACCTCACAATGCACGAAAGCAGCCCCCTCATGAAACTGCTCATGCATGTCATATTCCCATCTTAGATGAATATAGAGACAAGTGAACACGCTTTGGATGATAGGCTGACAATATCCTCCAAACTCCTCAAAGTCAGATAATATCCCCTTTAATTCCTCAGAATTAAATGCCACCATAATCACCCAACAAGTGAACATGGTCTGAATGATAGGCTGAATAAATATATCTAACTTCTCAAAGTCAGATATTTAATTTTAATTCCTCAGAATTAAATGCAGCCATAATCACCAGGTGATACTGTTTTAATATTTATTTATATGGACTCGTCATCTACACACTGCCTCTGCAAACGCGAGATTCGATCCGTTCACAATATTGGCTTTCATCCCTCGAGATGAAAGTCCACAAGCGCGAGGCTGAAACACCCGAAAAACGCACGACTGTACGCGTCGAGATACAGTATTTCTCAATGAACACAGCCAGCGCCCTCAGGAGCTGACTGCCTGCCTCGCACCCAAACAGTATCACATGCACACCGATCGTGTGTATTCACTCATTGCAGACCCGTAATCTACGCGCTGCCGCTGCAACGCTAAATATCGAGCCTTGCAGGCTCTTTTTTTTTTTTATATATATATATATATATATATATATATATATATATATATATATATATATATATATATATATATAAACTACTTCACTCCCTCGATGCTGTGCATGTCTAATTCCTCGGAATCAGACAGCTCGAGCATTGGGTTCTCCACCCCGAGGGAAGAAGCCGCAGCGCGGGCTTCCATGCGGGGAGGGAAAACATCTGAACTGTCAGACGAGGACTGAGAAAGTGCCTCAGCAGTCTCGAGACCCGTTGACAAGTCCATCTGCAAGCCCTATGATCTAAGCCACCGCGCTGCCTCAACAGATGCGGGACAGAACCACGAGGCTCGCGAGCCTGCCGGCATCACAAAATAACCTCTCTTTTTTGGACAAACAACACCAAATAGACAGACAATTTCAACACAGAGCACTTGCTGAAGAGTAAAGAGCTAATGTGTTTGTGTGCCAGCGCCCCCT
This sequence comes from Paracanthobrama guichenoti, assembly GCA_018749465.1. Lineage (NCBI taxonomy): Eukaryota > Metazoa > Chordata > Actinopteri > Cypriniformes > Gobionidae > Paracanthobrama > Paracanthobrama guichenoti. Next base: position 7,088,241 of record CM031958.1, read on the forward strand.
TTGTAGCTTCCGCTTATGCCGTCATCTACTACGTCATGACGCAGTACCAATCAGGGTTGGATAGATTTAATTCATGCTTCAGATGCGCTACGCTGAGGGTGTTCCCAGAGTGTCGTCACTCGACGACGCAGTGCGAGTTCCCTCGAAGGGGAACCTAGCGATCAGGTGTTTTCAATCTCATTTGAAATGAGCAGTGTTGGAGGAAACGCATTACAAGTAACATGCATAACCCAGTCAGATTACTTTTTTGATGTTAATTACAAATTACATTCTTATAACACAAATACATTATTTACAGTCAAAAACGTTACTGCAGTTATTTTCAAAAACAACAGTCACAGTAATAGTATGGATTGTTGCTTAAATATAGCTATTGATGCATGATGTCCACTATAGTGATGAATCAGAATTTTCTCACAATCTAAAATCAATACTTGGAAAATGTAACTGTGATATGACTCATTCGATATTGCTTGATGCTACAAAATGTTTTTACTTGCAAGCGTCTCCTAGGATAGAAGGAATAGATTCAGGAGAAACTTGGCATTTCTGACGGGCCATCAGCCATCTAGGTTTGCAGGGGAAAGAATTGACATACAACAGCTTGCCACTTGGTGGCAATGTATAGGATGATACACAAGGGTTGTCGACTGTAGAGGATGATGTGCAACTATGCCATCAAAACCCATGCATATGCAAGAAAATGCTTTTTGAATAGCTGTCCACTGTAGTGACCTCTATGCATGAAATGGTTAAATTCTGTCATCATTTACTCACCCTCAAGTTGTTCCAAACCTGTATGAGTTTCTTTCTTCTGCTGAACACAAAAGAAGATATTTTGTCACTAATCAGATGGCTGATCGACCCCATCACCTCATACTATGAATGCCCTACAACTGTTTGGTTACCCATATTCGGCAAAATACCTTCTCTATTTTAGAAACCATTATGAAGTGGGACTTTAGTTTTAAAGTCCATTCTGTCTGACTCAGACAGAACTCAGATGCACCGGCTGCTCTGATCTCATTTAGCTGTCACGGATCCAGCAGTGTGGATTACCAGATTCTTGTTAGTGAACTGTTCTGAATAATTAAGGCTACGAGTGGAGTGTATTCTGAGCGTGCCCAGAACGTGCTTACCCTTTCAGTGACGTCACTGATCTCCCACACTTTTGACCTCATGGGGGTTTCGCCACGTGTCGCTCTGCGTAGTTCGGGATTCCAGATCGGATTCATTACATAGTAGTGAGAAAGAGACTTCTGAGAAAATGAGTGTGCATGTGTTGCTTAGCCAGGATTGGCCTTTCTCTTTCCCCAGGCCCTGTGAATTTTATTGACAGCCATGCCTTTTTTTTTCTTTTTTTTGATAATATATTAAACACTATCCCCCGGTTTCACAGGCAGGTTTGAGCTGTTTTAACTGAAAGCAACTTGCACTGACATATCTTAAAATATATCTCTGCCATAGTTTTGTCTCAAGATGCACACCAGTAATGTTTTAACAGGCATGTTTATAAAAGCTACGCTGGCTCACCATTGGCCGAAGCTGTTTACATGAGCACCACGACGCATGCGTGTGATGCTGATGCAGGAGCTGGCCAACGTAAACTGTGTAGGAGATAAAGTCACAATAAAGTAATTATTTTTCTCTTTTTTTGCACACAAAAAGTATTCTCTTCGCTTCATAACATTAAGGTTGAACCACTGGAGTCACATGGACTATTTTAACGATGTCTTTACTGCCTTGAAAGTGTTAATTAAATTGCTGTCTATGGAGGGTCAGAGAGCTCTCAGATTTCATCAAAAATATCTTAATTTGTGTTCTGAAGATGAACGAAGGTCTAACGGGTTTAGAACAACATGAGGGCTGAGGAATTAATGACAGAATTGACATTTTTGGGTGAAAATACATATTAAAAGTGATCATTTAAGAAGTATTCCAGAAGTTTGTTAACTTTGGCTTTAATTAATCAAAGTAAAACTTGCTTTCTTAGGAATGTTGTTTTAATTGGTCATCATTTAGTTAAGTGTCGTAATTAGTTAAATTCCTTTAACTAATAGAGTTAAAGAATCAGTTCTTTAAAGAAATGGTTCACCCAAAAATGAACATTTCCTGATTATTTACTCAAGGCCATCCAAGGTGTGTATGGCTGACTTTCTTCAGTCTATGGTTTTGGAGGAAAACACTCCAGGATTTCTCTCTAATGCAAGTGAATGCAGCTTCACACGACCCCAGCCGACGAAACAGTTAAATAATCAGTCATTTTCTAATTTAAAAATGTATATACTTTTTAACTACAAATGCTCGCCCTGGTCCAGCCCAAGTTCACGACCTCTCGCATGACACATGCACGTTGGGAAGGTCCTTTAATTCCTTTAATGACATCATTCTGCAGGAAGTGAGATCATTTTGGAGGGAATAAAAGCACAATCATCTGATACTATTTGCAATGTATTTGATGAATTATGTGATATTTTGTGGAATTAATTGGTTTGTCTTACTATCAAAAGTTCATTATAGATTAAATCAGTATGATGATATCAAAAATAAATAAATTGAAGTTGACGCCTGGCTAAGGCTATTCTCTCTCTCTCTCTCTCTCTCTCTCTCTTCTCTATATTTATTTCTGTTATTTAAAAATACAGACATTCTCATGTATAGTTAACTTTGTAGGTTGAGTATGAACATGATAGATTATTTTACACCACTTTAACGACATGACATGACTAGTATAAATTAACTCAGCAGGTAATGGAAATTATGTAATGACTTTCACTCTGGTATGAGCCCAAAGCTAACTAAGCAAAAGCTACTAGTTACCGAGGCCACTGGTCCAACAGAAAACCAAAGTACAAATGACACATTCTAACTCTAATGTTTATTTCTGTCTCCATGTACTGCAGTGAGACAATCATATTTAGTAAATATGACTTATTAAACATTGTCAAATATCTGGGCACATATTTTTTGTGTAGGCTACACATACAGACAGGAATAAAGAATACAGAAAAATTGTGTAAATAGTGTCAGTTATACATATTCTTTCAATATTATGTTTTTTGTACAGTTTAATGCATGTGTGCTTTAGATCCTATTTACACTTGGTCACTTCATGCATCTCAATTTATTGGTTTGCTGTTCAATTAAACACATAAACGCATATACACCGATCAGGCATAACATTATGACGACTGACAAGTGAAGTGAATAATACTGATTATCTCTTCATCACGGCACCTGTTAGTGGGTGGGATATATTAGGCAGCAAGTGAACATTTTGTCCTCAAGTTGATGTGTTAGAAGCAGGAATAATGGGCAAGGGTAAGGATTTGAGTGAGTTTGACAAGGGCCAAATTGTGATGGCTAGACGACTGGGTCAGAGCATCTCCAAAACTGCAGCTCTTGTGGGGTGTTCCCGGTCTGCAGTGGTCAGGATCTATCAAAAGTGGTCCAAGGAAGGAACAGTGGTGAACCGGCGACAGGGTCATGGGTGGCCAAGGCTCATTGAGGCACGTGGGGAGCGAAGGCTGGCCCGTGTGGTCCAATCAAACAGACGAGCTACTGTAGCTCAAATTGCTCAAGAAGTTAATGCTGGTTCTGATAGAAAGGTGTCAGAATACACAGTGCATCACAGTTTGTTGTGTATGGGGCTGCATAGCTGCAGACTAGTCAGGATGCCCATGCTGACCCCTGTCCACCACCGAAAGAGCCAACAGTGGGCACGTGAGCATCAGAACTGGACCACGGAGCAATGGAAGAAGGTGGCCTGGCCTGGACCTGATGAATCACGGTTTCTTTTCTTTTGCATCGCTTACCTGGGGAACATATGGCACCAGGATACACTATGGGAAGAAGGCAAGCCTTTGGAGGCAGTGTGATGCTTTGGGCAATGTTCTGCTGGGAAACCTTGGGACCTGCCATCCATGTGACTGTTACTTTGACACGTACCACCTACCTAAGCATTGTTGCAGACCATGTACACCCTTTCATGGAAACGTTATTCCCTGGTGGCTGTGGCTCTTCCAGCAGGATAATGCGCCCTACCACAAAGCACAAATTGTTCAGGAATGGTTTGAGGAGTACAACAATGAGTTTGAGGTGTTGACTTGGCCTCCAATTCCCTAGATCTTAATCTAATTACACATCTGTGGGATGTGCTGAACAAGAAAGTCGATCCATGGAGGCCCCGCCTCACAACTTACATGACATAAATGATCTGCTGCTAACATCTTGGTGCCAGATACCACAGCACACCTTCAGGGGTCTAGCGGAGTCTATGCCTTGATGGGTCAGGGCAGTTTTGGGAGCAAAAGAGAGACTAACACAATATTAGGTTATAATGTTATGCCTGATCGGTGTATATCTGCAATAGGGATATAAATATGATTTTAATATAGTTGCATATATGCTAATGATATGCCACAAAATATCCTACTTAACCTTTGTATGGTGTTCGGGTCTGTGGGACCCGTTGTCATTTTTTATCAAAAGAAAGATTATACGATTAATAATTTTTTCAAACTCAGACTCATTGACCTTGGCTCATTTTCTGTGAAGAACATACACTCACCTAAAGGATTATTAGGAACATCATACTAATACTGTGTTTGACCCCCTTTCGCCTTCAGAACTGCCTTAATTCTACGTGGCATTGGTTCAACAAGGTGCTGAAAGCATTCTTTAGAAATGTTGGCCCATATTGATAGGATAGCATCTTGCAGTTGTGGGATGCACATCCAGGGCACGAAGCTCCCATTCCACCACATCCCAAAGATGCTCTATTGGGTTGAGATCTGGTGACTGTGGGAGCCATTTTAGTACAGTGAACTCATTGTCATGTTCAAGAAGCCAATTTGAAATGATTCAAGCTTTGTGACATGGTGCATTATCCTTCTGGAAGTAGCCATCAGAGAATGGGTACATGGTGGTCAAAAAGGGATGGACATGGTCAGAAACAATGCTCAGGTAGGCCATGGCATTTAAACAAATCCCAATTGGCACTAAGGGGCCTAAAGTGTGCCAAGAAAACATCCCCCACACCATTACACCACCACCACCAGCCTGGTAACAAGGCATGATGGATCCATGTTCTCATTCTGTTTACGCCAAATTCTGACTTTACCATCTGAATATCTCAACAGAAATCGAGACTCATCAGACCAGGCAACATTTGTTCAGTCTTCAACTGTCCAATTTTGGTGAACTCATGCAAATTGTACCCGGTGGGGTCTTCTGCTGTTGTAGCCCATCCGCCTCAAGGTTGTGCGTGTTGTGGCTTCACAAATGCTTTGCTGCATACCTCGGTTGTAACGAGTGGTTATTTCAGTTAAAGTTGCTCTTCTATCAGCTTGAATCAGTCAGCCCATTCTCCTCTGACCTCTAGCATCAACAAGGCATTTTCACCCACAGGACTGCCGCATACTGGATGTTTTTCCCTCTTCACACCATTCTTTGTAAACCCTACAAAGTTCAAATTTTGAAAAATGTAAAAATGCCTGTAGTTTTGGGTTAGTGTATATGTGTGTGTGATGGGTAGGTTTAGGGGTAAGGTTAGTGTAAGGGGAGAGAATTTACAGTTTGTACAGTATAAAAACCATTACGTCTATGGAGAGTCCCCTGCCGTTCCCGCACAAGGTTGCAACATTGTTGCAAAATTCAAGCACCGACACAGTCTGCTCTCACTTTCCCGGACATTTTACCCTTGTGGGAACTAATCTTTATTTTCTCATACTCTATCCCAGCTGCAAATTTGGGGCGGGACATAATAAATATAGCTTTGCCAGTGTGGTTCCTCATCACAACTGATCAAGACGGCCAAAAGATTTGCTGCTCAGAGGGTCTTGCAATTGATTTTGGAAGAGAGTGAAGATTTTGATGATGTAGAGCAGGGGTGGCGAACATCGGTCCTGGAGATCCACAGTCCTGCATAGTTTTACTTCAGCCCTAATCAAACACACCTGAACAAGCTAATCAAGGCTTGAAGGGTTACTAGAAAGCTACAGGCAGGTGAGTTTTATCAGGGTTGGAACTGAACTCTGCAGGACTGAGGCTATCCAGGACCGGTGTGTGTGTGTGTGTGTGTGTGTGTGTGTGTGTGTGTGTGTGTGTGTGTGTGTGTGTGTGTGTGTGTGTGTGTGTGTGTGTGTGTGTGTGTGTGTGTGTGTGTGTGTGTGTGTGTGTGTGTGTGTGTGTGTGTGTATGTAGTATGTAGGTGACCTGAATGGGTTAAAATTCTAATGAAGTTCAAATAAATAAAAATCAATAGTTGTGAAAAACCTTGCTTCATTTGTAAATGTGTTAAATTATTTCCACTAATATCTTGATTATAATTGATTTTCTTTTATTATAAAACAAACAAAAAACGAGTAGCACTTTAATACATACATGTGATCTAACAAAGGTAAAGGGCAAATATATGCTGCTTATATAGCTTGTAATTGGGAGAAGTAAACATCTGTAGAGTATTTTAGCATAAAATTGTTTGATTGTGTTGAATTAAATACCCCAAAATGCAGCGGGCCCACCAGACCCACGAACACTGGCTGAATAACAAAAATATGAACACCACACAAGGGTTAATGCTGCCATTGCTCCATATAGCAAATTTCAGTTTACATATGTGGCCTGAACAAAGCATTTACACATGGCCGAGTAGCTTTTTGTATCATTGTGAGAAGGTTTGAGTGATCAGTAAAAACACATGATGTGACCAAAGTCAAATACCACAGACATGATGCTTATTTACTTATAATTCAGTTTCTGTAGAGCTCTTTCAACAGGGCTTGATTGTAAACATAATGCACTGAAACTCCTGTTTGTTTCAGTTACCAATTGATGGTGACTGGTGTCTCAAAATCTGGGCATGTTTAACCCTGTGAACTTACATATAATAAACAAAGGTCCATCCTTACAAAGCTCACCTCCTGGGACATAAACGTACATGTAGGAGCACCTCTGTATGTAGTTGCCTCATGTGGTCAGCATGTTATTTCTTTTAAGAAATATAAGCGATCGCTTGCCATGTTAATAACAGTTGATAGCTGACAGCCATGGTGATTATTTCATATAGAGAGTGAACATACCATAAACAAGAGTTCAACAACAAACACATTTGGCCAATTAGTTTGATTTGTGAACTCGTCGGCTGCAATCTCAATGTGTTTTTGTTTATTAGGGTGCAAGTGTTTCTCAGTTGAGTGACTCAGAGATGTGGCCTGTCACAGTAAATGAAGTGTTTACTGCTGGAGACCCACAGTTCTTGTCTGGACATATCAGACTTCTGGCCTGGTCAGAACTGAGTCACTTATTGAAAACTGCAGCTCAGTTTTATTTCTAAGTGCAACACTTGTGGGCAAGCGGTTGAGACCATGTGAGGGATTTTTGGACATGGACCATCGCAATACTGTGATAGGGGTCCTTGATTATGATTTCACTTTTTTTTTTTTACTTTAGTGTGTAATGTTGCTGTTTGAGCATAAACAACATTACAAAGTTACAACAGTCAAAGTTCAATGCAAAGGGAGATATTTTATTTTACAGAAATCGATTTTCAAGGACTACAACAAACGGCTGGTAGGGACTACAACAAGCTTCTTCCCCAGGTTGGTGACATCACAAACCCTACAATTTACATAAACCCCGCCCCCGTGAGGCCATGCTGAGAAGAGGAAGAGTTGTTGTAGCACATTTGGGAGTCTGTCGCATCCGTCTTTTCACATTTATTGCAATACAGTATGAACACAAATGCAATCGCATGTCATAAAAGCTTTAATTAAACTAAACTTCTATCTCAACATGGTCTCACTCCTATTTGTCACATATTGACTCTTGGTCAGTTCCCTTCGGCGTCAATTTTTAACGCACAGGGTACCCTTTAGCGTTTTTCTGTATTTCAATGAGAAACCTTTGGCATCATACACAGACGCGTTGGCAATGGTTATCGTCATGATGAAACTATATATTGAGTTATGATTTTGCCATTATGAAATGGGTTTGATTCTCAATTTAAGAAATGTTTGTTTTTAAGCCTGCATTTTTTAGAGTGCATGTTGTCACTTCTTCTTGAGTCTCTCTATCATTGTCCGACTCTGGTTTTGAACATAAAAGGCTGAACAGTTTCTGACATTTTCAGTGCGTATTATTGTGAGGCAATCAGAGCTGCTAACACAAGCTCATGAAGCTCCACCCTTTTCTAGAAAGGAGGCCAGGAGAAGCAGCATTTAAAGGGACACACAATGATCTGTGGGTATTTTGAGCTAAAACTTCACATACACACTCTGGGGACATCAGAGATTTATTTTACATCTCGTAAAAGGGGGCATAATAGGACACCTTTAAGTTCTTGGAATACCATGGAAATATATTGATATATCAGTATGTCAGGGGTGTGCGTGTAGATGAATCCAAGAGAAAGAGATGTGCGATGCAGAATGAACGATAACGGGTAACTTTAATGAATGCAAAGATAAATCAGGCAATAATGAACATAACATTAACACAATGACCATGAAATGGAAGACACTGATGGCTTAAATACACAGAGGATGATAATCAAAGAAACAGGGAACAGGCGTGTAACTAATAAGAAACCATGACAACTAACAATGAACTCGAACACGGGCAGTCTCAGTGACAAGGAAAACTATGAATAGAAACTTTGGGTACGTTTACACAACAACGATGTACTAAAAGGGGGGAAGTTTTTGCTTTGTATTTTTCGCATATAGACGACACCATTGTCAAAACAATCTTTGTTGTATGTATTAAAATCGCTGTATGTATTCTGCTGTCAGGCCAGTAGATGGCAATGGCGAAACACTACGCGCCTATAGACTGAATGTGCATGCTGTCACAGTTTTCACAGATTTGCGGCTTTGTAGTTTATATGGAGACGATAACAGTATTATTACACTTACACTTTGTAACCCGTTTTCAAAAGTTTGTGTTTTCAGGCCCCCAAAACGATGTTTTTGTGTAAATGAACAGCCAAAACGCATAAAAAATACATGTTTTTAAACAAACAAGACAAAGAAACAGAACATGACTGGGACTTTTCTTTCCATACTAAAAAATATATTCGCTTATTTATTTTTTAAGCTAATATATTTTTTGTACAGAAAGAATAGTATTTGGTGTGAATCTTCTAGAAGTCCTCATTGGCAAAACAACAACAACAACAAAAAACAATAGAGTGCTGCAGGCAGGAATATTGTATTTTTGTAGGAAAACTGGAAAGAAATCAGGTGCATTTTATCCCTCCTGGACCCATCGTCCTGAAGCCAATGGGATTTTTGGATGGGTTTTTGGTTAAATGCCTGAAATAAGGTCTGTGGTTAAGCTCAAGATATTTTATTCAACAACATAAAATGCATCAGTAATACATCCTTGTGAATAACTGGCAACCCAGGGCCACCCTCATTGTGTTTATAATCATGCCTGTAAACTGTTCTGACTCAAACTTTCAGGAAAATGTTTTTTAAAGGTGCTGTGCACTAATGCATAAAAATACCATAATATGTCTGCATATATTTGCGATAAATGGATAACCAGATATGGACTGCAGAATTTGGACTGCAGTACCTATTTTGACCACTAGTAATCCTGACATACCGTACCTTTAAACAAAGACTGAAAGAGTTGTCAGAAGCTTAATGGTGGTTATGTTGAAGTCATGTGACTGTGTAGTTCGTTTATAGCCTGCATTTAGCTCTATAAAACCCAATTCAGTTTTAGGTATGGACAACAATGACCAATTCATCTGTTCAATTCAGCAATCCAGATCTTCTGAACGCAAAGTCCAAACTTTGCACAAAAAGGACACATTTTTAAATTTTTTATGATGGAGGTACTGTAACTTAAAGGCCCACTGAAGTGCTGTGAAATGCGCAGCATTATTCAGTGTGTTGGCGTAATTTCCACTGAAACAGGATGGGACATATCGATCAGCTCCTCCCCTTTTTTAAAATAGCCAATAGTGTTTTGTTTATATTACAGCTCGGCCAGAGCCGTTGAGCTAAAGCCGCATTTGACAGCTTATGACAGCCACAGTCAACACCTGCTACCACAACTTAAATAAATTGTCTTGGTTACTTCAGAAATTAGGCAGTGGATTTCTAGTTCCCAGCATGGCATGAGGCGTGTTTTTTGCTAGTTTCAGCCTGGCACATCATCCAGTGCCACATTGTTTAAATAGCAAACGCACTCGCGGCCATCTGTTGGCCCATGGGCGTGCTGGTCTGAAAGCGAGGTGTGTTCAGGCGCATTGTTGGCGCGTTGCTATTTAGAGGAACTGAAAACAACTGCATCATTGACCAACAAAACCTGGTCTAAAGTCAATAGTGCAGTATTTTTTGTGTTATTTAAAGGGCATGTTAGTACTATGTGCCTATAGGCGGGTACACAACGCATGTACACTCTGATTATTACTAGTGTTGTAGTACTCGAGACCGGTCTTGGTCTTGAGACCGGTCTTAAGACCATTTCTTGAAGGTCTTGGTCTTGTCTCGGTCTCAACCACATTTGTACTCGGTCTTGTCCCGGTCTCAGACTTAGAGGACTCGGGATTTTGTTTCAAGACCGGTCAAGACCATAACTGCTGGGATATTACTGAATTGCCGGTGCATTGTCTGATTTATTTATTAACATCATTAATGTGAGTGGGTGTAAAACTTACTGCTTCAGATGCAATCAGTAACTTATTTCTACTGCTGGTTCAGAAATGAGAGATTGTGTCAAAAATGACACCGAAATTAATACAAATGCTCACAAAATTCAAAATATTGTTGCAAAATGAGATCTGGACCTTTATATTATAACATGTGATATAATTAAGCACATTTGCACAAATTTGAGCATGACTGCAAACATTATATTGCTTTTATACAAAAAATAAAAATAAAATAAAAAATAATGTAATTTCCCAGGCAGTAATGTGGATCTTTATGAATTTAACGAGTGCTGGTCTGGTCTTGGTCTTGACTCGGTCTCGCCTTGCCTTGGTCTTGTCTTGGTCTCAACCCCTCAAAGTCTTGGTCTTGGTCTCAACAGACATTGGTCTTGGTCTCAACTCAGTCTCGGATTAGGTGGTCTTGACTACAACACTACTTATTACACACACAGGGACGTGCAGCAGCACACAAACATTTTTAAATATTAAAAATAAAAGGATTCCTCTCTGGAGAAGCTTTCAGTCTTTCCACTCTCAAATTCCTCC